>MU007073.1:82652-191655 GCA_010583015.1 Tothia fuscella | reverse complement strand
ATACCGTAATGGTCCCGCACCGCCGCGGTACGGGGCCGATATACGCCAACCCGACCCGTCCCGTACCGTGCGAAACCCTAAGAGTACTCGAAGATAAAGCGCACATACAGCGTATTGCAGACTATTGGACGTCAATGTCATGAAGAACGGCCCAATTGTGGTAACCAATCGTAAATCTATAACTTCCCATATAGAAGCGCGTCTTCATCGCCAATTTACGTTTTTCATCCTCTTACATATCAAAACCCAAAATCATAAATCAATGGTGCTTCCGTAGATCCGGATACGAACCGCCATACTTCTCAAACGCAGCATCAACCAACAATCCGAAATCGGGAGTCCCCCATCCGGTCACAGCATCCCAGCCTTGCTTGGCAGGAAACCCAGTCACATTGCACCCAAAACTACTACCACTCGTAACATCAGTCAGGGCTTTATGCGCACCCCCATAAATCCAAGGGTTCAAAAATCCAAGCACTGGTTTTCCATCAGCAATGAGAGCATCATTAACTAGGGCAATGACAGCGGAGAAAGCAGGGCATGAAGCTGAAGTACCACCAATGGTTCTGATGATACCATTCCAGGCGATGGCGTCGCGGTTTCCTTGAGCGGCAACATCGGGGTAGGCACGGCCGGATTTGTTGTACAGACCGTCGTACAAGCCATTCAAGCCTTGGACATAATCATTTACGGTCTTGGTCTGGTAAGTCGGAGCGCCAAAGTAATTGCTGAAGCCAGCACCGGAACCGTATCGTTTCACTGCAACTTCGGGTTGAAAATCTTCGGTACCGCCCACTGAAGTCACCCATGGGCAGCCAGTTGGGAAGGCTGGAAGGAACATTCCCTTTGCCGGGTCTGTGTTGGAGAAACACTGTCCATCGTTGCCAACGCCATTGTCTCCCGAGGAGAACAAGACTGAGATTCCGCGTGCACCGAGTTGAGCGAAATCAGCACAGACGCGTTTAGCGTACGAATAAGGCACTGTCTGCTCGTCGTCGCCGTAGGATGTGGAAATGACACTTGGCAGGTTCTGTTGGCTCAAGACATAGTTGAGCCAAACGAGGTATGGCTCATTGGTGTTGGTGGGAGTAGCGAGATCAGGAATAAACGGTGGGCTTCCACCTGTATTCCAGGCAACCATGGGAGTAGGATATGAGATACCAAGTACGAGCTGAGCATCCAAATTGCCCTCAATATTCTTGCCAGCAGTAACCTCGTCTGCAGAGAGAGGTTCTTGGTCGTTCTCACCATTATCAATAATGACAATCTCAAAGTCAGCGGCAGCTTCAATGGCTTCCGGTCGGAATGTTTGGAAGAATAGTGTTGTGTCTGCGCGGCTGCTAGTCTCGTTGAGATAGTTGCATATGCCGATGCTATTCTTGTCCGTAGCTTGGGGAACATAATCGATAGTATCATAAAGTGTCCGGATGCAATCCAATGTTGTGAAGGAGATGTTGCAGAGAGCTGCAATCTGGGAGCTCTTGCTTGCAGCGTTCACAGGCTATTTGGTTAGCAAATTAGAAAAAAATTCAAATAATTCGGAAACAAGACACTCACCTTGGAAGTATAATAAGCTTTGCCTTCTCTACCCCACCAAGATTTATCATGCTCAGGCGCATCATCAAAAACGATATGCTTAGCCCTTTTCTCAGATTCCTTCACTTCGTGCATGATAGGTGCCCTTGGCGTCGGCCTGAAGAAAGAGTTGGTGGGCTGCACAACATCAATATGCTCATGGAGATGCACTGGTAAACTCCATTCCGGCGCCCTAGCCACAGTACTCCCATCATGCTTGTGCTCAAAAATATAATACTTCGTCTGTAAAAGCCCTTCAGCCTTCTCAATCGGCAACGTCACCGAGATCCAATCTTTAGCGGTGTTATGTTGGAAATCAAAGACATTATTCGAAGTGAGCCAGTCGCTCACGAGCTCTAAAGTTTTGTCCAAAGGTGTGATTATAGAGTGGATTTCCGAAGCCGAAAGATGTTGACCGTATCGTTCGTGTGATGGGTCGGAGACTTGAAGTAAATGCTTCTCAACGGCGCCTTCATTCTGCTGCCTCAACCCAATCCTCAAATTTATGGCATTAGAACCTGAAGCGGGTCCTTTTTTTACCCAAGATGGTGGTGGTGCATGTTTTTCCTTGACAGCGTACGATGAACGCGCCGTTATTGCAGATGATGCACGACAGCTATACGCATACAGCACGGCAATTGAAAGAGGGAAAGACGATGAGAAAATCATAATGAGAAAGCAAGACAAGGCCGAGGGAAAGGAGGAGTGTGATCAACAGACCTCAGCGGCGAGACTAAATGCATTTGTACTTCCATCTTAATTCCACGATCCCACTCCACCGGGACCCCAAGATCTTGAATCTAATCAAAAAGACAACCACACAAGAGCAGAAAAATCCTAGGTTGTATCGCGTCCGGACGCACGAACTCCACGATGCCATGCACAACGTGCACAGACTGTAAGTTCTACTCGTAGCGTCTGTCCATCTCTCGAGAAAAGCAGTCTTCTCGTTCGCTGCACAACCACAAGACTTTCCTAAAAGGTACAGAAACCCGGATCATGGAGATGAGATGATCAAGACTTGTGCCTGAAATGGAAGGTCAGGGATAAGGGATTGTGGAGTGGACAGGGATAATCGGCATGCAGATCTGCGCCGTTTTGCTGCACATGCAGGCCGGCACATTGGTCCACCAATTAGAACAGAGGATGGCTGATGTGGAGATGCATCTGTGAGTCGTGTGTCGTGCATTGGTCATGGAAATAAGTGTAGACTTTGAAGTCAGGCAGAACTGAATGCGCATTATTATATCGGTGCCGCAATGCGCAAACAAGACTGAGGTTCATAGAGTCTATGGACGTAGACTAGAATACAGACATGGTATCATTTCCGGAACAGCGACTGTTGAATATAATATCGTGAATATGCTCTAGCGATGGATGGCGTGGATGTGGGGCAAGATAACAGCTACTCCTCATCCTGTCATAGGTTGTGATCTGTACAAGGTTACTCGTCCATCTGATATCGCGATGGTAAGAATAGCATAACCATAAATGAGATGGAGTCCAAATTGAGTGCCAAGTCAGCATTGTGATTAATGAACTTGCTGAATCCTGGCTGAAGGCAAGTTTTTACTATTATTCCATTACTCTTTCCACTGAAACTACGAGGGTATTCTCCGCATCTAGGATTAATAAGTATGTACTAGATCATGCGGTGAGAGGTCTAGATCCTAATAACACAACTTCTTCATATTCATATAAACATGTCCATTATTCGTGCTGAGGATAACACAACGTCGCCCTTCGTGAGAAGCCGTGGACGCTATGGGGGCAGGCTCCACGAGCGCTACCTCAACTCCCAACCCTCAAAGTAATCCCTCATAGGCTGCTCCATATCAACATACTGAGGAAATTGTTGGGTCTCATCACTCGATGTCTCCTCCCGCGGCTGCTCAGGAGTATGCTCAGGTTGTAGACTTAGATTGTGCATCTTATGATCGAGATCAATTGGGATCACAGAGTCGAAACGTTCTCTGTGCTCTTCCTCAACAGAATCGGGATTTTGGACTGGTGTCCCGGCGGCACTGTGGCCAAACACCTTTTCGAATGACATATCAAGATTGGTAGCGGCTCTGGGGCGAGCCGCCGGTGGTACAGTCTTACAATGGGTGATTGTCGGTCGTGGTTTTAGAGACTACGTATAGTATTAGGATCCACGAATACCGAGCATGTGCGACAAGGTTGTGCTTTACTTGAACAGTGGTAACACATTTCAGCAGACTACAATAAATCCTTCTCAGTGCCCTCTGTGTCTCGCATACTGCGACACTCCCTTCTGCAACAGGAATCCAAACATCCAGATCTGGCGTCTGAAGGACCTCGTCGCATCTGAAGCTTTTTGTGCCAGGCATTTCTCCAAGGGTTTCGACAAGCGCGACTAGGTGTTCTGAAAGAATGTCATATGCCTTTTCCAAGGTCTGTTCGTCGTCCTTGCCGGCGGAATATTCAGTGTAATATTGCTCGACATTGCAGGTAACATCGTCCAGTCCATGGTATAGGGCGCTAAGAAAAGGACTTGTGTCAATAATGGTGTGCAGACGCTGGACCATAGATGTCATCAGCTTGAGTTTGAAGGTCATTTCTTCGACGGTGGTGTGAGATGGAGTGTTGTTGAGGCTACTGAGGGGTATGGAGTTCGCACGGTTTAGGGGCCTGCCATGCGACATCTCTGTGCTGGACTTCGTGTCTGCTTGAGTTTGAGACGAGGGAAACAAGGTCATGGTACTAGGGAGAGATAGACATTCTGTAACCGTTGAAGAGGGGTTCAATAAAGTGTGAATTTCTGGGAGTTTCAGGGTATCCCAGTCCAACTGTTCTTGATGAGTGAAGGAACGGGAAACGGTAACGTATAGAAATTATAACTGTACTCGAAAATGATGTTTTTGCATGTGCAGCAATTCTATCAAACAAGTGTAAACGAAAGTCCAAGTCCAAGAAGGATTTACTGTTGAGAGTCGCATCATGAATAGTATTCAAAGATTCGTTCGGCATACGCTTCAATGGGACATCTCAGACATCGTGAAGAAGCTCGTCACCAATCCATCGGAGGATATGTTCGGAATCGAGACCAAGGAATGAGGTTTTGATCAGAAAGAGCGGAACCCGACGGTTGATCACCAGCTTCCTGCGTCTACTCCTCCTGATGAGGAAAAGACGTAGCGACTTCTCAACGCCGAAAGACCGGTGACAGCCGTGACGATGGTAGCAACTGGTCATGCAATGTTAGCTGCAATTTCGAGTAAGCAGAAAGTTTGGATTAATTCGTATTTGACTCATGGCCATCAATGGTTTCTTTCTAGAATGGAGCAAACTTGAGAAAAAGGGCTTGGCCATGGCTATTAAATCAGTATATAAAAATTCCCCAGCTGGACTTCCCAACCTTGACTTGCTGAGGGAACGGGAGATGCTTTCATGGTACCAAACTCCTTGAACAAGTTGCGTGTGGCACGGTGACGACACAAGGACCGCAATGGTGGGAATAGAAGCTTCTTCAATGATTGAAGATGTATCTGGGATGATTAGGCTAAGGATGTATGCTGTCACAAGGGCATGTGGATGTCGAGGAGGCCTCCTTGGAGTTCCAGTTCCAGGAGTGCCTGAATACCTTAGTGCCTGGTGATGCCGGAAGCTCGGACTGACGTCGGGAATAGGCGGACCAATGAGTGTCAAGGTGTTGCAATTCCGTCAGCTTTTCCGCAATTCGGGCCTCGAGATTATTTTTGTGAGCTTCGAATCTCACCTTTGGCGGTGAACACATTCTCCAGAACATTTTCACCTACTAATACTTGAAACCTTTGCCAGCTCCTAGATATAATTACCACTCCCTCAATTCAGCCTCAATTGAGACATCTCGCCACACCTGAATAATTTTCAAAACACTAGATCCCGCAAAAGCTGGGGAAATCCGCCACCAATATCTCCGACTTGCTTTTCTGGCAATCAAACAATTCCCCAGCTGGACGCCTCAATTGGGAAGTGGACAGCAGGACCTCATTTTCGAAATCCTCTCACTCCTCATCCTCCATACCTCTGAGTCTACACATCCTCATTTTCATTACCATGTCTTTCTCCTCCCTTGTATCAGACATCACTTTCAGGGATAGAGATGTCTCTGACAGAAGATCTCAACTATCGTGGGGTCAGTCGTACGCCAGCACAGCAGCGACAAGCGTTAGCATTTCAGGAGATATTTCCAGTCAGCTTCATGGAGGATATAGCCACCCACTTGCGCGCTCATGGCAGGCCGAGAGACAATTGACAAAGGTGTGTAACCTCGAAGACATATGAAAAAATATATAAAAAAGCACGCTAATGTAGAACACAACAAACAGTCTATGCTAATATACCCTCTCTTCATCTCTGACATCGCCGACGAGGAGACTCTCATTCCCTCCCTCCCTAACCAGCACCGCCGAGGTCTCAATCGCATAATCCCTTTCCTCGAACCCCTCGTAGCCAAAGGCCTCCGCTCCGTAATTCTATTCGGCGTGCCCATGGGCCCAAACTCCAAAGACGCCCTAGGAACAGCAGCAGACGACCCAGAAGGTCCCGTCATACAAGCTATCCGCATTCTCCGCCGCCGCTTCCGTGATTTGTTCATCGTAGCAGATGTATGCCTCTGCGAATACACCTCACATGGCCACTGCGGGATCCTCCGCGATGACGGCAGCTTGAACAATCAAATGTCTGTGGATAGGATTTCAGATGTAGCAATGGCGTACGCGGCAGCTGGAGCGCATTGTGTAGCCCCCTCGGACATGAACGACGGGCGCATTCGAGCCATAAAACTGAAGCTGATAGAATCAGGAATCGCACATCAAGTAGTCCTTATGTCTTACGCTGCCAAATTCTCCGGATGTTTATACGGACCTTTCCGCGATGCAGCAGGCTCATGTCCCTCTTTTGGTGATAGGAAATGCTATCAACTACCACCAGGCGGTCGTGGTCTCGCTCGCAGAGCAATCATTCGGGATATCAACGAGGGCGCCGATATAATCATGGTCAAGCCTGCGAGTCAATATCTAGATATTATTAGCGATGCAAAGGAACTGGGAAAGGATCTACCTGTCGCAGCATACCAAGTCAGTGGAGAGTTTGCCATGATCCACGCTGCGGCCAAGGCGGGGGTTTTCGATCTGAAGACTATGGCTTTTGAGAGTACGGAAGGTATTTTGAGGGCGGGTGCTAGTATTGTGATCACTTATTTTGCGCCGGAGTTTCTGGATTGGTTGAGCAATTGAGGAATGGACTGTCATTAGCATTAAGGGCGTTGTTTATGGTAATTAGCGTTATGATGGATGGCTTGGTAAAAATCTGGGGCAGCGGTATCGGTACTCCCCTTGTTTTCGAATAATATCCACTCTACTTCTACGATATAGCTTAAGTCTTTCTCTTTTCACACCTTTCTTCTTGGAACGACCTTCATACTCATACTCGTGACATTTTCTACTGCGTGCCATTGCTGAAAAGGACAGATAGATACCCCCTGCGGCTAGGATGTTCGAGATTGTCCCTGAAGCTTACAATTCCGGATCATGGATTGGGAACGCTGCACTGGTCCTGACAGCTTTTTGGATCGTGGAGACCCATTATCTGGTGCGTCACAGAGGTCACGAACCTGACCTCTTAGACTCGACCCATTGAAACTGGATCCCACATTGCTTGGACTCCTCGCACAGGATTAGGCTTTGCATGCTGGGAGGAAGACAAAGTTCACTGGAGCTTTGGATGAAAACTGAAAATGGTAATGGTATTACTACATAAAGTCAATGTTTGAAAACTAACGAAAGACAGTAATTCAAAGAACTACTTAGGAAAGACTATTCATCTGAACAATCATGGATAGCTATACTCTTCACGAATACAGCTCAAGGTACAATGCGAAGCGGAAAAAAAGCTCTATGCTCGACAAGCATAGAGCTCCAGCTATACTCTTTACGAGTACGGCTCAAAATGGGACGCTTGTAAGGAAAAGCGTCCAAAGTGAATTTTACCGAACGGCCACGTAGCGCGGCCTCAATCACAGCAGTATCTAATTCAATCTCCGCCGCTTCCGAGGCGGTGGAGGATTTTCCTCGAGAAACTGATTGGCTGCGCGTAAATCATCAACTTGGAGTTGGAGACGACGGATCTCGTTCTGGTGTTCTGTGATCTGTCGACGATTTTCTACTTCGCGTGCCGCTTCTTCCAATAATGCAGCTGTGGTTTCGTTTAGTTCCCTCGTCACTCTCAATAGATCCACACGAATCTGAAGAACCTCGTTGTGAAGACTGTCCATCGCCTTTTGCGCAGCCTCATGTGCGTTCGCATGGTTGGGTTCTTGCATGAACACGGCAGCATTGCCGGCTTGGAGTTGACTGATGGACTGTGAGGGGACAGGCTCCGGTCTTGCTTGCCTCGGGGGAATGATACGGTTATAAATGGTGGGGTGTGGTGGAGCTGCTGGCGGTGTCCGAATTCCTTGACCGCGACCTCTGCCTCGACCGCTCGAAGTGACGGCCCGGCTTGTGATCGGAGGAATGGGACCGTGGATATTGCGTGGAGGAGACAATCGCTGCGTAAGAACCCCTGAGGGCCCCTGGGATCGTGCTGCTGGCCGCCCTCGCGCTGAAGAAGAGGGAGCTTTCGGTATGGAATTGGGTGCAGGGACTAGGAGCGAGCGAAGCAGTGGCTCAACTTGGGCGAACCTACCAGGCTGAGATTCCGACCAAACTTGTGCGAGTAACGCTCTAGCTGCGGCATTTTTTGCCAGAAGTTCTGAGATTGTACGCGAATTCATTGTCGCTTTTGCGACTAGAGGGGTATTAGCAACGAGACCATTTCCATTTGTTGGAGCAATGGAGGATGAATTATGTGCCGCTACAGCGACTGCTGGAGACCTAGTGGAGCCTGTCACTGTAGGCCAAGCAGCTGGTCGAGCTCGGGAGGCATGAGCAACTTGGGAAAACCCAGTAGTAGCAACCGAGCGATCCCGTGATGGTTCTTGATAAACAGCACGCGTCCCACGCTGTCCTTCGGCCCTCGACAACGTTGGTAGCGCCGCTATTGCGACTGATGATGCTAGCACGGAATCACAGTCAGCAATTGGAAATCATAAGTCGCAGACCGAGTGACTGCACACATACCTGCCGGTATCTCGGCACTTGAGTTTAAATTTGATGCCGCGTTCGCGACTGGTTGTGGTTTGCTATTGGAATGACGGGAATCAGAAGTAGAAGAGTTTGCCATGATGAGGTTCACTCTTCAAATCTGATGGTTTTTGAGAACTGTGTTGTATCTGTTGTTGGGATCCGCACTCCAACCAAGCGAGAGATTATCGAGTGGTCGCAAAAGTCTCGCGCCAAGCCTGAGTGCCCGAAAAGGAAGGAAGTGGTCGTGCCTTCCGAAATCAGGTGCCCCAGCAAGATAGCGATACCGATCATCCAAACCGAATATCGCGTAAACCACACTTATTGAATAAGAGCTCAACGATTTCGAGCATTCTCCACTGAAGTATCTTTACTTCTTTAGCCATATCATGAGCATGAACAGGAGGACGTTACAATCCAATCTTGCAAGGATGCATTTGAGACGAAACAAAAGAGAAAGCGGAGTGAGCTTGATAGGGTAGAGGAAGTGGCTAGCAAAAGGTGTATGGAATGAAAAATCGCGTACAGACATAAAAGGAGTTATCTCTGCCTTCGGCTTATTGCGATCTAACAATACCTTGGACGTGATCAAACAACCGCAATCACTTTGATCACGCATTCAACACCCAGGCTAACCTATTGCAAAAGATCTCGGGAATACTCAGATAAGCATTTTAGCCTGAAAAGCTCAACGACATGTATTCGACATGAGTGTTTCTATTGACCTTGACACAAAAATGCTTTAAGCTTGGATTTTGTGCACTTCTCATGAGCGTTTCTAATGAAGCGAATTTGGTGAAACTTCTGTGTACGTACTTCTTCATGTAGCTCTCGTCCTTTGTTGCATCCATGACAGCCGTAAACTTCTATCATGGATGAGACCACCTGCAATTGCAACCCGTGGGGATAGCGTGCGACTACAAAATATTTAGTAGATACCTGGAATGAACCTCGCAGTCTTCGACGCCCACAATTCCCACTCTTTGCCAAACTCTTTCCTCAACATATCTTCTTCATCCTTGACCCTTGGGGGAATAACAGAAGTCAGCCACAGCATCCAGCAAGCAGCATGCGCAATCGCAAAGATATTTCCGTAACGAGCAACCGCATTAGGCAAGAAACATCCTAATACGCCATCAGGACGGAGCAGTAGTGAGACATTTGCGATCCAAGCAAAAACAACCGTGGTGTATCCTGGATGTTGCATGTAGGAGTATATCCCGCTGGTTTGCAACTCCTTCGGCCTGTTGATCTGGTAGACAAAATCTTCCCCAAGGGCTTGATAGCTAGCGAGGCGCAGAGAAGCAAAGAGCGTCGCAGCCGCAAGTAGCATAGTTGATTGCGAAGACCATGTGAACAGCTCAGGGTTCAGGCTTGCTCGATTCAAGCACATTGCCGGTGAAGGATAGAAGTAGGTGATGTAGGCATGGTAAATACCCAGTGTTGGGTGGCCGTACTTGATCAAGGCTTCAATGAATTCGAGGGTAGGTGAGTTCCACTTGTCGTCGTCTCCGCCAACTGTTGGCTCTTCGACCTTTTGGTTTGGAGGCTGGAAAGCTCGATGAGATAGATAAGTTGCGAGCAGAGTTGACGCTGCTAAAGTCAGGGACATGATGTGTACGACCAGGCTTGCGAGCTAATATCGGGAAAGGGCGAAAGACAACAAAAAAGCGATTATGGACGCAACATCAAAAGAGGAGATGTGGATAGTTAGATATGCGACAACGCAGGAAAACCTCAAGAGCAACAATCACAGCTCAGACATCCTTATCTTAAATGGTTCCTAAATCCAGGTCGCAAAAGTAAATAATCACTTTGCACCCAGGAACAGCCAGTCTGAAGTAAATAGTATGAACCACAAATCACAACTAAAAAAAGCCAATCCGTGGATCTGCAGGTGTAGAGGTAGTCGATATATGAAAACTCGCCTCTTGCGTTTTAAAATTATTACAAGGCAACCCCTGAAGTTTCGGACCGATCATACACTGGCTCGGGGACGGTTCGGCAGGAGGAGCATGCTAAAGCTTGCGTTTATTGACAAGCCATGCTTGGAATTTAATCACTACCATCGTTAAAAGTGTTTATTTTTGGTGCAGACATTAGACGTTAGTGTGGTGGGGAATTTACTTACAACAATGCCGGAGTCTCTGAAGCGGCATGTGGCAAGTCAGGAGCCGGATTTACGTGCTTAATGTTTCATTCGGTGCTTGTAAAACCAATGTTCGCCCGTACCAATTTCGGTGACACAACTCGTCCTTTGATATAATTCGACATCCCTTGAGTTCATGACATCTCTGTAGGAGGTTCGAAAATACAATGGATCAAGCGAATATCCAATATGCCACCAATGTACGATTCTATGACTTCACTCTTCAGTAACGGAAATTCCGGATGTTGACAAATCAAGCCAGCGCTTGCGCAAATTGGCAGGGTTGTTGAAAGCAGGAATGAGTGTGAATCAAGTGTATGAAATATAGTGCATTAGTCATAAAAGTTGGGATTCTCAACCGCTCGCCTCGAAGAATTTACTCCTCCCTTTTCGAGTATTTGAACTCGAATGTGGGCTCTGTGCTTTTCCGTCTCTGCTTGCTCCTAAGCCAGAGCTGTGCGGCGAGTTTTCATCTAATGGCTGGGAGTAAAGTTCAGTCGATGTGTTGGACGGATTCGACACAGCAGGGGCGCCATTATCGCCCAGTAAACTATACCATCCTCCTTCACCGCGGACTTGCCTGTTCACAGACTGTGGAGTCGAATCCCCATGTTGGAATGCATGAGTTGGCTGGTTGTTGAGACTCATTGATTGCATTCGGTGGGTTTCAGGTGTATAGTATGGTCCAAGAGGAAAGACCCCTGGGGGTGACTGGCCTGGACTATTCGAAGGGTATGATGCTTCTCTGTACGGCGTTGGTCGTCCGTCATCTGGGGTGTCTGCAGCATGAAGCTCTACCGGCGGCAACGCTGGTGGAGAATGCGGAGAAGAATAGTGGCCTGAGCCGGGGGAGTAGTAGTATGTCTGAGAAATCGATCGTTGTTCAGACATGCTTCGCGTGTGATTTTTAGCTTCCGTTCCTAGCTCATGAGCTTGATCAGTGTGCAGTTCCGCAGGCGCTGGTGGCATGCTCCTTCGCTGCTTTTGCTTTCGGTGTAAGAGACACAAAATGATTCCAAGTACTACAGCAAGAAGAAGTAGCCCGCCCAACACAGCTCCAGCGATAAGGCCGATCTTTCTGCGGCCTGTCAAACCGGAATCATGATGGCTAGTTCCAGTTGCTGATGGTATTGCTCTGGTTGGGGTACGTGAAGTTGTTCCTGCTACGCGGGAGAAGTATGTTAGGAGATCCCGGTTGTTCCAGCTCTGTTGCGGTTCGATAACCTTAGCTCCACCAGAGGGCCCTCCTGTCAGTTTTGTTAGTAAAGCCTATGGAAGGCCCAAAGGGATATCCATACCGCCGATGATAGAGACGATCTCTGCTGGAACCTGATAAGTTGTGATGTTGGAATAGAAGGAGTCCCACATCGATTTCTTAGGACCATTTGCTCCGAGGTTGAGGTTATGCGTCCCAAACAAATCCTGCGCATCACAGTCATCATCTCCAGGAAAGGTCCCCCCTATGATGAGCATCTGGGTTCTGTTAACCACATTACAGCTCATGCTGTGATGCGGACGTCCAGAGCCTGGCGCTGTTGGCCACCATTTGATCCACCTGTCGAGCGTTATTAGCGAATTGTATGAGCCTACAAATTGTATGAGCCTAGAGTTCGAGCGCGTACCTGAATGATGGCAGGCTTAGAATGTAGACGTCGTCAAAGGCTGTCGTATTTGGAGGGACTCCGAGACCGCCATAAAGATATATGTTGTAGGAACTATGGTCGTCTGGCCAGGTTACTCCCTATTCAAGTCAGTCCTCGAGCGCTCTTCACGATAAGGTTTTGGGAGGGTTTGACGCACAGCACAGAATCGTCTTCTGGAAGCAGGTACATCGCCGCTCGCCTTTTGGGTATACCAATTCGCAGAGAGCATGTCATATATATGGATTGTATCCATTGGAAACGCAGTCATTGTGCTGTTGCGATATGGATCCAGAACACCGCCAAAGTATATGAGGAGACCATCATCAGATGCAGGTAGGTAAACCATCACTCCTTCAGCTCTGCCAGTATCATCAGGTCCTGTGATGTTCGTTATCCTATTTTGTACCATGTTGTAACGAATCAATCTACTTGTCGCCAGAGGCGGACCTGACCAGCCAGGGGTTGTTTTATTGTTCATCCAGCCTCCAAGATAATAACCTTCGGCTCGATGATTAACAGAAACACCAGCGCCCCAAGAGACTTGATTGAAATTGTCTGAAACATTTGTTGAATTCCATTGATTTAAAACTGTATCAAATGCTGACAGTACATCGATCGGCCGGGGCGAGTCTTGGTATTCTCCTCCAAATTGATAAAACACTTTGTTTGTGGTATCGCTCCACAGCACGCCACCCGAGACAGCTGGTACAGTCGAGTTCTTGGACAGGTTGGTGTATAGCTGCGGCATTCCGCCAGTGGATACTCTAAGGTCATTGTAGAGAAGGTAGGGGTCTTTCCATCAGAAGATTTAGCTTCACGTCACAATGGATAGCTCTTCCCGGTCGTACTCACTGGAGTAGTTCTGTGGATTTTCGGTAATAGGATTCCAGTTGATCAATCCTCCATCGATAAACAACCGATTATCAATAACGGTCGTGGCATGACCGAACCGACGACAAAAGTCTTTCAGCGGATCCAACCGGTCTTGAAGAGATGCGCGCACAAAGTAGAACACAGTCAACGTGATCGTGCGATCCCAAAACATAGTGAATATTTACATCAGGATCTAATGGGACAGTGTTTGTGACGCAAAGAGGAGTTGAGGCGCCGAAGGTGGGGAAAGTGGAAGACGACCAGTTCCAACGCGGTGGTTCGTTATGAATCAAGCGGCCTAGGAAAGGCTGGTAGAAAGAATCGCAATGGGTTGCACGCAACTCTCCTTGAGTGGTCGGGATTCCCGTTTTCTGGTTACACAGCCTGCTTGGTGGTTGCATGGGCCGGGCCTAGCTGCATGCACCTTCCAAAATTAGACGGACAAAGAGCTGCTAAAACGAAGTAACCCCACCGTAAGTCGTAGTGTTGCATCGATAGATAGAGTTGCATATCAAAAAGGTTGCCGCAAGGGCTATCGCAGAGCGGTGAAATTGAATGTGCGAAGTGCAAATCCAAGTAGAGACACGAGGCCAAGCAGCGATCCCTTTCTTCATGCTGGCTGGGGCAACGTGCGATTGAGGAACGCAAGTAACTCGCTAAGCTTGGGGTCTAGGTCCTCAGCCTTGAGCGAGGCCGCCCAATCGCCAATCTCATGTAACTTTCGATGCGCAAGTTGCTCGCTAAGGAGAGTTATTAACTCCTTGGCCGATGTTTTCTTGTCAGAGAACGTCCATTCGCAATCTTGAATAATTCCGTGGCGTATGTTCATGGAGAATTTACCGTTTGCCTGTCCAGTTAGCATGTGGTCGAAAGCGATTGAATGCACAATGCAAGGAACAACGCACTGAGAGATCAAAGTCCATTGTGCCCATTGGTTGCGATGAAAATACGAATTGTGGCGTTTGTGTAAATGTCCAGTCAAGTGACTGGATTAGTGTCAGCTCCAAATATGGCCCCCAATCTTGGCATCTTAAGCTAACCTTCAGTTCATCAAAGCCCTTTCGAATCTCAGCAATGCCTAAGAGATCATCATCGACGACTTCTCGTCTCTCCATTCCGGAACCGTAAGTGGATATAAAGCCGGCATGGACTGCATCCTCAAACGATGCATTATCAAGTCCGATATTACTGACAGGGGAGCTGACACTTTCTACTCCCTTGGCAGTGATGTAGCTTTTAGCTGGAGAATGCAAATAGTGAGGAATAATTTGCAGGTTGGGTGACTGTAACAGTGCGGTGCCATGGTGTAGAGCGCGATTGCGAGAGAGTTTGTAGGCTGAGCCAGACACTTTGAGTGGTCGTGAAGCAGCATTCGTACTCGTATAAGCGGTAGAATGTGTGTCACTTCCTTCGACCTGTTGTTTGTCGATCCCTTGATCTAGAACAATGTCGTGTCTTTCATTCACTCTTGCTCGCTCGATGCCCAGACTCCTCAGACAACGAACTACCATTTCAGCGTGCTTATCACGAGTGAAATCTGCAAAATCGCAGATCACACTCCAATTGACATTGCCTTCGTCATGGAAAACAGTTCCACCACCAGATCTTCGTCGAACGAGGTCGACGGTTCCGAGTGCGGGAGGCTCGCTCGGAGATGCATTGTGAGTATCATGAGGCTGGAGTAACCCAAGATTGACTTCTAGCCAAGGATTTTGGTTGCGACCAATGACAATACATGGTCGGTTGGTGTATAAGAACAGGATTTTGGAGCCTGGAGGAGTCTTCTGAAAGAGAAAATGCTCAATGGAAAGATTAACGTAGGGATCTCTCGATTTAGAGATGTATGTTTGGATCTGCGATTGAGGATTGGAGACCTTCTCCGCCCAGGACGAGTTGTGTCGCAACAAAGCTTGATTTGTCCGAGGGAACCAACAATTACAAGCCCTAGCTCTGCAAGCCCGCGATCGCATTTAGTCAGTCGTCGTTAGTGTTTGTTGTCTTGTTGAAAATAGAAGATCAAGTAGGAGTAGGGAGAAAAGGTTTAAGGTGGACTTGCTTTTTTAGCGCTTGGGCGTTTTCAACGACGACGACCTACTCTTCCACAATCATCACTGATGTCCAAAGATCATAGCATCAATGACTGCTAATAACTGGAGTTGAAACGCAGAATACTAATACATTAGCTTTAATAATACTGCTTAAAGAATCAAGGTTATGTTCTAGTTGCTATCCTCTCTTTCGGCCGTCTCAACCGTCTCGCCATCTAACGTACTCGTGTCCAGTAATTACGAATTCGGGTACGATGTCAGATGTCTGGCTGATTGTCGTAGGTATCTATTGAAAGTGGTGGTTACACTTTGCTTGATGAGGCCATCTGCAATAGTATTGTGAGCTTACTTAGCTCATGCTGGTTTTTATGTTTTCAGAAATCTACAAGAGAAGGACGATACAATAAAACGCGGAATTGGTTCTAAACCATACCTGAGCTTAAATCTTCGTCCTAACTTGACTGGCTTATTGCGTCCCATCTTATGTTGCTGCCCAGTGTAGGTCTATACTAAGTTTCGGTGGCCGTTGGTCAATGAAAGCTCCTTCCTGTCTTAGATCCTAGCTTCACCTTCCTTCCTCATTGAGAAGCCTACTCACCAAAGTTTTCGTTTGCAACGGAATAATGATTCGCCATGACCAGTGCGCGCCCACATTTAAGAAAGGCCACCCGGATTTTCCTTCATTTCTACAACAAACAATTTCCTCGACATACTCACCTCAATATCTTTCTACACTTTCTTTACCGCTTCCATGAGCTAAGCCCACCTCAACATATCAGCAGAATTATCTTCTTATTTGTGACCCCCATGATACGGATTCTTCCTGACTCCCACTTCTCCGCCTCCTCGCCCGTTGGGCTATTTAGCTGAGCTTGTTCCGCGCCACAAACGTTACTGACAATTTACAGATCTAAGAAACACTTGCATGATTGCCCTGCGGTGGAGGTGTTGGCGACATTTTGGTCTTACTTGTGTTTTCTTCGGATCAAGCTATCGGGGGTGGCGACATGGGCGCGTCGTGTGCTTGCTAATTACCAAACAGAAGCCAGTGTACCAACTCATTGGTATTCCATCAATCACTCGTAAGTCAATTTCAACTTCATCGTTGCGAAACGTTGATTTGAGTGTGACTAATTATCCTCAACAGTTCTACATCAGCCAAGGCTGTATGTATTCTGTGATATCGGTACTCGATATCATTTTTCTTCTCTATGTGTCAAGGATAGCAAATGTTTGAACGAGTTGCCAGGTACCAGGTAAGACTCAGCACTCAATATGTGGATCACATCTCTGAATCTTAAACAGGCTGCCTTCACTCAAACCTTTACCGCATGCTATTCTCAGCACTCGCAACTCAAGTAGTTGCAAATCACTCAAGCTACTACAAGATCAAGGAAATCTGCGAGACCGTCATGCTACTAGGTCCGTCTTCCTCACTACCCTCAAACTTTTAATCACGCTGACCATGTTTAGATGCCACCTCCACCAACCAAGACTCAATTTTATAGTTGAGCAAACAAGTCTCAACCCTGTTGAGCAATCAGCCTTAATTGGCGAGTGAACGCCCTCTGGCGGGAGTATTACTTCTAACTTTTTCTTCTCAACTCTGAAGACCCGGCCTACCCTACTTCAGGCGACCTGTCTTCTGCTCGAATATCGCCCTTGGGATATTCTTCGGCGTGCTCGCTGAATCACAAGCAAACCCCGCCCTCCTCCGGGAGGAGCTCTCACTTCTACCTTCACACCCTTTCTCAGACACACGTGTCTCAAAAACACCTTTCCCAAACAACCTCGCGTTGCCACGATCCGAAATCGTCACCCTTTCTTCTCAAGTCCATCATCTTTGCCAGCTACATCGCAAAGCGTTGATGAGAAAGTCCCTTGCCCGGCATACAACAATCGTTGAGAGGACGCTCAAATCCTCTTGGTCGCTGCCCACGACTCAAACCACGGTGCATGGTTCGCCCTAGGCGCTCCTTTCTTTACACCACCCTGGACAAGTCGGAAAATTCTCGCTGGAGTCCAGTTCCTCACCACCACGACAATTCGAAGAAGACCCTCGCCGCTACTTACGAAGCCACATCTTCACAAACCTTTCGTCGATCTCGCCTTCCGGCGGGATCGCAAACACCACATACCAAAACCGTCAAGATCATCCTCTTCAAAGTTTCAGTTGTCAGTTCTCAGGACAATGAATTCAAACGTCTAGCTTTCATGATGAACCAACAGGTCGAACTCTCGATCTTTTTTTTTCGACACGGACTAAATCTGCTACTACACGATTCCGACCAGTAAGTTCAAATCCCCTTCCTTGCTTTGCTGCCTCCGATAGCTTGATATCCTTGCCGCCTTGGCTGGAGAGATCTGTATCTGTACATAGTTTATTCCTTCAATGAAGCATATCTTCGCCTCCTTATGGTTCTTCCACAGCTGGGCATAGTGACACGAGTCTTTGATACATGTCGGTGAAGTCATCTCTCCTTCTTACAAAATACTTCCTTCTCCAAATCGCCTATTAATCTGGTCGCCATATATGACGTTTCATGTGTTGGGAATTATGTCAACTCCCATCTCTCCTTCAACCCCCACTGGCTTCTCTGAAGAAACTCATCTGTCCGCCCTTCCCTCCTACAACAAACATCTCCGCCACCCTTACCCCCTGCTTAGGCAACCACTTCACACCCCAAATGACTCCTTCACTCTCACCATGTGTAGCAACGCAGTTCCTCCCTTCCACACTCCAAACCTTGGCCTTCCCATCATAAGAACCGCTTAACAAGTACTCGCCTGTATGATTGAAATCCAAAGACATAACCCATGCTTTGTTGCCGGAGAGCTGTAATATCCGTTCGCCGGTGGAGACGGCGTAGAGGGAAATTGTTGTAGAGTCACCACCAGCGGCGAGGAGGGTACTAGCAGGGGAGAACGCTATCGATCGGACTGGAAGGATCAGGCCTGGGAGGGAATGCAGGAGGCGAGAGGTCTCGTTATTGAATACGTAAATTGAACCGTTCTCGTGGCCTGAAGCTGTATATTTGCCGTCTTGACTCTGTCATCGAGTTACATTAGCCTTGCTTCTTTGGAGAGTATATGGCTGACAAAGGGAAGAGAAACATACCATAGCAACACACAGTCCAAAACTGCCCTTGGTCTCATACTCCCTAACAGGCGTCCCCCACCCCTCCGGCCCCAAATTCAAATCCCAAACCCTAACCCTCCCATCAAACGAACTCCCACTTAAATACCTCCCCACCCCATCCAACGCCAGCCCCCAAACCTCCTTCCTCTCCTTTCCCGTCCCTACACTCCCATCAACCAACACTCCCCATTCAACCCAATCACCCTCGCCCTCTCCTTCTCTAACCTTCCACACTTTAACTTCCCCACCAAAGCCCGCTGAAGCAGCGACAAGGCCATTGGATGACGTGGTGATGTGGTGGCATCCTAATTTGTGGGCATTGGGGAGGGTTTGCAGGAGTGGGAATGAGGGGTCGGTTGTTGAGTGTACTTTTAGGGTGGAAGAACCGGAGGCGGAGAGGAGGGCTGTTGGTGTGGGGGAGAGGGAGAAGATGTCGCTTGGGTGGGCGGAGTCGAGGGTGTGGATTGTGAGGTACTGTTTTGACATTTTGGTGGTGGTGTTGGTACGCTCACTGGATCAGAGAGCTGTGGGGTGTGGAGGTGGAGATGTGTTTTGTTTGTTGATGTAGTTAAGATGATGATGTTTTTTTTTTGACAGTGGGATGAGGTAGGGCGGAACTTAGCCGCGTGAGCTTTCAACTTCTTGGGTCAGTCAGAAGGAAAAACACTGTAATAACTCACAGAGTGACTTTTGCATCAGGCGTTTTGCTAGTGTGTTCGATGAGTGTTTTCTGAGAATGGTCCCACAGGAATATCCATACTGCCAAAGGAGGCAATCTTCCAGAAGCTTTCCGCTAGCGTTACTGATATCATCCGCCCAGCGTCCAACACCAGTCTTGGAGCTTTCAACACTCGTCTCTTGATTCAATTTCTATTACATCCAAGTTTCCTCACCTAGCTTACCACATTGAATAGAACGAACGGCCTTTCCCATTCTCTATATAGCTCAATTCTCTCCATAGATTCCGGATTGGTTGGGTTCTGATGCAGCAAGAGGGAATTGAATGCAGTCCTTGATCTTCGTGGTCTTCAGCGGTTCAGCAACTCTCTTTACTTAGACCAGTGTTGCCTTGAGCAAAATCAGATGCAGGACATGGCAGACCGCATCGGATCTTTCCACTCAGCCTTGTTGTTCAGGCACCCTAGCCTAGCTAAGCCATCAAGTTCCTAATTCTGACCCTTGTTCGGTCCGAAAGTTCTGCAGGCTGCCAACATTGCTTCGCCACGACTCTCCGACCGACTACAAGATAGAGTGTTGATATGGGTAGAAGTTGCGTAAAGGCCATACGAGAATATCATCCTCCGTGAGGATGCCACAATCATATGAGCTTCTCGACCGAGCCGCCCACAATAACCCATTTCCAGACGAGCATTCAACAGTATCTGCATCTCAAAGCAAACAATTCTCGACAACCTCAAACGATATACTGCAACCCAATGACTCGAACACGTCAACGCCGAAAACAAAACCTAGCAAACTCCGGACTTTTAAAAATGGTTGGCTCTGGGAAATCAGCGGCGCCCTCCTCAGTATCTCCTGCGCCATATCCATCATAATAATCCTCATATCAACAAACAATAAACCCCTCTCATCATGGCACTTCTTCATAAGACCCAACGCTCTCATCTCCATCTTCTCCACCCTATCAAAAGCAGCGTTAATGGTCCCCGTCGCGGCATGTATAAGCCAACTCAAATGGTTATACTTTGACTCACCCCATCGATTGCACGATCTCGATGTTTTTGATGAAGCTAGCCGTGGACCCTGGGGCTCGTTGGAGTTGATTCTAAGGTTGAGATTTAGATTGGGGATGCTGCTAGCGACGTGGGGTGGTGTTATTACGATTGTTGCTTTGGGAATCGATCCTTTTGCGCAGCAGATTTTGTCGTTTCCTTCACGGAGGGTTCTAAGCAAAGGGGATGTTGGACGTGAGGCGTATTTGGGTGCTACGCAGTTTTATGATACCCGGATTCCTATTTTTAGTCCTACTGCGAAAGAGGTCACTGCTGATGATTGTGAGTACTATTTTGATGGTGATATATCTCGTGAGAAACAATTTGTAGCTGATATACACACAGATGTCGTCCGGTATTACCCGCAAGCTAACAGTACCATGGCAATCGCTGCTCTAAATGGGTTGATAGACGACACATTTGCCCCAACATTCAATTGCCCGACTGCTGAGTGCCATTGGCCAGAACAGACGAGTCTAGCGATATGCAGCCAATGCTCAGACGTCCTCAAGACGTCAAAGCTATCATGTCCCATCTCCAAGATAGATGGAAACTGCACTGCAACCACACCCAAAGGGGTGACCTTCCGTCTCGACACCCAATTCAACGCAGTAGCATCGTTTCCTGGCAACGGATCTCTAAAGGGTAATCCACCAACCCTAGCCAGCATAAACATCTATCGCGACAATAGTCACCAACAAAACCTTTACGAATGCAGTCTCTCCCTCTGCGCAAAAGTATTCCACAACACCATTGCCATAAACGGAAAGATAAACACGGAAAAAACAGTGGATTTCCCATTAGCCCCCTCCAATAACGGCGATAACTATCTCATGCCGGTAACGGATCCAGCAGTCCCCATGCAACATTGGTACGCCTATGACGTCTTCACTATCTCCACTAGTGCGACAGTCTTCTCAGGCCAGAACAAAACATTCACAGTCAACGTGCAAGATCGTCGTTCCATAGCATCGTATCTATCCGACGTCTTCACCATGAACAACACGAACGCCAATCTAGGCATTCGACGCCTTCTTTTTAATACCCCCGACATACCGGGTAAACTCCAAAATGTATCAATTAGTATGACGAACTCCATACGGAAAACGGATACATCCACTGGTATCGGTGTTGAAGTCTACAATCAAGAAGCTGTTATTGTTGTGAAATGGGCATGGTTAATCTTACCTTTGGTGGTTGTGTGTATGAGCGTGGTGTTTTTGGTTTTTACAATTGCGGAGAGTAGGAGGTGTGGTATGCCTGTCTGGAAGAGTTCTGCATTACCGCTCTTGTGGGCAAGGCTGGTTGGGTGGGATGAAGGGGAGATGGGTGGGGATGGTCCTACGGACTTGAGGAAGAAAGCCAAGCTCATGTCTGGTCGTGTTATCAATGCGGATGATGGTAATGGGTTGGTATTTGTGAAGAGCTGATGAGTGAAGATAATATTTGTGTAGCAAGTACTATACGTTTCTGTCAATCTAGTCGTGGTTCCCTCGGGTTCTGCAGTCCTCCCGAATGCTGTCGGCATGATTGCGATAAGGTGTGTTGAAAAGGTCAGTAGATAGTCTGCACCCCATTCTGAATCATTGGTCGACATGATGTACGGTGCACAACAGCTGCACAATCGCTGTACACATTCATACTTTCGACAAGTGGTATTGGTACAGCAATGTACATCACTTATGATACAGCTCGCCTCTAAAAGCACCACAGTTGAAACTCCAGATATGCTTCCAAACGCTGCAGATGTGCCTCACCACTTATCTATCCACGCTATTATTCGAGATGCGCCGTTCCCTAGCATCAGCCTCTTTCTTCTTCCTCCTAACTTCCTTCAATTCTTTCCACAGAGGATGTTCCGCCAGATTTGGTCCAGTATTCTTCTCCAGCTCAGGATCGACTCTCCTCTTCCCCAAATCTTTCATCCAGTAACGAACGGCTAGAGCCATGGGGTATTAGCATATTTATCCTCTGTGGTTCTCAACTAACTCAAAGACATACCAGCCACACAATGCGGACACAACACATGCGCCCTCTTGACCTTCCCACACGCAGAACATTTATTCAATGCAGTAACATCTTTTAATGCTTTGCCAGCCATTTGCCTGTGCCGTTTCTTCATGTGAGATGTCTTCTTTTTTGGTACGGCTTTGAGTAGGCCATCCCATAACTCCCGCAGAAAATCGGAAATGCCAGGGAAAATGTGTTGCGGTAATGCGAAGGAGAGAGCGGGTATTTGTGGTTGCAGTATTCGACGTAGTATTGGTGTGGAGAGGAAAGACTGCGGTATGAATCGTACGGTGGGGTGGAGGAGGTGTATCAGAGGATACATATGGGATATTCGTAACGCCATGATGGGGTGTGTGAGGGCGCAATGGATAAGATGATAGTTGTGACAGTTTTGGTGTTTCCTCCGTGGTGAGAGGAAAGAGCAACCCAAGCCAGCGGGAACTAAACCTCTTCGGGTGCCCCACACAAAAAAGTGCAGAACCCCCTTTCTCCTTGCGGACAGCACGACCGCCCGGCTCCCTCCATCGCGACTTCTCCTCTGCGACCCCCTACCCCCTACCACCTCTACACCTCACTCTCTCCACCCCTCCGAATCCTTGCGCTCGTGCAACAGTTTGTCCTGTCGCTAATTGACAGCTTCTTACCCACCTCTTGATCACGTTTGCAGCGTCCTACAAGTGTCGTCTACAATGGCTACGATGAACCCCCAAGCGCCAACTGTCTTCCCCAAGAGCCATGTCGGTTTCGATAGCATCACCTCGCAAATTGAGAAGAAGTTGTTGAAGCGCGGTTTCCAATTCAATGTCATCTGTGTTGGTCAGTCTTCACCATATTTATGCATATGAAACAGATTGATATAAAATACCAAGATGAACCCCTACTAACATGAATGAATTGAACAGGCCAAACTGGACTCGGCAAATCGACCTTGATCAACACTATCTTCGCCTCCCACCTCATGGACAGCAAAGGCCGCCTCCAACCCGACGAGCCCATCCGCTCCACCACGGAAATCCAAACCGTCTCGCACATTATCGAAGAAAACGGGGTGCGCCTCCGCCTCAACATCGTCGACACCCCCGGCTACGGCGACCTCATCAACAACGAACGCTGCTGGGATCCCATTGTAAAATACATCAAAGACCAGCACTCGGCCTACCTGCGCAAGGAACTCACCGCCCAACGCGAGCGTTACTTGCAGGACACGCGTATTCACTGCTGTTTGTTCTTCATCCAACCTAGCGGGCATGCGTTGAAGCCTATTGATATTGTCGTATTGAAGAAGTTGAGTGAGTTTGTGAATGTTGTGCCTGTTATTGCGAAGAGTGATAGTTTGACTTTGGAGGAGAGGGCTGCATTCAAGGAGAGGATAAAGGAGGAGTTTGCTTTTCATAATCTGAGGATGTATCCTTATGATAATGAGGAGCATGATCAGGAGGAAGTTGCTCTTAATGCTCAGATCAAGGTTTGTCACCTTTTTTATTTATTTACTGGGTCGAAAACTGACATAATTCATAGAGCATGATTCCATTCGCAGTCGTCGGCTCAGAAAAGACAATCGTCGTCGCAGGCAAGCAAGTTCGTGGCCGTCAAAACCGTTGGGGCGTCGTCAACGGTATGCCTCATCATTCTCTCTTCCTAACCATTCTACAATCACATGCTAACAAACTGTACAGTCGAGGACGAGAACCACTGCGAATTCGTCTATCTCCGCAACTTTCTCACCCGTACCCACCTCCAAGACCTCATTGAAACCACCTCGCAAATTCACTACGAATCCTTCCGCGCGAAGCAGTTGCTCGCTCTGAAGGAAAGCAGTGCTGTCGGACATTCTGGCAGCAGACCTATCAGCCCGGCTGCCGATCGCGAGTTGAGCAGGAACTCGCAGAGGATGACGATGAATGGGTATTGAGATTGCGAGGCCAGGGTAGACGGGTGATCTCGGTCCGGTATGCGAAAAGGGTGCATACAGCAATTGAATTTATGTGCGATTATCACATTCCACATCCTTCCGAATTGTACACGGGTGTTGTGGTTCAAGTCTGTCAATCTGTCCGTTTTGAAAGGGGCTACTGGGACGGGGTAAAGGCGTGTCCTGCGGGCAAACTTGTTGCTTGCTTGCTTGGGTTGTCTCATTTGTTCTTTTTGTGGTTTATAATCCCCCGAGCAGCGATGTGTTTTCTTTTCTGGTTTATATTCCGAAAAAAAAGCAGACTTTCCCTCCGTTATCCTAATAATTGTTGCTTAACCTTTGTCCGCAAAAGAGAAGGAACGTAGCATGAATAGTAACCTTATAGGAGAGACACAAACCGATAATTCTGTGCACTTGTGACGGTAGTGGTCAGATGAACTTCGATTTGTCGAAAGATTGCATATATCTGTCGTATTCAACCCTATAATATCAGAGTTCCTTCAATAGTATACATGAACAACTATAAATCTTCTTATCTCCCGCCCAGGGGATCCACAGTATGGATTCGAATCCTTCCGTATTTGGTACCTGCACGATTATCGCGGATGTGGCTGTGCAACCACGAGATCTTTATAGGGTTTCGGGCTCACTGTTCGAGTCTGACTTCCCGCAACGCAAATTCACGAGAGTGATAAGAATAGCACGGAGACAGCTATATGCTCCGCGCACATCAAAAAGTAATTACCCTTCCAAAATATATTATTTCTATCCCCATCCCTCGAGTCCTTTCCCAATCGCAATCGCAACCACCCACCTTTCTTCTTCCTCAAGTCGGAGGCCGAAATCGATATCTTTCGCTCCCACAAAGAGGGCCTCGAACTCAAACTCGAAATTTTCACACCTTTTCCATAACTATGGCCCCACCACCGCCTCAAACAAGCAGCCAGAAAGGTGGAAATGCGCCAATCGTAATCTCGGGACCATCTGGCAGTGGGAAAAGTACAATGGTGAAGAGGCTGTTGAAGCAATACCCGGATAGATTTGCTTTAAGTGTGAGTCGTACGTACAAATCCTTTACCACTTATCGTTCCTTCAGAAGAAGTCTTGGGAGATTAACAGCTGTGTATTTATAGACACCACGCGCAAACCACGAGACGGAGAAGTAGACGGCGAACACTACAACTTCGTCACCAAAGAAGTATTTAAAGCGGAAGTGGAGAAGGGAAATTTCATAGAACACGCCCAATTCGGCTCCAACCTCTACGGCACTACCTTCGCCGCCGTCTCCACCATTCAATCCACGGGTAAAACCTGCATCCTAGACATAGAAATGGAGGGAGTAAAACAAATGCACAAATCCCACTTAAAAGCGCGGTACTTATTTATAGAACCGCCTAGTGTGGAAGTACTGGAGAAGAGGTTGAGGGGAAGGGGAACGGATAGTGAGGACGCTGTCAAGGAGAGGTTGAGCCAGGCGGTGAAGGAGTTGGAGTATGCGAAGGTGAAGGGAGTACATGATAGGGTCGTTGTGAATGATGAGTTGGAGAAGGCGTATGCGGAGGTGGAGGCATTTTGTTTGGGGGAGTGAGTGAGGTTTATTGGGCGAAAGGGGAAGGGGAAGGGGAAGGGGAAGGGGAAGGGGTAATGGTAATGGTAATGGTAATGTTTGAGCAAAAGTGGTGGGATGGATGGCTGGGAGTGGATGGATTTGGATGAAAAGTGGATGATAAGGATAGAGACGCTGTCATCATACAATTCGCAGAGAGGACACGATATTAAACTTAATGCGGTCTTTTGGTCACCACTTGGACATGATGACGACGGGACAACAGGAGATACTCTTGGTATTAAATCTGATTTGCTATTTGACCAACTCGACGGGGGGTATGAGAGGGGGTTCGCAGAGAGGTATAGGTCACTAAAATACAACACACACACGTGTTCGCCAGGAAAGGAAAAAGTAATAGCCGCAAATGATATTCTCTTTCTGGCCTTGCTTTCAAGGCCTTCGAAAAAGTGTGACGAGCTTTTCGGCCATTCCACTCTCGCTCTCTCTTTCTCTCTCTTTCTCTTTCTCAAAATCCAAAAACCGAGCGACCACGAAGAATTAGAGCTAAAATGGAGGCGCAAGCCGAGAATGACAAAACCGCCGTCGCCCATTTTGATACCGACTTTCCGGAGTCGAGGACGCCCAGCATTCTCACAGTGAGGAAGATGTTCACGTCCGGCTCGAGTGTGAAAAACAAAGAAAAATGTTCAGCAAGTAGTAATGTAAAGACAGCCACCCAGACCATTGCAAACGCCGTACTTCTATGTCGTGGAGAGGCCGCAATGGAGAATGCACTTGTACAAATATGTGAGTGAGTCGCCCAGTCCCAAGAAATGATGATAATACGATCGTCGCGAAAAATTGGGGGTATAAACAGGGTGTGAGAATCCAGGGCAAGCGAGAGGTATGCATGGGAGGGTTGGAAGGGTATCGCTTCCAAGGTCAAGAGTGAGTATAGGTCGGAGGTAACGCAGCAGAGCCAGTACTGAACCTTCACTGAATGGACAGGGACAACGCAGGCGATGGTGGTAGCACTTGTGTCCAAGAACCAATTGGGTAGTGTACCTAAGAAGCATTACACTTGAGTTGCCAAGGTGCTTTCAGGGAGACACAGGGTCAAGTATAACGTCATCGCAGCTGGAGATTAACGGCGCGTCGATTGCGCCTCAGGTGGTCGAGGGAACCCAAACATTGTCGAAATCTTATACCGCCGTACGGAGTTGCTGGTCGAGGTTGCGTTCGCGTATAATGGTGGCATACTTTGGCTCGCGCATGAACTTGGGTACAGAGTCCTGGGAAGAAATTAGTACATGAAATTCATGACCTTTTGGAAATATCAAAACTTACACTAGCCATCAGTTTGAATACCGAATTCTGCGCCTGGTCGAACAGCGTGGCGACCTCGTCCAGACTCTTGATCATTGCCTCATCGTCGCCCACCGCTCTCGTCATTCGTGCTGCCAATGATGTCCGTAGAGAGTGGTCGATATTGAGTTCGCAAGGTGAACCAGGTGCTAAAAATGCATTGTACAGACTGTACGCAGCAGCCAGAGTCTCCCGAATGATTTCCAACTTGGGTGAAGCAGATGTCTTCTTTGCCTGAGTGTAGTGTTTGAGGAAATCCTTGACGTCTAAATAGAAAGCAAGATTCTCTTCGCAATGCGTATCCCGCAAAAATTCTCTGAACAGCAGTCGTAATGCTGGATCTCTAATGATTACAGTCATGCGATTGGTGTTGGAATCCCTTGTGGAACCTTCCCGCTGTCGGCCATGTGTGAACAAATCTCCGCTGACTGAGCCCTTGGGGTTTGTTATCCATCCTGCGACCCGCTGGCCCTTCTCGGTAATAGTATAGATCGCGTGCTTTGAAGGCGAGAATCGTTGGTATTGAGGGTGAGAGTCAAGAGGCTGCATGAGATGATAATCACAGAACAACTGAGCTAGCTCATGTGTCTCTCTCTTGTCCACCATCGTGCAACAATCCATCAGCCAGTCCGACACCGATTTGCCGGTAAAAGTGTTGTGATATGTCTTGTCTCCAACCTTGCGCTCTTTGGCTAGCTTCACGCCCACCAATCCCGTCTGGTATTCACTTAGGGAATCGGAATCAGAGTTGGATGTGCTGTACTTGATGTTTGGCTCTGGGCCGACAAACCGCCGAAAGACGACTTCGATTGTCGCAATATCGCGATGAATCTTATCCGTGTCCTGCTCTCTTTCTAACAACACCAGATTCATGGTATTTCGTGGAGAGGCGAGGAGGTCGAAAACGTGTCTCTGGTTGATACCATTTCGCTGACAGAATCGTTGAAGAATATGCATACCCTTTGGTGTCAACTGCCAGACCGCGCTCTTTGATGAAAAATCATTCTTGCCATCAGCAGATTCTACGAAGCGTGCCTCGAGGAACTTGGTACAGACGGAGCGAGCCATCTCCTTGGCCATTGAGAAAGTCGTTGTTGTGGTAGTTGTCACTATCCGTGAAGGGTCTTTGGGATCGGGCATGCGATTTGACTGTGAGAATTTAAGCGAGCCTAGATTCGTGACTGCTTCTTCCGACGTGAATGTGTGCTCGATCTTCTGAAACCTGACCCGGTGAGGGGTCAAAGGTAAGCTGACCATCAAGGTCGAGAAGAGATCTTTGAAGTCCTGTGCACGCATTCCTGTTAGTTCTTTGCTACCCACAAATCTTTTCGGCTCCATGGTTGGGAATGCAGTTTGGAGAGAGGTCAATGACTCATTAAGTAGCTCAAATGGTGTATGTAACCCAGCCAAAAGAGCTACTCAATCTGATACACGGGCTTGCCCAAAGCTTGAGCACAAAATTTATTCGGGTAGTAGTGGTTGTTTGTGGGAAGCGGAATCGGGCATGCCTGTACCGCGCAACACATGCCACCCATTGGCCCCATGAACAATTCCAACAAAGCGGAAATCATAGTGGCACGCCAACTATATGATTGGGTTCACAATGCGGCGGGATGGGAAAAAAGAAATGACTGGCAAAACGTACTCTTGTAAAAGGCCGATCATCATCGGTCATGCGAAGTAACCTTGATGACGTCTGGTGCATCTTGAGCCCTACCTCCAACGGAGCGAAGTCGTCCTCGATGGAGTCAATGGAGTCAATGGAGTCGAGAGGTGGTGCAGAGCTAGCAGACGATGCACGTCGACCAAGCTCGCTGTGCTTGTCGTCGACGGGACTGAGATGTGCTCCACTCGACTTGCGGGAGGGCGCAGGTGTCGTAGAGGCCGACGACGTGGATGGGTCGTGGTCGTGTAGCGGTGGTACCGGATGCGGACTCCACAGCGTCTGCGGCAGCACTTGAACGGATCGCGCACCCTGGTTGTCGGGATCGTCGCGTGGTGGTTGAGGATTGAGTTGCCGTTGCTGTTGTCGGGGAGAGGGTTCGCCTAGTCCAAATCTAGGAGGGTTGGCAGGGCCTTCAACTTCAGAAATAGGGGTCGACCGGACAGGAGAATTAGCGGAAATAAGGGAGCGTTGATGGTCGATCAAGTGGCGTGCAGGTGGGAGCTGGTGAATAGGTCTCGAGGGTTTAGGCCGTGCTGCAATTACCAGATCAAAGCCGTCGGCGGCGGCGGAGGAGAAACGTGAGAAGAAAGAGGGCACTCGGCGGCGTTGCTGTGCTTTGTCTTCTTTGTCGGATTTGGGGGAATGATTATAGGGGCTCTTCTTTGTTATGAGATGAGGTGAAACGAAGCTGAGAGAAGTGGCAGTCGGAGAAGCGAGCTTGGTCTCTTCGCAGGCACTCGCCGGCAACACTATAGTAGTGCTGCTATTCTTCAGATCCCCAAACGAATCGACCCTTGAAATGTCGACCTCAACGGAATTGAGGTCGTCAATGGCGGGCAGATGGAGGGTAGATGAAGAGACAAGAGGTTCGTGAACTCTACGAGACGAAGTGGACATCAAGGGCGCTGGGATGGGATGAATGCCCGTTTCCGCAGTGGATGGGGATGGGGAGTTAAAGGGATTGGCACTGGCACAGGCACTGACACGCTGCGCAAGGATGTGTCACTCGCGAAGTCGGGCTAACACTCTACGGGAAAGGGCTTACAAGCCATGCTGGACTGCCACGCGATGGCTCGCACGATCGTAGAGTTAGCCTTGTCCCACCCGATCTCGCCTTGATTAGGATTTATTTCTATACACCGCACTATCACATCCACTCCCTGGACCATGATAATGATGATATAAACCACAAACTGCAGTTCTACAAGTACATGTGCACAATGATAATATCCAACCGTAAAGATTGTGATGCCTACAATGCTTGTAAAGAGCCTCAATTGCCCCTCACTCTTGTGCAAGAAAAACTTAAGACGGCATGCAGAAACTTCTGCAATATGCACACGCAACACCGCAGTCCACCCATACGTTGCCTTTTTGCGCAAAACCCGAGTTGATCTCGCCGTGCATATTCCGCCTACATTTCCCATAGTCTCGACTGTTACGTTCCTGAGTCCTGATCTTGCAGTGGCCATCCCACTTGATGGGGTTGGATCTTCATTTTCATTTCCTCTCCTCCCCAACCCACCAGTAGTTTTCCTTGGGGGCGCATCAGGCCACAGATCGAATCGTCGAGTTGACCATGACCAACAGATCGCTTTCCAAAAGGAGCAGCAGTAAGCATCTCACGTAGCCTTGGCAGTGGGACCACTTATTACAGTCTACATCTTCCATCTCGTTGATCGCGACTGCTATGAACCAAGCACTCTCTTAAAGGCGTAAACTTCTGCTTGTATCAGCTGGTACTTATCTTTTGAGGCTGGCGTGGTTGATTCAAACAGCCCATCATCGCCCATTACGGCGAAGTCTGCTCACGCTTGCGGAAATTTTCTGTTCAGACCTGCAATCCCTCTGCAAGCGCATACGGTAAGTGGACTGCATTATCGCCGTTGATGCGAAAAGTCACGTCAGCAGAACAGCCATTCGTGATTCTTTTCAGGACATGTCGTTACTGGTCTTAAAGGGATGTTATTGTTGTATTTGCTTTTCCAGATCGACCATCTCCTGATTTTCTCCCAACGACCATATCCGTTGTAACCAGAAGCGACATAACGTGCGTGCGGACAGGCCAACCAAAGACAAGCCGCAGCAGTTGTCTTTTAGCGCAAGATCGGATTAATTCCCACAGCCCCACACGTGTGCTCTGCGGTTCATCCTGTCACTCGCTCGCGTGGCATTCTGCCGAAGCCCTTTTATTAGCAGCTCAAGAAAGACAACCTTATGAACACCTCATACGCCGAAGGCTTATCTGTACTTTATATACAGCTGTACATCTTCCCGCAAACTAACCAAATAATTAAGATTGAGCTATATGGATCGACGATGTGATGATCTATCTTCTCTACCAACAAGGCAGGAGGCGTCGATGATCGGCCCCCTCCACGTGTGAGGAGCCAGGTGTGAGGAATTTGCTTAGTCTCTTACCTCGTTAAACAAACCCCCCTGTAGACCCCACTGCTTCACACAAGAAACATGGCCTGAGAATTCCAGTTCCTTGGGATGGGGCACAATCTGTTGAATAATGAAGCACTCAGCTCTGCGTCACTGACAGGGCTGTCTGCGCCTGCAAAAATTTGAATTGATAGCGGCTGCGTGCATCCTGAAGAATTGCGAATTTGCGAGGGCCCAAGCAGAATTTCTCAATGTTTCATATTTATCCGACGGCTCACTCACGTCCGTCAGGGATGATGACTCGGGTCAGGACGGAACCTACGGGGAACATTCCACAAATGATTGCCAGCCCGCAACGTGGAACATTTCTTGTGATAGGAGGTTTGAAACATGTCGGGGCTTTCATAATGAACGCTACCCAAGCCTGATCCTATATTTGTGAGAGCATCAGGTTTGAGCGATGGTGTAAGTCAGTCAATATACTCGTACTCTATAATATATCGATATCAGGTGACTTTCAGCTTGCCTCGAACAATTCGTTCCTTGGATAGCCAACCAGACGGTCCAAGTCTCAGCCCATCGTGAGATCCATCCTTACGGCTATACCATCAGGGGTTCTCCCACGAGGTTTGGCCTCGTCAGTCATCAGGGGAGGCCTGTATTTCAACTGATTTTTATTGAAGCTCAACAAGTTACCGTCAGTCTGGCACTCACCCCTCCACGACTCGAATTGACGTCTCTGTAAGAGTATTAGCGGCGGCATAGAGGCTATTGCCGCAGCTATATTCAGCAATTCGGCGCTTTCTTATCTTCGCCTCGGGAACTCTAAGGGTTGTAGACCCTGGCCTCGCTCCGCGAACGACGATTTCGTCTTCACCTACTCCTACACGAGCGAGTTACAGGATGAACAGAATGAAAATCCTGGACACCATGGTCACCACTTCGTAACATCTTCTCAAGCGCTTACTGAAGTCGTCTCCTCCCTTTTTCGTTGACTCCAACCACCATGCAGGCTTTGATCCAAGACGTCAAAATATTCAACAGCAGTGAAGCCCAAACCCGTGCCAAAATTGGTGATGTTCATACCGCAGGAGGGTCCATGCGTGCCACACACATACACGTGGCCACCCTGTTCATGTTCCGCAGCGCCAATTCAGCCACACGTTAGTTTTTCTAAATTCTTACCCGCAAACTCTTTTCAAGCTGGGGTATTTGTTCAGAACAGGGTTTGGCGAAAGCCGTTGGAACTATATTTCCGCTTCCCATGTGGCATTCGCTTCGCTTGAAAGGTCCAGCCGCTGATGGACAATTTCACGTGGCGCCTCGTTTAGGGTATTGCATTCCAGCTTCGTCGTTCCCTCCCTGGGGTTTGTTGCATGACAAGTTAGGTTCATAAGTCATGCATTTTCGCCCTTCTTCTTCATGTTGTTGCTCTCCCCTTTGGTAAAAGAAGCATGGGTGTAGCGAGGTCTGCAGGTCTCCCTGTTCCATTTGTTGCCTAAATGCTTACCAAACGTTTGTTCCTACTTAGAACTACGGAATCTTTCATTTCTCTTCGTAAAAATCTGCATGTCATCCTCAGGCATTGGCTCCTAAAACAGTAGTTTCCACACATGGTGGCGAGATGGGTGAATTCCACGCGCAGGGGTGTAAGAAGCGAAGAACGTCCCCTGGTTTTCCTGAGTTCTAAGGCTCCGTCTTGCGCTGCTTTCTCTGCCTGGACGAGTAGAGCACAGAGGTAACACTTCCAGATCTTACTCGTCTATATGTCAAACTAGCTATTCTTCCAATAACGAGATCCACATCCATTACATCCCAACTGCGATGCACTGTTATGTAAGCAACAGTGGCGGACATCAACATTTGAGGACTTCCACCTCTTGTCCTTCGGGTGAGATAATACAGATCGCCCAATACTTCTGCACGTTTGAGCCTCGATGCGATCTCTGATCTTGCAGGTCGAGTTTGTGTTACCCGGTTGCAGAAAGACATGGATTGAGGTTAAGCCCCTGCTTGTAAAGGGGTGCAGAGACCGTGTGGTTTGTACGACTTTCAGAGCAGGCCACCTTGTCTGGAGCCTTGGAGGTTTTGCTGTTGCTGGCTAGGGTGCGAGGAATTAGGAGGATGATGCGCTGAGCCTGGCGCATCGAATGCAGGCATTTTCTCCAATCCAATGGTCAATCCTAATTATGTAGTTTTGACATTACTGCTCGATGAATCAGGTTTTGTTTTTGTTTTTGTTTATGTTATTGGTGCGAGGTAAAACACAAGTTTCTCCAACTCATTTGATCGTAGCATAGGATATGTGTCAGCTAACTCTCGTTCCAACGATGCCTATGGATTTGTTATAAATCCATCTTGATACCATCTTAAATCAGACAGCATGGCACAAATTGACGTGAACTGATCTGGTATATCTTTTGAGCAGTGGGATATCATGTCATGAAACTCGGCACTAGTCGATATGTATAGCGGTAAGCGTATCCCGTGATTTCGAAAGCCGGCCATTATTACAAGTCTGCACTGTAGGTCCCCTACTCTTTGCAAAACATCATCTTCACGCACTATTTTCCCCGACACCGCCTTCATCGTCTTCATCATCGCTGTCATCACTATCGTCACTCCCAAGCGCCTCCTGAGCAGCAGCGAATAAAACAGCTCCCAAATGCTCATTCTCCGCAATCTGATGCGCACCAAACTCCAGCACAGGAATCACGCGAGAACAAATATCACAAACCACATGTCCTGCAGCTCCATGCGCCGCCTGAAGATCAAAGGTCGCAAAAAGGCGCTGACATCCTGGCACGGGACATGTCCAGTGACCAAGGTTATTCTTATGTTTTGTTACGGCGTCAGCTCTAATGGCAGAATATTCGCAAGAGAGGGCGGGACAGGTAAAGCGTTTTCGGGGGTGAACCTCTCTGTCGTGCCGTTTGAGGTCATCTCTCGTCGCGTAAGGACCCTGCGCGCAGTCTTTCACAGGGCAGGCGAACATCTTTTTGATTGGCGCTGCATTGGGGGTGGTGGAGGAGGAGGCGGTGGATGTGTTCACTATGCAGGCGCTCATTTTGTGTGCTTGTGAGATGATTGGGTTGTATAGAGTCGTTGTCCTATAGAGTAATTAGTATGGTAGCAGGTCAAGAAACAGATCGAAGGTAAGCATACTAGACCTGTAATTTCTAACGCTGTAGAGATGGCGTGGCAGTGTTTGTGGTTTTTGATATCGCGGGGATCTATAAAAGATGAGAGTGAAGATAGTGAATGGGAAAGGTGTAAATGCTTAGAGCTTACGGTGAAGGAATGAATGATGGAAAATTACTCTTAACCTTCACTAATGAAGCACGCTCAGAGAAGAGGAAAATCCCACGGTTGATAAAAGAGGCTATCCTTTTGAAGCCAGAAATGCTATTGCGTGAATTTGAGGTCTGGCTTACTGCTTCGCAATACTCTCCTAGCTGTCCGTCAAATACCTAAAGCCAGCATGTGGTATTAGGAGCAACTACGCAAGAACGAGGCATGTGCTAAAACTTTTGCACCTTGTGTGAAGGCCATTGCTCGATTAGATACAAATCCAAGAACCCATGATACGGTCTATCCCAATATTTGCTGATGCATCAGAGCACGCGAACAGTGCGAATGTATTTCCATGCGCAATTGCTTGTGGACTTGTGATGGTTCTCTACGCGTGGTTGTTATGAAGAGTGAGGCTTTCCCAAATTGGCTTAACGCCAGAGATATTGGTGGTGCTATGGTCCAGCTCGTCGATTGAGTTACAGGTGCGGTAGTGATTTGATGCGTGGATCTTAAGGCTGTGAAATGACGGTGTGCTGTGGGAAAAGAGACGCTACCCACGGGATTTGGTTCCGCTGCTGAAGTAGTATCTCATGTCAGGGAATTAGCCTCTCTGGTGAAACCAAGAATATCCAGTAGCCAATATGTTCTGTTAAAGCCACAATAGGACCAAAAGCAAGAGGTGTTTGGGGCAGAATCATTGATGGGGACTCGAACCTGTGCCATACCCCGTTCGAAATACGCAACATCCTCAACTCCTTCTTTTACATCACCTTCAAGCAGCTCACATTACCATCTCCTCGTATCAATTCTGTCTGGACGTATGACCGCAAACCTCTCCATCCTCCCTGAGCTATACAGAAATAGGAAAAAAAACCGTGTTTGGCTTCTCTTTGATTGAGCGTGTCATCCTTAGTGCAGGGGCCATGCTAATCTTCTCTGTTTTGTTACTGTGAAATTGGTTAGCGTGATCCAAGTAGTGAGACAGAGGGTAAACTTACTAAATTGACCAAATGCCCGAAGGCAAAGAGCTAGCCTGTGAGGGTGGGGTATATAGTGCAAGCTTAAGGGCCGTCACTAGCCACTCTTGTGATGCCGGTGATGCTATGGGGTTGGCGTATGAGGGTAGATATTGCTATTGACGGGAATGAATGATATGAGGAGGATATTGTAGAGCTGTGAGAGCCAAATGATATGATTCTTGATCGGATGCCCTTTTAATGTATTTTGCAATGAGCGATGGTGGTGACATCGATGTTCTTGAGCTTCCATCATTAGCCTACACATCCGCAATGCATGAATGTGAGAATCCGCAATCGGACATACCTTTGAGCCAACCCTCTATAGCCACTATCGTCCTCAAATTGTAAGCATACAGAAGAGTAACTCGTATTGAATCAATCAATCCCCCAATTTGTAGAATCCAATTTCTAGTGCACTAACAGAGTTCATCCAGAAACCAACCCACCAAAATGCTCGCCGCACTCGAATCCGCAGCGCGCATCACCATCAACCAATTCAAGGCTCCAAAAGAGTTTTTCCCCTATCAATATGTTCAGATGCACCACTACCTCGAAGCGCAGAAATCGCAGCTGGCTCGAAGCTCTGCATCCACCGCGACCGCAGATCATCCCCTTCGAGAACCTGCATTGGGCTTCGAACTTCACAATATGGCGTTCACCATAGAGCTGGCGCACTCGACCGATGGACAAGAGCCTCGTATAATTGATTTAAAAGCAATACTTGCGGATAGATCCTCTGGCTTCGGACACCTCCGCCCTACAATTTTACAGATGCTTGCGCGCCGACACCATACAATTGGTTAGAAACCATACCTCAGTCCAGGGATAAAGAGCTTGGAGGAGTATTCGCACGAATGGGAACATACAGAGCAGAGGCCGCCATCTCTGAAACGAGCCATGATCATACGGTTGCGGTAGATAGACCCCCGAGATATCCCAAGTGGCCAAAATGCCTAACTGGACGAACATACGAGGCTGTAGTCATATTTTACCAAAACAGAAGAGGCAACTGCGTTCTCGGGCGAGTCTCCTGATATCTCCTATGCCAAGAGTTGCGGTGCTTCTGCAGCGATGAATATAATCCGACTGGACGAGTAAAAGAACGTAGTGTCCACCACGGGGCGTTCCTTTCGAAAGAGCCTGGAATGTAAGCAGCGTATTGCGGATGAGGTTCGACAATCTTGTGCCAGACCTAATCATGGAAGCTGGAAAATTCAAGCCATATGCACGCGACTCAGCCGCGGGTGTCTCACTCATGTACAGACGCTAGGCGTCGCTGGTAGGCCAATCCCTAATAATTGAAGAATTCTTGCCATTATTGGTGTCGTATGGCAAATCAACACTGCACTTCCCAGGAGTCTGGACCAGAACCCAAAACAGCATTGTTTTAGCCGGTCTATACACTCCCGCTAATAGAAGGCGGCAGCGCCTCGAGCCTCTAAGCCTTGACAAGAAACTTTCGGCTGGAAATCCTGACAAGGATATAAAAAATGATGAGCGCCACGAATAAGCGAAGAAGAGCAAAGAATACTGCTGAGACAGACTAGAAGGTAATTTCGAAGGAAACGTGACGAGAATCGAGATAAGAAGAAGTAGAAACGGAAATGAAACGGCGAGCGGAAGACAGAAGAATGAAACGAGCTCAAATCCAACAAGATGAAAGTATCCTCACATGTTGACGGCCTGGTATACCGTCCAGATGTTTACCCTGGGGCCGCTTTTCTTTCTCATATATTTGCTCTTCCTAAAGCTCCGCAAATCTGGACATCGAGCCACGTTGCGGCAGAAAAGGGGAAGTAGCAATCCGCTCCGGCAAACGTAAGACGCCCAGGACGTCAATGTATATCCTTTATAGCTTGCAGACTCCATATATTACCACACGAGTCTGCTATGCATGTATGCAAGTCCGCTAAGTAACTTGGTGTGGTTATTGGCGTTTCAAACGCCAGGACTCCTCCGCTGTCTGTAGGGAGAATACACTCTCCGACATTCACAAATCCTAGTATTCTCTCCCTTTCGATGCGGCGCATTCCTGCTCTCGCGCGAGGGGTGCAGTTTGATATCATGGCCGACATACAAGCATCGCCGTGTGAATAGCGATGGAAGCTTAATGGGATTCGATGCCGTCGGTGGCTATACTTCAAGTAATCTAAGCTGCCTCGTCCTAGGTGCCGACCGGCGATAGTACGGATCCCACTCTTCCCCAGATTGCCTCCGCTTTCTCAACACTGCCATAAGAACATCAAGAGGAACGTTGTGTCGGCTGGCATAAAGAAGAGGAGGTGGGTATCTCATTGACGCTCCGAGACGGTCAAACCAGCTCTGAAAGTTATAGGAGAAGATCACGATCATATCAGAGACAGCTGCAAAGGTGTGAAGATAGATGAGCGGTGTAGTTGCTGTTCGGATACACATAGGAGCACTCGGGAGTTGTTGTGCAGTCCAGATAAGAATGTCGCTGGCAGCGGGTACTCCCAGCTCCCAATCCCTGTGAGCCAGCTCCATGACATAACGCTTCTTTAGGGCGGGATAAGCTGCGGGACCCAATTGACATCACAGCTTCCACCATCTTAAACACATCACATAACCCAATCCCGCTAGGAATCAATCTCACTTTCTTCACACTGCTGCCTTTGAGCCTCACCAATTCCGGCCGGGAGGCCTTGTATCCACCCGCTTTTGCTTCACTTCATTACCTTCTATTTACCCTCGTCACGCACCCCGCTTCTCTACTTTATTACAGCTACTGCAACAGCATTTGCGAACTCATTTTGAAGGCAATGCCAATTTAAATCATCTTCCTCGATCTTCAAGGGCAGGCTGCTGGCAATTAAGCTAAAAGAGAGCTTTTCGGGCTCTACTCTCACGCCATCATGTCACACTCACAGAAACCTGAGAGTATGAAGCATCGCCGACCAAAGTCAAACCCTCCCACAGACTGGGCACAACCTACCAGTGTCATCACGAAGACGTGGATCAAAAATCACCGCACTGAAGTCACTTCCGCAGTCGCTTCGCTTGTCGGAACTGTCGCTGGGGTATGTGTCTCACTGTGAATCAATCTTTGCCGAACTGATATAGATCTAGTATCCACTCGACACCATCAAGGTCAACATCCAAAAATATGATCACACCAAAATTCGTCCTGCAAACACGATAGACCTGCCACAAAAGCCTGCCTATGTCAGATACTCCGCATGGGCCTGCAGCAAGGATATATACAAAGACGGCGGTTTCATAGGATTTTACAGAGGTGAGGCCAATTAAATTAGGTCATTCAAGGCTTTTCAGAATTGAAGACGTGGCTGCTGGGATTCTCACGCATAGATCTTATGCTCGACATTTCAATTTGAAGTGGGTATGTTTACAGCATTTTGCTATAGTTCAGACGACAGAACTGGAAGCTGTAAACGTACTCAACTGATTTTGAGGTTTCGGAACTGGTCTACACACCTGAAAATCCCAGCAGCTGCCTAAATTTCAAAAGCTTTGGGGAATAACCCTGCAAATCCCTTACTAATTGAATACTTCCAGGTGTACTTCCGCCATTGTTCTCCGTCTGTCTCGTTCGCGTCATTACATTCACCGCATACCAACGCACCAAGTACCGATTCGACGACTTCTTCTTCAAGCATACCGGCGTCTCTCCCTTACAGAAGTGTAATCAGAAATGGGCAAAACCCGACCTACCAATATTTACAACATTCGGATGTGCTGGTGCGTTGGCTGGAGGATTAAGCGTCTTCGTCTCATGTAGGCACATTCTCTCAACATGGCATATATGTGTACTAATACAAACGCTCAGGTCCATTTGAACTCACCAAAGTCGCCGCTCAAGTATCACGTTCCTTGGACAAGCCTGTTGAAGGAAAGCTCAATCCTCTCGACGCGGAGGTTAGGGCTAGCTTCCGTGGGAAAGGTACACTAGGTGTCATGGGCGCATTGGTCAAGAATCGAGGTTGGAGCGGTCTATATTGCGGCATCGGCTATCAAATGGGTATGTATACCAAATCTAGCAGTCATAGCATCAACTAACAAATAGGTAGCTCGGGATATCGTAGGCACAGCTTGTTATTTTGGAGCGTATGAGGTGTTCAAGATGCGCTTTAGCGTACAGAGAGGTAAACCAGCAGATGACCAGCTAGCAATATCACTTGCTGGCGGTCTAGCTGGTGCAATCTCTCACAGCATCGTAAGATCCTCCTAATTCAATATCATATCTTACACTAGCTAATTTTCAACAAGAATTACCCAATAGACAAGGTGAAGACCAGGTACCAGGTCAATTGCCTATCACACCACAAGAGCAGAACCGTCCGCCCACCTGTTGATTTCTTCAACAGGGAGGGGTGGCGCGGTTTCAGCGTTGGTCTGACAAGGGCAATGGTGACCAGTGCCGTCCTTTTTTTGACGTTTGAACGCGTCAAAAAAGCCGTAAACATGCTCGCGGTGGACTGATTTTTTTGCTGTTTTCATTGTAAATTATACCATGGCGACGGAGTTTGGATTCGGTGTTTTTTGGTGTACATTAGCATATGAACAGCCTGGACAGGCTGAAGCTTTGGGTGGTATCCTGCACCCGCGAGCTTCGCTTTTGAGAATTTAAAATTCTCACTTTTCAATTTTGAGTTTTGAAAGTACAGTGATATGGAAGTCTTGTGATTCATCTCATATTACTACACTCTACTACTACTAACTCACAGTAGATACCTGCAAAGATTCGTATGTAGTCCTTTCCACTTCGCAAGCCTATAAATTCCCTCGTATATCGTAAAGAATCTCTTGAACCAAACATTCGAGACCACGTTCCTGCACGAAAACCACACCAGCCTCAACGTTCCTCGCCTTGTCTTCAGCGTCCAATCAGCGTCCGAGGCGGTCAGCTATCAGCCTATCACGTCTATTCTCATCCAGGGTTCAGACTCCCTTGGCCCAAAGCAGTATCACTCCACATGCACAGCTGCAATGGGTAATGAACTCTACCAATCTTTGTTCGAAAGATAAGTAATATTTCGCACTCTTTGATACTCTCTCACGACTACGAGGAGCCAAAAGATTGGGTCGCCGAACTTGTAAGAGCTCTTTGTGTGAATGGGACAGTGTTCTTTGTATCACTAGTTTCCAAAGCCTTATCTCCTGCGATTTTGGATGAGTACAACGAATTATGCCTTCCTTCCACAACCCCGGAAAGGACGGGATTGGCATATGCAGAATAAAGGAATAGAAAAGAAGCGAAAGCCACAATCGCGAGCTTCGAGGCCGTTTGATTCGGGATTTGAAAACCATGCGCATAAATAACGGCCGGCCCACAACTCTTCTTCGCGTGAGCAATTATCGTAGTCTTTGGCTTCCAGGTTTTGGCCCTACCGTCTTTGCTGTGAAGACAGTATATAAAGAGCAGACCTTGCCACTCACTGAATTACCCAAAACATACTCTGGAAACTGCATCTCGCCCATTTCTTGTGCAGTAAGTCCCACCTCAAATCTGTTGATTCTTCAGCCTTGCAGAGGTCGAGAACAATTCAACTTCCGCAGCGGTGTGACAGAAACCTCAACTGACTCCCGCAACAGACTCCATCAACTTAAAAACAAATTGATCTCAACAGCTCTGTCCTCTTCCATAGACCTCGCACTCTGAAAGCAACAAAAATTCAAATCGTCTCCCACAACTCCAGTACAGTTTCTCCGCAACCTTACCGTCCAAACTCTCATACCACAACCCCTATTACCCCAATCAGATACCTTCTCATTATGTGTTCATACACCTATAGCTGGTACTACTGTAACCACGATCATTACATCTGGGCCAACTCCGTAGAAATCTGCAATAACCGCCTCCTCTCCGGGTACTCCTACGATGCATGGAGTATAGACATGTGCAAGGACATGAAGGTGAAATGCGGTGGCTTTTCCAATTATTACTGCTCCGAATGCAGCGAGGATGTCACTTTGGAGTTTGAGTTGGATGAGATGTAAAGGCTATCAGTATTTACTGAACATGAGAGACGAAGAGAAAACGGTGGAGTGCAAGCAAAGTGTTTGGGATCGGTAAGGGGATCGAGCTCGACCCTCGAGCTCAAGGGGTCGGATGCAGGGCAGAAGAAGGGTCCAAGCTCCAAGCTAGGAATTGTGGGTCGGCAGCTGGGGAAATCTGCGCTAAATCTGGTCTCACCTCTGCACGTGTCCCCAATGGCGAGATACTTGTCTTTGTGTTTTTTAATAACGTCTTTTTGTGGTTGGAGCTTCGGATATCACGGTAACGAGGGCGCATATGGTGAAAGTCTTTGCTTCGTTCTTCCGAGTGCTCTCTTGACATGCATAGCTCCGGAGTGCGTTCAGCGATTCTGGCATTGAGATATCCCCAGAGTTCATGTTGGTAGCATTTTTTCTTTGTACGGGCGTTATGGCTGAGCGCATTTGAATTTTGTGGACTCTGGATTGACTCTGAAGCACCACGAGTAAGAGAATAATCTTAATGCTATTTCCAACGCTATTGCATGCTTTCATAACTCGTGTCTAATCTCTATACTTGATCAGAAGCCAAGGCGGTTCTAAGAGACCTGTATTTACAGAGCGACCATACCAAAGCCCAAAGCAGCGGCAAAAGTAACCCAAAGCAAACCCAATATTTCCACACCACGACCCGCACGCAGACTAGGTGCTCCACCAACAGGAGCTAGTTTGCTTACAGTACCAGTAGCCTGACCAGAAATCCCAACACAGCTACTGCCACATGCAAAACCAGGAGGACAGCACCCTCCTCCTACATCAGCACCACAGCTCGGCCAACCACCAGCGCACGAGCCACTCCTGAATGCGGAAGTAGTACCAACGCCTGTTATGAGAGCAGTCGTGACATATGTTGACCCCCCAGTCAGTGGGCCTGCTGGAACAATAATCGTGACACCGCTGGAAACAACGGTTGAGGATGGTGCATCGGGGCAATTGGATAGGGCACAGTCGAGCCCGACTTGACAGCATCCGGGACGATAGTAAGCGGAGCAGAAGTAGTAGTTTGTGGGACAAATGGCTACGAGTGTTGTTCCGGTTGTGAGTGTGCTTGGCTCGATAGCATTGTTGCTATTAGTGGATCCAGTAGGACGCAAAGGAGCGCCGGCAGCGGTTGTCGTGGCTGTGGGAGATGCGCTCGTGATACTCGTAGTTGTAGTTGGAGTTGAGGTGGAGGATGGGGAGGAGATGCGACATGAGGTGGAAGAAGCACATTCGGCGACATTAGAGCAGCAGCCTCCTCCTAGCGAAGCAGCGCAAGTATGCCAATTGGTAGCGCAAGTCGTTACTGTTACTGCCGGAAGGGTGGTTGTAGTTGTTGACGTTCCCCCTGCAGAGACACAGCCTACGCCTTCGCATTCGTAATTTGGTATGCAGCATCCACCATTGGAGCTTCCAGGACAGCTCTTATAGCCTTGACCAGTATGGCAAGCGCCAACCTGGCCGTTGCAATTGCCTCCTGCTGGACAACATCCAACGTCCCCCATCCCAGCATCGAGATTGTCCACTTGTACGCACGTCTCAGTTGTTCCACAGCAGCTATGAGGTCGGTTGATCGAGTTGCAATTTCTCGTATCGGTAGGGCATTTGAAAGCGCGCGACTCCAGATTGTTCCTTGAATAGAGCCGGAAGAGATCTTGCCAATTTCTGGTCTTCTCGCCCACGAAATGAGGTAGGAGCGGGGGTAGAAGGTTGTCGTCCATGGTCAGATTTGCATATTCTGGTGACAGAGCTCTTTTTGATAGTTGATGCTGTGATGTTGCTGAACTGGCAGGTAGGATTGAGGTCTCATTCATGTCTTCGAACTGCCAATAATCCAGAAAGAACATTTCATGTGCATCACCACTCATTTTCCTAGCACCGATTGGGTTTTGTGAAACTAGTTTCTTCATAGCATCCAGCCCTTTCTTGACATGGACTTCATCTTCAGGAAAGTATCGCGCATCTGGAGGGAGATTGTGTGGCCACTGAGGTTCCGCAAGCGAGTAAAAGGGTGATGTAGCGATGAGAAGGAGGAGAGAGGTAGGAAGCGCGAGTATTCGATGCATTGTTGATTTGAAGGCTGTCTGTAGGTTCGGCGAGTAGGTGAAGGAAAGGCGTGTCAAAAAGTAGTCAAAATCTTTCTAGGTTTTGTGCTTTTAGGTAGTTGAACTTTCTTGAAACTTAGACCACCAAAGTTTCAGAGTCAGAGCTTCGTCGAGTCTCGGAAGGGACGTTGTGTGAAGTATTTCTCAGCGTGACTGAGGGAGAGGCTACAAGTGTTATGGATATGGATGAATGTGTATTGGCGACAACAGAATTCGTCCTCGTCGATATCGATGGACTTGTACTGGCAGCAACAGCGTTCGTCGTCGTAGTTGGACCTTCACAGTGCTCCCTCAGATCGCGTACAGCGTCCCTGGTGTCGTCCAAGAAATTCCAAAGGATCCGATAAAAACAAGTCCTCTTCACCCACCTCTTAACCCATCTGGGGCGTATGTCCTCAACCTCACGCAATTGTGATGAACAGAATCGAAGACGTAGATCGAGATTAAGAACCTTTGAGAGAGAGACTGGACGGGACATGGGACTAGCGACTGCGCTTGACTTATCTAAAGGATGTTGGGCTGGGAGGGGCCAGCGAATAATGCTTGTTTGTTAGCCTAATTGAAGGGGTTGGAGGGAAAGGCTGGGGGTTAATCAAGTTGACCACGTCAGAGTCGTGCTTCATTGTGCTTGCCAAATACGACGATGACAAGAACAAGAGAAGCAGACACCGATCGTATTGGGCATTATTAATGGCAGGCGCCATAGCTCGTCGTGGTAGGTACGAAGTTGGGGTGTGGTAGTGGGGATTCTCGCTGTATTTTGTCGGACTCAAGATGACATCTGTCACTCTACTATTATCATCGCTACTGTGTTTGGATTTCTAGCTACGAAGGTACAACGACATTGTAATTTGCTATCTTTGAAGCATCGACTGTTTGACTCTAAGTCTCCAATTTTCGACAAGAGCAGTTAAGGTTGACGTATCAGCAACTCCGACAACAAAGATATTGACCATGCGCCTATTTAAGAGCTTGGAGACAGAACCATCAACATTTATCCCACCCACTCTTGCGCTTACGCCTTTAGTCATGAAAAGCATCATCATCGGTCAACAAGAACTCATCTTTACTAACATCAAGTAGTTCATAGGCCCCTCTCATATGAGGTCTATTTGTCACAGCATTTCTTAGGAGCAAGTTGGGGACATCAAGAGTATGAATGATCAAAGTAGTTGTATTTTGCAAGAACAGTCTATCGGGCACCTTTAATGACATGTGTCAACCCTTAAACATAATCAAATCCAACAATAACCATGCTGGAACCCAAGCAACAAAGAAAAAGACAAGAATGAAACCTCCCGCATTAAGAAAAGAAGAATATCCCCTCAAATCCCCGCCTCTAAACCCCAGGCCCAGTGCCTCTCTCCACTCCTTCTTGGTGCCTGTGAAGGTCGCAAGCCGACCATCTTCGCCTTTGGCTTGCGACGGGACTTCTTCTCCTGCGATACCAACTCCTCCTCCACCTCGTCTGCCCAGTCCCCGGTCTTGCCCTTGGCCTTTGCCGGGTGCTCCACCTCCTTGGAGTCGGCGCGGTCTCGAATGGTCTTGTCCGCCTTCTCCTCTAGACCGAGGAGCTCAGCCTCGCGGCGAAGAGCCTTGAGAGCCTTGCAGGACTTTTTGTTTGCCTTGGTGTTAGCTTTAGACTCCTTGTCATTCTCATCATAGAGCTTGATGAGTTTAGGAATGGAGGCGGACACGGTGCGAGTGTTGCGCTGTTTGAGGAGGAGGGCGCGGCTAGCGTTGGTCAAACTGGAATTAGCCAGATGATCAAGGTTGACGGTATTGGGAACGGCTTCGAAGATGTTGATGCCGTTCTGCTTGACGTTGCCGTTGTGAAGTGAATCCATTGGATGAACTTGAGAGAGTGTGTGAGAGTTTTGGTTTTGGTGGATTGGAGGTGGTTTGGGTGTAAGTTGTGTGAGTTGTGGGTGTGAGTTGTGTGTGTGGGATGTGTGCGTGGGTGAGTTAGTGGTTGTTGTGGGACTTGTCCGTTGGATGAGAGAAGTAAGAAGAGCATTTGGGTCTGCTTTTATAGGTATCCTGATTGAGGTGTTGTAGATTCTGCGGATTTTACATTGTTGGTGTCATATAAATTCCGGTGATATGCGTATTGTTCGAGTATTTAATGCGTCTTGCTGAAGCTGTTGAACACTGTTCGTGGACTTGGCACTTTCTCTCGAAACGGGTACTCTATCTTGTACGTTTAATTTGGTAACAAAGTGAATAGAGACCTCGGAGACGTGAAGACTGATAGTAAGCCATGATGCATACCAGATGCGCTGAATGCCTATGAGAGCTCACGGCGCAAATCTCAATTGCCACTTGTATGGCAGTGTCGTATACCTAGGTAGAAGTGCTCAGCTAGAATACAAACCCATAAGCATGAGAAGATGTCCAGTGTAATCACAACTTCAACGACTTCACAATTTTCTGGTTGTGAGACTTGCGCATCCCCAGATCGTAGCTTTAAATAAACCAACTTGCAAGATGTTTGACACTCAAGCTCGTCTTTGTGGCATTCATAGTTCCAAACAGCCAAACCACAAAACAAAGCAAAAGGTGCGATAGTGAAGTGGCCAACACAGCAGAGTCAAAGTGGTCTGGGGCGTTGTCCGGAACTCATTATGATTTCACAGTGCAGCGGACCTTTAGGGTCTCGGGCTCACTGACGAATCTGCAATCCTCAGTTCGGGTTTGAGTCGCGCTATGAGATTGTCTTTTGCTGATTCGACTAAATGTACTTCTATCTGACGTTGGTTTTCTCGACACGGAAATGGCTACGGGATCTTGGCGAGCGTTCTAGGGGTCTTCCAAGTTGTAGTAGATTCCAACGGAATGATGGGACCTTTGGATGATTTTGAGTACACTAGACTTCTGTAAGACCGGCTCTAAATGCTAATAGTTAGCAATTCTTTGGGTCGCAAAATCAGTCAGTATCTCAACTTAGTTCTAGAGTAACCGAAGATAACATAGTTAGTTCTTCTACAAGCTCCAGGAGTGGGTGGATTGCAGACTGATGGAGATGGTGTGAATATAATTTGTGCTGGAAATGCATGATACCGCAGCACTATGGTGAAAATCCATCTTGTTCTTTCCTACCGCGGAAATAGCTCTCGCGTCCCAGTCACCCATTCTCATTTCCCATCCAACTCGTCCCACTATCCATCACCTCATACACACCAGTAAAAAGACACGGTACCTCCCATACCTACGAAAAAGAATGGCTCAATAAGTAACAGCCACGTCTTTGGCTGGTACAGCGCTATTCTCACGGAGAAAGGCCAAGTACAGTAGAGAAGCAGACCTGGTCATCTGAAAAGACCAAGAGTAAGGAGATAAAAACATAAAGACCGCCAGAACGCAGCAAGAAAAAGCAAATACGGAACTTATAGATATGAAGACACCCGTCATCATCGCCGCCGTCCTAGTCATGGACCCATATCTCGACCTCGGCGCTCATCTCCTTTTTCGTCTGGGCGGACGTAGAGAGGGCGCAGTACATCGGCTTGACCGCTAGCCTTTTGGCCAAAGATTGTGAATCCAGGGACATTCTGAAGTCGATCAATCAGCATTTTGTTTAGTTTTCAGCGTCAAAGCACCTACCTTTGTGACAATAGTGCCTGCAGGGATAAAGGCACCGTCCCCAATAATCAATTCACCATCGCATAGCTCCTCAGAAGGGCTGATCTTGCATCCAGCACCAATGCATACACCTTCGCCGATGCGAATTTTGTACCCACGTGCTTTGCCGTGCAGAGCGCCATTGCGCTGCTCATGGCCATAGGGAAATTGCTTGCCCATGATATGGACATCCGGTCCAATCATAGTATTGGCTCCGATCCTTACTTCGCGGGGGTCGCTGATAAAGCAACCAGTCTCGATAGCAACATCATTACCAATAATAATATTATAGCCATAGTCGCATCGAAAGGGGGCATCAATATAGACACCCTTGCCCATGCGCTGGCTGGCTGCCATAGCGTTAGGCTCGTGACCGCTTTGGCTTTGGTTCTCAAAGATCTTTCTAAGCTGTCTAACGCGTTCTTGCTGGCTATCACCATGGTAGGAATTGAAGTTGTACAACCTGTCCTTGCATTTATCACGTTCTTGCTGAAGCATATTATCATATGGCTTGTATAGTTCACCAGCCAGCATCTTATCTCGTTCAGACATGCGTACGCCGGGCATGTAAGGCTGAGGTTGTGGTGTTGGCGGCGGTTGATGCTGGCGAAGTGCGCTCTGTGCGACTGCAACAGCAGAAGCACTACCGTGAAGGACGTGTCCATGCAAGGAGCTAAGCCCGGGATGCATCACTGGAGCCATTTGGCGGTCATAGTCTCGCATTTGGAGAGAGTGGTTTTGTATAGGAAGACCATGTGATGGTTCAACGTCCCTGCGGCCTTGGTAATGCGTAGGATACGGAGAGTGGGACCACTGACTGCTCATAGAGCGCTCTGGCTCATCGTCCACTTGCATCGGACGTTGACGGCTGCCGTTGTGATGCTGATTTGGTGAGTCCATGTAGCCACCACTATTGCGTGGCGGACTGTATACAAATTAGCTACATGTACTTATAATTGAAATGCTAAAATTGCACACACCGTGGGTGTATGTTCCCGTTACTAGGTTCTCCGTATGAATCACCACGTGCTTGAATCGCCATTGGTGATTGTTTTGGAGTGCTACTCTTAGGGTAGTGCGACTTTACCAGATACCCCTCGCAAAGAAAGCCGCCACGAGTGCAGTTATTGCCTTTGATATGTGTTAGCGTTGCAGTTTAGAACTGAATATAACGTACATTCTGGCTTCGCCTCGTCGCACTTCTTCTTACGTCTTCTGCATGTCTGACATCCAGTCTTTGTGCGATTGGTAAAAGCCTATAGATAATTAGCAGATGCAGATCTACGGAGTCACCTTACTTACTCGCTTTCGCTTCTTCGGGTCGACTTGTACCCCGGCAGGTGTGGTGTGGTAGCCATCCTGGTGGTGGCCTCTAACAGGGGAGTCGATATCCATCACGGCACCATGGCCGTTGGAGGTGTGCTGGCGATCGCGTTGTAGCTCCGCAACCAAGCGGGACTCCATTTGGTCTTCGTTCATCTCACGGTCATTATTCCATTCCTCAACGGTCGCAGAACGATAATTCGTGGAGTGAGAACGTCTCATCGTGTCTTCGTTGTCCGACTCCATTTCAGAGCTGGACTCATCCTCTTCCTCGGATCTTTTCCGCTTCGATGAGCTGATAGGTGATCCATTGCGTTGAGGTTCTACCCCATTGGTCTTTGCGGGGCGCTCTTCATTGCTAACCACACGGCGTGGTTCCTCTTGGTGCTGAGATTTTGGTCGAATTTCCTCCTCGAGTCTGATCCTCGAGCCCTCGGTAGGCGGACTACGTCCGTTGACCGCGGTGAAGCCATTCGAGCCGTCGTCCTTGTTGGTCGTGCCTCCCAATGGTGAAGCAGCGTCGACAGGACTCATGGGCTCTGAAGAAACAGCGGCCATGGCGGCTCAATCGCGGAATTGGCGTTAGATCGCGATTAAAGAAGTAAGTAGGACAAGAACTTGTCTTATGACAGGGCCTCGGGTAGCCTCTTGTCACCACTGTACTGACAAGCGTTTGGGTGGTGGTGGTAGATATCGTCGTCGTCGCTCCTCCGCGCTCAAAATCGCGCCAGGTGTCGCCAGAGGTCGGATATATATGCTTTGCAAACGCACTAAGCGCGAAAATGCCTTCAACAGAGCTCAAGTTGGCGGGAATTGAGCGGCGAAGGTCGTACACAAGCCTCGTGAAGTGCTTTGGACAAAATGATAAGTTTGAGGTCGAAGTTTGCTGCCAACAGCGAAGGAAGACTGTTCTGCAGTAAAGGAATGGGCAGACACACAGCCCTTGTGAGTTGGGGCCAATCAACGAGTCACTGTGCGCAGAGGAACATTGGTGCGGGCGGTTAGAAGCTCGAAATCTCGGCAAAGTGATGCCAGCGTATGCTAGCCCGCCCGCCTATGTTAGAAGGGGTAGCGGTTGCGGATGGTGCGACTAATCGTAAGAGAGAAAAGAAACCTGAGGTTGCCTTGCGCCACCAGCCGACGTTGCTCGTATTTGTCCCTCCAACTCTCTTTTTTCACCACGAATCGAACAACATTCAATTATCTCCATGTCCATGAATCCTTATACACAGCTCGTCAAGAATATAGATTGATTCTCATACTGCTTACAAGGAGGGTAGCCCCCGGGAAATTGGGAAAACTTACAACCTTGTCGCTTGAAGCCAGCATGTGCTGGGAAATAGATCGAGGGCGCACGCGCATACAACTTACATTGTTTGCCTCCCTCGTCTATGTGCCGCGGCTTTCTCGAGCGAAGGATCTGACTTAATAACCGCGAATGTTCACGATCTCCACACAGCGGAATGCGGGCACCCATCTTTGTGTAGCATGGGGTTGGTCCAGAAACCATTCAATGCCACACAAAGCCAGGCACACGTTTCAAACCACTTTTTCCACACTGAGCAACAGCTTGACGCTCTCGGAGCGCGCATAATCTATCGCGCTTCATGGCCACTACCATGGCCGAGTCCAAGATTCTCAAATTACGCTACGTGCATCCCAATTCAATTTGCTGCAGAGTGCAGCCACCAACACATCCTGGTAGCTGCCTCCTTGTCCAATAATATCAACGCTCTGGCTGTCTGGGTGACCCCAAACATGGCCTATCCGCGCCTTTCCAGCTTGATCTCATACACGCTCCGCCTCCACAGAACAGCACTCGCCTGATCCTCTTTCCGAGGTCTTTCACGGATGATTGTCTTGCCGTAACGGAAAATATAGGCGCTCAGAAGCTGGTGGCTTCATTAATGAGGGACGCGACACCGTTCCAATTCTCAAGCCGTCATCTCGACGCCTGGGGAGGCTGGGACGCCATCTGTGCAAAACCGTCTTGTGACTTCCATTGCGCAGCTGACATGGTTCTATCCTGCGCGCAGGCCAAACCGCACTTACCGCGGACAATTCACGAAGCGCAGCGTGTCCTCGATTCAGCATCTTGCATCAATTCCGATTTTCCCATGTCGCCACCCGTGCCAACCTGTTGAATCTCATATCTGCACCCAATCTCGAAACACTACTATAAGATTAGAAGGCCTACAACTTCCTGAGCTAAACCTTGCGTATGTCGTCTGAAGCTTATTGCGTCTAGAGTACAGTATGAGCGCCTCTACTCTAATCTGGGTTTAACCATCGTGGCCCACAAAGTAACCTCAATTTCTAATGTTAGGACACGATCATCATTCGGGGTGTAAAATCTTAACGTAGATCAACTTCTAGCTCAGCTTCCAACAGACATCCTGGAAATTACTAGGAATCTCTTTGATCACCGACTTCGGTGCCGCGGAAGATCCCAGTGTGGCACTCTGGGACCAACCACAGATGGATTTGCGGGCGTATATTCAAGATACGTACTTTCGACAAGGTCCCAATCTCCCTTGGAATAAAAGCACTTTTCCCTCATTATTCATAGAGACGGTCCGAATGATGTCTCTCAACGTGCAAGACAGCGACTAAGCTTGTACGAGGCTTCTTTCCTCGGGCGGCTATATGCAGCGGCCCGCACATTGTGCAGATTGTACGCGCCTCGAAACTCCGGACGGAGCCATTTCCAACCGCCTTCATTCGTCACGAGTGCTATAGTTCGGGATTTTTCAGATAGTAGTGTCTACTGTTCAACTCGAATTCGTAGTGCTGTTCCCACGTGCGGATGGTTTTTAAGGATGGAATCCTCGAGTCTCACATACTTCAAATTTTCAATCCTCGAGTCCCACATACTCCAAACTTTAATAGCCTTGAGTCGTACGATGGGTTAGAATCCGTCAAAGCCGGAAGTATGCTATTTAACGTTACTGCTTATTCTCTTTGGGCACCGTTTTCCCTAAGTCAAATTCCTATCGGAATATTTCGGAATTTCTTTCGTATCTGCAGAAGCTCTTCAATTTGTTTCTCTGGCTCCTGGGGCCGACAATTTTTCGACTGGTAGAAATACTAAATTGACCTTCTTACAAAGATAATTCGACCCAGTTGTGCACCCACTACCAATTAGTAGGGGGGATCCTATTTTTAGCTAGGGAGCGCCGATACATTTAGTGGTAAACCTCTCTAATCAGGTAGTTTTCGGCTTTGCTCAACGATTTCTCAACAACGTAGTATGAACGGCAACAATTATGTCATTTCTAGTCTAGTGATACTTTAGATTGCTCAAAACGGTATTGCTCAAAACAGATAAGTTAGTATTTAATATATGTCTTAAAACAGCCTAGCGCCTTTTTGAGGTTCCTGCCACGGTGTTGAGAAAAAAAGCCGAAAACTACCTGATTAGGGAGGTTTACCACTAAATATATCGGCGCTCCCTAGCTAAAGATAGGATCCCCCCTACTAATTGGTAGTGGGTGCACAACTGGGTCGAATTATCTTTGTAAGAAGGTCGATTTAGTACCTATTTCTACCGGGTCAAAGCCGCTACTAGCGTTAGCGTCTTGCTTTCCTGTTTAGGAAGCTGCTATGCGCCTTTGTTCATATTACCAAAACTCACGTTCCTAATTTCCTTCCCAAACTACCACGGATCCTGGCATCAAGTATTTCATCAAGTGCTAAGGTCGGAGAACCTTCATATTAGTATTCAATGCCGCCATGGGACGCACTAGTCTAAGAGCCTCCGGAATCCTTGAAATTACTTATTAGAGCTGAATGTGTTTAATTCATTATAAGTCTGCGATGGATCCCTGAAACGTTCAATCTGGTAGCGCCTGGAGTCCTAGGATTTCCATATCTTGCGCCAAACTCGCACACGATGTCTGTCTTGCGTCCAACTCCAGCACACCCCTCATCAGGGTGATCCGTCCTGAATAGAATAAAGAACATGTCCCAGATTGATGCCGTCAAGACAAGTAGCCCGAACTAGATCCGAGTTCAAGGCTTGTAGATGAGAGGCATGCAGAGGTTCTTTGTGATCAGGACGAGTAAGAGTATAAATTCCATAGCATATTGACTATAGGTAATCTGTCCATCCAGAACTATTTTGACTCCACCGTGTTACTCTTACAATATGCCATTTCCCTAATAGCCGTAGGTTTACTCGTGATTTTCCGAAAGCAAACAAAAAACAACTCGATTGTAGAGCAAAAGATAGCTTGATGGCGCGACCCAGATTTGAACTGAGGGTTTCAGATTTGTCAGTGAGTCCTTCCCCTATAACCTCACGTACTACTTTTTTTTGCAATGTCAATGGAGGACATAGAGCTTAAACCACTTTGGCTCTGATGTGTTGACCACTACACTATCGCATCTTTGTGATGGTTGCTGCTTGACCAATTGCTCTCTGATGTGTTTGATTGTTGGACCTCTGTCATTGCATTTTGGGTCTTGTCCGAGGATTGAAAGGATGTGTCTCTAAGGTTTCTCAAACATGCACTTGAAGCCCGGACGAAAGCGATGACAGCGCCTGGTATGGACTTTTATGCCTAGCTACTAGCAGCCAGCGCCATACCGAAGAATACTCAGTATGTTCAAAACAAAACACTGGTGTTAGGTTTCTATACAGTTTGTATTTATATTCATTCACTCTCACCAAACTTCGTAAGGCATTGATCATAGTCGTTTCTATCTCTCTATCGTGGATTTCTTTTCAGACCACGTGAAGTTTATCAAACCTGAGGGACACGAGAAGCGGATGGAAGATAATAAGAGCAGTCAATAGCAAAATCGGCGTTCTAATTAGGAGTATTTGGAGAACCGCCTCCAGGTAAGCAGTCTTGGAGTTACTCATCTAAAATTTGGTACAAGAAATAAGCTGGTGCGCACAAGTTCTATACACAGTGAGCTCAAAAATCTTCGCCAATTCCTTCCATACCTTTTCCTGTTATTCCGTCTAGATCCTCCATGCTAACTTTTCTACTTCGGACCAGTATAGCCCACCTCAGCAAGACCCTCCTTCAACGCCTTGATTGCAACATCAATATCCTTCCTATTAGGATCCGTAACACTAACACCCATATGCCCAAACCTAATATACTTGGTCGCAATCTCCTTATGCAACCCACCCGCAAAAATAACATTCTTCTTCATAAGCGTTGGCAGAATCTGAGGCGGTGTCAGGCCTTCGGGCAGATATATAGCTGTCATGGCACTGGCTTGATTCTCTGGCTTCGAAGCTAATTGTTTGAGACCGAGGTCTGCCACTGCTTTCTTAATCTTTTGGGATGCGGCTTTGTGGACTGCGAAGCGCTCGGACAGGGGCTTGGAGAGGACTTGCGTGAGGGTGGTGTGGAGGGCGCGGATTAATTGTGGGGAGGGTGTGGCGAAGTAGGATGGTTTTTTGGCTTCGTAGTTTTGCATTACTGTGTGAACTGATTAGTGGAGATTTCCACATGAGTGGAATACGACACAACCTACTTGGTAACCAATTCTTCCAGCTGCCAAAGTAAGAACCTGGCGGTGTCTTCCTCGCCTTGAGTCTCTTCATAGCCCTACCAGAAGCCATGATGATGCTCAAACCAGCAGGGCATCCAATCGCCTTCTGCGAAGCCGTAAGAACGATATCGAGTTTCCACTCGTCAAATGCAATTTCCTCGCATCCGACACTGCACACGCCATCGACAACCACAAGTGTATCAGGACTAACCCGATGAACAAGTTCACTCAATGCCTTAATTTCACTAAGCACACCCGTCGACGTATCAACATGTGTCACAGTAATAGCCTTGTACTTCTTTTCTTTCAGTGCCTTCTCCACCTCATCCAATTGCGGTCTATCTCCAATAGGCGCTTTCAATTGAGTAGCTTTGATCCCGTATGTCTCGAAGCAATCGGCAAAACTGTCGGCGAAGTAACCTGTGTGAAGGACTAGGACTTCGTCACCCGGTTCGACGAGATTGGCTGCTACTTGATCCCAGCCTAGGGTGCCGGAGCCGGAAAGGATAAACGGTTGTGAGGCTGGATCTTCGGTTTGAAATAGTTTTCGTAGCATGGTCAGGGTCTCGCCGAAGACGTTTACAAAGGGTTGGCCAACATGGGATTCACTATTGCGATTCTTAATTGGAAGCTTCAATTGAGTAGAGGAAATAGAATACCTGAAATGGCTCATAGCTTGTAGAACAGCATCGTCAAACTCAATGGGCCCCGGAATCAACAGCGCAGCGTGTTCTTCCTGATTCGACATCTTGACCTCCTTCTCTTTTAGAGCCTCTTCCTTTGACTTTGAATCAAATAACTTCAATGACGTAGAATAAAATCTCGAGTGCTCCGGTGAACTTTCAGACTCTTTAATGAAAGCAGCAATCGATGATCGTTCAGTTGAGAATGGTGTATTATTCAATGTGTGATCGTGTAATTGGAAGTGGTCTTTGAAAAGGTTTAGACGTGGTAGAGCCCTGCTGGGTGCCATTTTCAATATGGCGGGGTGGACTCGGGGGGGGTGGAATCGGAGGGTGAACATCCGACCCTCGGAAGGGGTAATTGCTTGAAATGGGATTGGTTGAATATTTCGAAGTGAAGAGGTATTATGGATGTATATAATTATTATTATTGGAAAGATTCGTCTTGGAACTGATCTGATAGGAAAAAATGAGATGACAGCGCGGAGGCCTGTTCACGAAGAGAATGCCTTCTAGAAAGTGGATATAGCAGTAATGACTGTAAAAGTCTTAGAGGCCTACACGGCTGTTATGAGCGGATATGGCTTAAGCAATTCTTTGGTCGACATGCCCTTACTAGGAATAATTTGTGTTTCTTTCGTCTCGACTTTCAGAGCGCGTCCTTTCCACGTGGGCTCTCCTTAAACGTCAACGGCGTTTGATTTGCCCGTGCTTAGAGGAAGCTCCCTGGCTCTCCCACTTCAAGGCTACGACATTGAATTCAATAGCAACTCAGGCCTCCGATATCCAATGCTGCGATTATGACTTCAAGGTTGGTACTGTGTATAGGCGATTTGTTTATACCGGACAGAGCTGCCGTAGGTTGAAAATCTGTGCATCTTGATAGCTTCAGCTCAATTATGATTAACACTTCATTGATATAGGATATACCTGCAAAGGTATCATATGAACTTCAGCGCTTTCAATTCAATATCCCTAACTCAGTTTAGTTCAAAAAACTCCTTACCCCCGGAAAGATAGGCCAAATCCTCTGCCTAGGCAATCTCACAGACCGCGCCACATACGACTGGCTGCGCTCCCTAGCGCCAGACTTACACATTGTAAAAGGCGACTTCGATTGCGATCCCTCCTCTTCCACTCTAGCCCTCTCCAAAGTCGTCACCCACGGCTCCTTGCGCATAGGATTCACACATGGCCATACTATAATACCACCCGGTGATGGTGATTCATTACTGATAGCGGCGCGGCAGATGGACGTTGATGTCTTACTTGTAGGAGGAAGTCATCGATTTGAGGCATATGAGATGGAGGGCAAGTTTTTCATTTATCCTGGGAGTGCTACTGGGGCTATGGGCATGGGTTGGTGGGGAGAGGGGGAGGAGCCCGTACCGAGTTTTGTGCTTATGGATGTGAGTGATTTCCATTTGTTACTGGGGTTGATGCGTTGAAAGGATTGGAGGGGTACTAATCTGATTATATACAGGTCCAAGGTGATGTCGTTGTTTTCTATGTATACCAATTACGGAAAGATGCGAGTGGAGCCGAGAGCGTGGGTGTGGAAAAGGTATCATATCGGAAAGGTGGGAGCAGTCAATAGGGGACAGGTATAGGCGCAGTTAAACGCGCATTATGGAAATCAAGTAATGTATATTGGTTTATTCCATTTTGGCTTATTGTGCTCTTTTCTTATTTCACATTCTCCTTCCTTCCTTTTTTTTTTAACATAAATTCCTATATTCATCGTCAAGAACACCAAAACACTTGTTGTCAGTGACACGTGAGCTTCTGGTCTTTTCCGAAGAGCTGCTTGCCTATTTCATCTTCGCAAAACATAACCACTACACCAAATTCGGTACAACCAATCTTCGTACTGCAACCTTCTCGATCAACAAATTCCACAATGGTTACTTCCTATCTCCCCACTGAGCTTAAAGCTCTCGTAATCAACAATCGCAACCTCGACGACCCCACGGACGTGCAAGCACTCCTCAATCTCCGCGCCACTAACCACGATTTCTGCGAATTATTGCAGGGGCCATTCGAAAAACTGTTTCAAAAATGCACGGTGATGCTGCATCCACGGAGCCTTGACGTGCTCGCCGCTATTGGTCAACACGAACGTCTGCGAGAAGCAGTACATGAGATTGCCTTCTCAATTCGCGTTTCCGCAATTGGTTCGAATTCTACGATTTTAACCATAAATATCAACAGCGATATGTGAAGGGGATGGTTGGGAAGGAGCATCCGGATGAGGAGACATTGAAGAACATTCAAGCATGTATGGATCAGCAAAATAAACTTTGGAGTGACGACGATATCAAGGCGCGTCGATTCGACAATGTTGCACGGCGCCTCACAGAGGTATTGAGACTATTTCCCAACTGCCACACTATCCTCTTCAACCAAGAACGTGGCCTATTTCCCGCACCATCGCGACACTTACTCAAATACACCGCAACAATACCAGTAAACAAATGGACCTACACCAATAGCTACGAGTCACTCTTCTTCAAAATCATCCTTACCGCTGTTGCTTCAGCAGGCTTGAAACCCACGACTTTGACATTCCAATCCGTCACTATTGGCAAGTGGATGTTTGAAAAATGTCCACCACAACACATCATCACCACAGCATTAAATCACAGACATCACTTGACCTGTCGAGGCCTTGGTCAAATGAAAGGGTGGAGCTTTCTGGAATTAATGAAAACTATGCCCTATTAGAATCTCTCCATACTGATCAAGAAGATATCCTTGACCTTCGAGCATGGAACGTCACGTAGTGCCGTTGAAGATGCTAATAATCTCGAATATGAGCACTTGTCCTGAGGAGATTCTCTTGGTCCTGCATTTGTCGCGGACGCTTAGGAAGTTGGAATTACTTGATCTGGATTCCACGGATTTGATCAAGGGCTGTGGATGGTTATTGGGTAGATTGAGGGGTCAGCATGGATTGACTGCGTTGAGGGGGAGGGAGTTGAGAAGAGGAGGCAGTGGGTTGGTTCTGGACGGAAGTGGAGGAAAGGATGACATTGATGAAGGAATTGCACGGGTGATGGCGCAATAGGTGTAAATGAGAGGGATTTAGGTGATGATCTTCGTGATGGTGATAAGAATGATGTTGAGGATTGGGAAGGGAAGACGTATGGAAGGCTTTATTTAGCATAGGTCGACTGGTGTGGCACAAGTAAAAAACCGTGGCAAATGGTATTGGTTTTCTTTACGGACGGGCACTGAGGCAGTTGGCAGGTCAGTAATCTCCATTTCTGACCTTCTCCTTTTATCAACCATTCCATATTTTTATTATAGTCAGATTTTCTTATTTTTTCAACTGCCAAAAGGCCAATTACATGAGCTGCTTCTTCACCATGACACTATCATGTGATAATGCTGCAAAGAACGACCCCTTGGCTTTCTCACGTGACCTGCCTTGTTTTCCCAACCGGGCAGGTGCTTCTAGGTCGGGTCGTCACTCAAGATGAGGACAGAATTTGCCTTAGTTGTCAGGCATTTAACACATAAATGCCCCACCTCGCACTCTTCTACAGCTCATTTCCATTGCACTTTTACAACAACTAGATTCAGAAATATAAACCTGTTTGTGCATTCAACATCCGATTATAAGTACGTCTGTCTCTAACCATTTCCGCACGTCAAGAAAGCCAGATATACTAAAATGTAATCACAGAATTAAGGAGCACCGACTTGAACTTAGTAGCAACCTTACTACACGCCCTGAGTACATCAGTTCCAACCCAGAAAGCAAAGGTAATGTATTCCCCACTAATTATGTATTCTTCTCATGCTAATCTTATATCAGATGACGGTCTCACAAATGCCCAATGAAGTCAAGTGTCTTATCGCCGACAAATGCGACGACCTTCACACTCTGCTGAATTTGCGCCTCGTTGATCACGAGTTTTGCGAGTCCTCTTGGGATGCTTTCGGGCTCTTGTTCCACACCTTGACCGTCCATATTCATCCTCAGAGTATCAACCGCTTACATGAAATCGCGCTTCACCCACGTCTTAGCAAAGCAGTGCAGCACTTTGCTATAACCACGCGGCTTTTCCTATTGGAGGCTGACGCATTCAAGGCTTCACGCCGGGACTGGGCGCGGGGTGTCTCTCGATACAGCGGACAAGACGTTAAGCAGCAAATACTCCCAGATAGTGTCTATGGACGCGTATCTACTTACTACAATGAGCAAGAGACTCTCTGGACGAGAGCGGATAGGCATAGTGCTCATGGCGCACGCTTCAGTTTCATTCCACAGCGCCTTGCACGTACCTTGAGCTTGCTTCAAAATTGCCTCAGTGTTTCGCTGAATGAGCTCGAAGGGACGTTTCCCGGGAATGGCCAGAACACACGCCAATCAATCACCAAGTCCACCCTTCTGGAGGACGGAGGCTACAACGCTGAGCGATACCACTCACATTTACTTGATATTGTGCTTCGCATAATAGATCACGCCAACAAAGCGGTTACCACCTTCAAAATCGACATGCCGGTTTGTGGTACCCCAATGTTGAGAGCCATGTCATCGGATTTTGCACAATGACCTCTAGTACAGACTGCGCTCCGCAACGTTCGTCACTTTGAGTATGTCCTTAAAAATGGCTTCGTTGCGCAGAATCTTGCGGCCCTCGTAGAGAACATGCCCCTTCTGGAAAATCTTTCTTTAGGCGGGGATAATGCTTTCAATTTCGGAGATCCGCTGACTGATCTTCTTTATCGTCTTCCGCTCCTGCATTTGACGACTGTGCGCTTCCTGGATTACCGCATCGAAGTGGGCTCGTTTCTTAGGTTCCTATTGGCGCATGTGGGGACCTTACGGGAAGTAGAGATCAGCTCTAAGCTCGATGTGGAGGAGTGTAAGGAGTTGGTTGGGGGGTTGCTGGGCCAGCATCAACTACGACAATTAAGTATTTATGTTGGGCCGACTGGGAGGACGCATTTGTGGAAGGGTACGCGTGAGGATGTTGATTCAAGTATGGGAGAGTTTTTCAAGGGATCTGGGATCTGATGGTAAGAGTCCTTCCGCCATTCTTTGATGCTCACCATGGCTCTCATCAGCCATGGAGCAAAACATAGCATTCTAACTCTTTTTAGTAATAGCTCATTCGTACTGTATGCGTTATGTAGTGTCGTTGTTATCAGAAGACAAAATGATAGGAAGTGCGAATAGTGGAAATATGAAAGCATGGGTTGTGTTGACTTTACTGATTGTGTTTGGTCTTGCGTATGGGTTGTCTTTATTAAGATCATAATCAGATACTCGGCAGAATTATGCAGTGCTTGTTAGCACAAATGCAAGGTGCCCATTAATTTTATATACCCCCTCCTCTTCTCTAATCACAAAGCCGCTAATTACGTCCTAGCAAGCCGTTGCTATTCTCACTGATTGTTCATTCGTCTAAGAAGTCCTTATGCACGAACTTTCCAGCTATTCCAAGATGACTGGAAGACCTTTTTGCAAATTTTGAAAGGCAACCATAATTTGGAGAAACTCACGATACTAGTATGGCCTACCTTCACGGAGCTGGATCAAGTTGAAGCGGTTCCACCTAGATCAAATCTGCCTGATCCAGATCTAACTGTGTTCCATACGTCGACTGTGAAATGGGAAGGGATGTGGAGGTAGAGTCAGATGAGAGGATCTGTCGCCATCGGACATACTGCCCAACGAACAGGCATAGCTTGATCGACCTAGGCAAAGAGCCGTTGGATGGAAGCTCAGCATTCCTAACTTGGCTAGAGTAGAACTGATTAGCATAATTAAGAAATTTATGTATCACTAACAGTTCGTCTAGAAGTGGCAACTCGAGCAAAACATCAGGCCTGTGAGGCCGCCCGTCCGATGGTTTAATCCGCGGGCATTCCAGCTCCGAACGGTAAGTCTGTTGATGGCCGCAACCACATTAAATCGAGGTAGAAACGAGCGGTAAAGATGCAACACCAATACGAATTCAAGACCCTTCCCTCTTAAGTTCCAAATACTGTAGCATCATGTGACATGTCGCGGCAGTGGAGTGTTCCCGTGTGTTCCTTTTCCCTGACCCTCTTCTCCAACTAAAGTTTTAGAGCACCTTCCGAAAAGAATCGGCTCCACAATTTCCACCAACCTTCAACTTACGAACAACCACTACAAATCACTGTGCCGACTTAAATACGACCCGTGCACTAAAACTTTCATACAAAGTGCGCATATAAAAAAACTTCTCAATGTTATACTTGATTGACATTCATGCAGTACCTTTCATCAGTCGCCGACCATGCCCTCACATATCCCCAATGAGATAACGACAATGATCGCTGAAAAGATCGATGTCCAGGATGACATCGACGTGCTTTATAATTTTCGACTCGCAAACCGCACATTTGCGGCATGCGCGTCAAAGCCGTGTCAAGACCTCTTCCAGCACATCGTAATTCTTCTGCATCCACGTTCTCTCCGTCGACTCCGAGACATAATCAGCAGTCCAGCTCTTTGTGATGCAGTACTGAAAATCTCGATCTCCACGCGTTGTTATCCCCAACCTCACGAACTTGTTGCTGCTGGTATCGATCCTCACCTTGTGAAGGATCTCAAGAAGCTCAGCGTTGAACAGAGAGACTTTTGGATGCTTAGTGACTTTTCAAACGACAGCTACGGCCCACTCGCTTGTGAGATCTCAGAAATTTTGCAGAATTTCACGAAATGTCACGCCCTAGGCCTCACTGATCGGACTGGCATGTTTTTTCATAAGAAGCATGACGATTACTGCAACGATGACTGTCTTGCTTGGTTTCCCGAGGGTAATTTGGGTGGCCTCTTAGGATTAACCTAAGAACCTGGGCTGCTGTCTCTCCTTGCACGTGCTGCGATTATGGCTGGTATGACGGTTGAAAAGTTTTTAATAGACTTTCAGGGAGAACGCCCATTGCGCTTAGTCATGGAAAACAGTCTGCCACCAAGAATCACTCAGAAGGCATTTGGTGAAGTTCGCAGTCTGCATTTGGAACTGTGGGGAATCTATGATGGGGAGCCTGTGGGGAAACTAATCTCTCAGATGCCAAATCTAGAGAGTTTATCTCTGGATATTGAGAAAATCGGCGATGGAGAAAACGTCGAATTTCTGGTTGAATTCTTCCCGGAACTCCACCTCAAGCATCTCCAGCAATTATCTCTCCGGAACACAGATGTAGGGCCTGATGGACTGCTTGTATTCTTGGAGAGGCATGTATCACACCTTCGCCAGCTCGAGCTACTTGATGTCAGGTTTCAAAACAATCGACAAAAGATTGACTTCCTCAGCATTTTACAGAATGCTCAGAGTTTGGAGCATCTTGCTGTACAGATGGCGACACCAATCCTTGAAACCTCTGCTGCCGTTGTAGTCTTCACTGGTGTGGTATGTGCGCAATTGATGACTTTGGCAGGAAAGCTAGGGCTCACGGGATCTGTTTGATGTTGAGAACAGCCTGGTGGAATCAGGTGTGCTTTTATAAGGCAGTCTCTGTGGCATCGGAAAGATAAGACCTTTTCTGACTAACTGTTTTTTTGGGGTAGAACGATCAGTGCTTATGTTTGGACATCAGTCCACAGCATGTTAGCAGAGATCGTAAGTTCGAACCTGAATATACTAAATTTGTGTATCTCAATCCCTACCCTCTCAACTTCATTGCCAAAAGTGACTGACAGCGAACGAGTGCAATCCGGTGTTCGTTTTAAAACTGAAGGCACCCCTCGTCAAGGATAAGTTCAGTAAATGCCTCAAGTTTGCTATTGTGCTTAAAGCTGTTGGTAGTCTGGTCCCCGTATCGCCTGGTTGAGCCCCAACTACATGTCCTGCCTATCTTGCTGTACCATCCACTTTAATGGTTTTCCTTGCTCCTCCACCATATTATGCATATCCTGATGCAGTCAAAGGTCTTCAAGAGTAAGTCTTAATGTTTATTCCATACAACGTTGCCAGCGCATTCTAACATGGATGTTGTCAAAGAACAGGCAATGAATACACTCCATGATCACATATTTGTTCTTCTAAACCAAGCAGGACGGTAAAACGTGAACTTCATGAGGCAACCTTTCCTTACATACAAATTCAGCAAGTTATGTTCAATTGACAGTAGACTGGACACCTTCTCACTGATCGTTTACCATATGAACAAGTGTTCCAGCAACCAGGAGCGCTACCAACAAAAAATAAGCTTATGACGATGAGAGATCTTCGCAAGATAGCTGGAGTACAGCGATCACATCTGTGAGTGTCGGGGAGCTCCCAGGAAAGGGGTGAAGCCGGACTGTCCAATGCTTCCCTATAATGCTCGCCAGCAATGTAAGAGCCTCCTACTTCACATATGACTCCACCTCGTGCTTACAATACCACAGACAAAAACGGAGGTATTATGAGCAACCTTGGAATATGAATCTGCAGGCGATAACAAAGAAATTTAGTGTCTGCGAAAGAAAGAGCAATACTCCTCCGGTTTCTTGAAAGCCTGATGGGCTATCGCCGGAACAATAACCTACGAATTCTTTTCTAGCCATTATAAAACTAAATTAGTATGCTGACGACTCCCGGCTTAGATACTTATATCTGTCATCAGAGGAAGTAAGTACAGATACTTAAAAATCCTGAGCTCTATCCGGCTTTCAAGAAACATGAGGAGTGGAGAAAGGTATCAGTCCCAAAACGAGGGTATAAGCCCCAATTTGCTCACTTGTATAGTATTCCAATACATTCATTTAATTAATGAGTTTGCAATTCTGGTCCCCGATAGTCACTGAGCCGGTCGTAAAATCTTGCAGCAAAATACTCTTTCGTGACAACACACTTCTCATCCATTGTCCGTGCCAATTTGATGAGTGCTATTTCGGGATTTACATTGGGCGCTGGTGGTTCCATAGTGGCATCCTCATATTCCTGTGCAAATATTCAGGTCAATTTCGAAATCACAGATCCATACGCCGCCGGAAGAAGGCCATGCAGCAATTGTACAACGCCTCTCCCTTTCGGTCAGTGCCTCTACTCCTTCTTCTGGAGCTTTGTGTAGTACGCCGCTCATCACATTCGGATATGTCTGACGGAAAAGGATATATCTCTCATCGCTTGCTTACCATTTCGCGCCGAGAAGGAGTAACTGGTTGGCGAATTCATCTTCAGCTTTTTGATCTGCCAATCGTCTCCGTGGTGGGTTGCGGGCATTGAGGCTTAGAAATTCAAAATTTCTACCTGCGGCATCTTCGAGTACAACATAGTCGCCTTGAGATGGACAGGCCAGAATCGCTACTCGATGTCCCGGGGTTTCGATACGTGTTAAACCGTTTGCTCGGCTAGGGGTGGGAGGTGGAGGTGGTGCACCAATACCACGCCGAGAATAATCTAGGAACCCACTCTCCTGGTCTGACTGGAGTGAAAAAAAAGAAGGAACATGGCGAAGAATCAGATATGTTGTTCTGAGATTGCAAGGCACACGCGGTAGAAAATACCTGACCTAAAGCAGGGGTTGGTGGGTGACGTCATATGACCCGGTACGGATCTGCTCATGGCAGCAATCATTTCTCAATACTTTTTCTCTCATTTAACATGTCTTCCATATACTTTTCTCATTTGCTGAACGGATTTCCATTGGGATACACATCTGGGAAGCCAGGTGTTATAGCATAGCTTGATCAATAACCGATATCCTCAAAAATAACCTTCCCCCTTTAGAAGCCACGACTCGAGGATTTGGATAGCTTCGAAGTCAGAAATAAACATGAATCAGGACATAGAAATCAACTTGGCTTATCACGACGATGCTCTTATGCTGATCCAAATTCTATTAGTAGCTTGAGGGTATATGAAACTTTGATGGCACCATGTAACGCAGCTTGTGGGCTTGCTCAGTCTTTCAACAGAACTGTCACATTGGTTGCAAATCTTATAAAGTTCAGTAACTAAAGCTTTGCATTCCACGCGGCTCTATCCGCCGACTCCAATGGCTTCTCCCTCCCGTCCCAGAACAATGGGCACAGTTGAAACCACTTCTCACGACTACAAATTGAATGAACCGACCTCTTATGTCCTAGATCAATGTACTTGCCTATGACGAGACCCTGCGAATTTTCGTAAGAGAGAATGGTTGAGCCGGTTGCTTTTGGTTCCCCGACGGCATTTGCAGTGCGCGGATCATCGAGAAAGACGTAGTGAATACAGCTCGAGTACCATACATTGACACGTTTCGAGCCGCGATACGAGGCATCACCAACAAGAGAGTGGCGACCGCGATCATAGTCTTTGGCGTTGTAATGCGCGCCGTAATGGTCCTCCTGCGAATGATCAGTATCAACGTGTTGAGATAGGGCAATATAAAGCAAGACGTACCTTCGCCCAATACAGTTCAAAGTAAGCAAATCGATTCTCATTGAAACGACCAAACAAGCAAAGGACGTGGGGATCAAAGTGCAGTTTGCGCAAATATTCACGGTGCTGAATCAACGTGCCAGTTTCATTCCATCCCGCTGCAACGCGCGGGTCGTTCTGCCACTTATTGAAGAGCGCTAAATGTTCTTGGTGTTGCCAATCCACTACTTCTAACGAGAAATGCTCATCAATCTCTGGAACGTAACGACTATAGCATATCGATCTTGGCGCAGGTTTCGGCCGTCGAATCGGATGACGAATATACACCGGCTGGTTTGGAAACTTGTTGGTGAAATGGTAGTTCTCTGGCAAAAGAGGATACTGAGCCAGAGACTCGCGTGCAGGACCATCTATGCCATCTCCTGCCACCCATATTGGTCGAGGACCTGCTGGAGAGGCAGCGCCTTGCCAAAATGAACTCCGGAGAATCAACAATTCCTCAGAAAGGACGATGGGTCTCTTCGGTTGCCACGGCTTCGGGTGCTCGATTGCCAGACCAGAAGATAGAAGCTCACTCCTCAGGATCTCCTTCTGAGCACCGAGTAGCGTGACCCTGAACTGCTCGAAGGTTGGATGTGCAAGGTACACCGCGTGAACTACGTTCCAGATCTGACCCAAAGAAGGTGCGCTATCCTGTGTCCATTGGAAAACCGTTTGTGGACTTCTACGGGCTCGTGCCCAGACGCTGTTATCCGTGAGAGGCGGGAGTTCCTTTTCGGGTTTGAAGGTCAGATCGCGCCACGTTAAATAGTCCAAATGCAGTGGTTGGGACAAAGGTTTGCTCAAGGATGGTTGCTCCTCCAACATTAGACTGAGCTTGGCTGGTGATTTCGCATCAATGGTGTTGACTCGATACGAGGTCAGAAAAGGATGTGGTAATTTAATAAATGGGTATTTTTGCGCAGGCGCTGCATCGGACGCCATGCTAAGAAGTTGTGAATGGAAAGACTGTTGCGAAATTATACACTGAAAATGGATTGACGGGGTCGGAGAGCGTTCTCTGGGACCGGTCGAAATGTATTAAGCCAATAGAGTTACAATTTTCTCATCCACAATATTTACCTGAAAATACCGATACCGCAGATCTTCTATTTTAGAGCGCGAGCTAATGCTACCTTGGCAAAGAGTTCCTGCAAGCCAAGGTTTGCACTTGCTCAAATTTACGGTGTATTACAGCGATACCCCGCATGAAAACTATGTTTGATTGAACTTAGCTTTGGGCAGCAAATCGAGCAAAGTCGTGAGGCTAGCAGATAGTTGGGTTTGCTCCTCGCCGCTATTTACTTTCGAATTGTCAAATAACTCACCTCCTATGTCTCTAAGATTACGATCTTTCGAAAACAGGCATTTCAATGTCTCGTTCCCAGCAAAACGAATTATTCAAGTGACGATAAATCGGCCACAAAAGCTCAATTGCATCGATCTTCCTACTAGTCGCGAAATTGCAAAGGTTTGGAAACTCTTCGACGCTGATGAAAGCTTATGGGTTGGTATCATTACCGGTAGTGGAAGAGCGTTCTGTACGGGGGCTGATCTGCAAGGTATGTTTTCCACTGGCTCTTTAATTGGTAACTGTTACTCATTACAAAACAGAATGGAACGCAATGAACAAAGCCGGAATTGTCAATGATATGGGGGCCCCTGGACTGGCTGGATTACCACGCCGGAACGGCAAGAAACCTATCATCGCAGCTGTAAATGGGATATGCATGGGAGGTGGCTTTGAGATGGTGGCTAATTGTGATATCGTGGTAGCCTCATCTTCGGCCGTGTTTGCATTACCAGAAGTGAGGCGTGGTATAGTACCTGTAGCAGGTTGTCTTCCGCGTCTGACCCGAACTCTGGGACTGCAGCGTACCATGGATCTCGTACTGACAGGGAGAAACGTGAGTGCCCAAACACTATGCGACTGGGGTCTGGTTAGTCAAGTGGTGGAAGGTGATGTTGTTGATGCTGCAGTCGGAGTTGCAAAGGAAATTTGTAAGAATAGTCCGGATGCCTTGATTGTTGGACGGTTGGGAGTTCGCATGAGTTGGGAATCTGGCAGCGTGGAAGATGCCGTCACAAGCCTTGCTAATGATTGGTATCCCCTTTTGGTAAAAGGCCCTAATTTTACTGAGGGTATCAAAGCATTTGTGGAGAAGAGGTCGCCAAATTGGACAACTTCGAAGCTGTAACACGTAAGAAAATCACAATGTTTACATGAACGCCAGGCCAATAACCCAAATGACTGCGCAGTGTACCAAAAGCATATCCAAAGCCGTAGCAAGCGGAAATTGCCCTACAGCATTAAGTTCTGTAGACTAGTCGATGATGCATAATGTGACAATGACATCCTGGCTGTCGACGTGTCTGTGGTGGGATATTTAGGGTGAGAAACACGGAATGCGGTTGAGGTGTGGTTCATGACTTTATCAATCAACGCTAAGAAATCTAATCAGATTTTTCCAGCCACTCTCATCTTACCACCCCTGCATCGGCCGAGAATTTTCCAAAAAAACAATTCTGCAAATTTCGTAACCAACTCATTCTGCTCGCCAACGAAGAATTGTGGCTACTCATCTCGCCGCGTAGGCAATTAGAGGCGCGTTCCAACTCTAGGCATGAAGAGAGTCAAAGAAGAAACTTAGACGAGGAATCGACACAAAAGTGAAATATTACCACATTCGAACCCCTTGTATATCTAAAATACCATGTTCAGCGTCAATAGCGGGAGGAAATCGAGAAACATGAGCTCATACCGACCAGCAAAGCGTCTCAAGAATTTTTTTTGACAAATTAGTACTAGTACGAGATGGTTTTTCAGCTATTCCCGGTGCAATCTTTAACGAGGTCGCAGCAGCAGACAAGTCCGCTACCACGTTGCCGGATCTTACAATGCTGAGGTTTTATCTGATGATCTGATTGTTGCAAATCGAAGCTAAGCATGGGGTGCTCGGATGGATCCTATCTGATCCGCAGTTGCAGATACTACTACCACACATCCTAAGCACTACTCCTCCTAGCTTGGTCTTTAGTGTCCATGTCGGAGATCATTTACTGACCCATTACCCAAAATGACTCCCAGCAAGGGACCGTCAACATGGGGGTCCTACGGGAATGCAGCGGTATGAAAAAACTTGCTAGCCTATACATCATTTTTCCATCGCACCTACCATGGACGTTAATGACTCGATCACTCCAATTGACCCGTTGGATACGAATACACCTGCAAATATGTTCGCTTCACCCTTGCACATGCCACGGTGTGTAAAAGGATTTGGGCCAAGTTCGCTACACCACATTGTCGAAAATAACGTGAATTGTTCCTCGAGATATTTTGCTCGTACCTACTGATGCCCTTAATTCAGGTCGATCAATGTAAACCTGGATGATCTTCACACTCGGCTATCCTGGCATACGTTGAACTAGGCAAGCTCGTGTCGACCCTACAGCTAACCATCCGCCGATCTCGGTCCTTTTAAGTGTTAGTATTGGCACTCCACTGGCGAAAGATGGGGTCCATCAAAGTCGTCACAGGCAGCTGCAGCCTTGGCTCTAGTGGCAATAGCTACTACAGCTGGTAAAGGAAAAAGAGTTAACAAAAAAAGAAAAGCCTTGAGGACTACTTAGCGACATGTTAGTTAGGAGTGGGAGCTACCCACACCACTGTGCTGTTCTCGGCTAAGAACTTCATGTAGCCTCTCTGATGCAACAACCAGAGTAGCTAGATGTTGGAAACATAAGTTGATCGACTACTTCGACACCGCCAGAGGTTTGACACTATAATAGAAGTTAGGCTATTTGCAACATGGCCTCTACGGAATTAGGCATTTCCTCTTGTGGATCTGATGAGAAGTCCGATCTGGGATCCAACACAATCCCTTCGATGGTCTCTGACAGCTCAGACACAGACTCCGGCATTGACTCGGGTTATGGGGCTGGCTCTGGGTCCGAACACTTCGTCGACGAGCGGGATTCACGTAAAGCAAAGGATGAATCACCAGAAAGAAATCCTGTGGAGCAACGGAGCGGCGATGAATATAGTCATTTTGAGATACCTGGCCTTGCATCCGAGACTGCAACAGGAATGAAAGAAGAGATTGTACTTCTCTCATGGCTCATAGTGCTTCTGAGGACACAGGATGGCAACGAAGTTTCATTTGACTGGGCTTTCAGAAACCTTATACCACTTGGTTCGCAAATTCAAGCGCGAAGGACCCTATCCATGGACGAGTTATCAATAGATGTCCAATGGACTGTTGTTAAAGCCGCAGCAATAATCTCCCATCATATTACGCAAAGGCCTGAAGATCAGTCTGCCGTCTCGCGTGAGCCTCCTATTCTCACAATAAGCTCCGGCAGGCTTTTTGAAGTAGAAGTAGAAGTTAGAAATGAGGTTAGTGCATCTTACACTTCCAACCATGTGACAATAGACTAACAAACACAAGGATACGGTCCAATTCGAAATATGCTTCAGAAATAAGAAAGTAGAGATCCGCCCAGCATGGAAAACCAAGGGATTCCCGAGTTACACAATCTCCCGCTACATCGAAAGATTAGGCGAAACCATTCGAATGTGTGTCTCCAATTCAGATAAAACTATCACTGAGTGTTTGCAGCCTACCAAGGGTGATATAAACGATATATGGAATTGGAATCACCGACTACCGCCTACTCACAACTCTTGCATGCACGACATTGTGTCCGAACAAGCACGAAAGTTTCCCGACAAAGTAGGGATATCATCATGGGATGGCAATTTGACATATGCCCAAATCGATTACTACTCCACTATCATCGCAAAGTCTCTCATAAACATAGGTATTAAGATGCACGACTTTCTGCCTGTCTGCTTTGAGAAATCTAGGTGGACTATTGTCGCTGTTCTTGCAGCCATGAAATCTGGAGCAACATTTGTCCTCATGGACCCAACCCTTCCACTGGCACGGCTGCAAAACATGGCGGAGCAGGTTGGCGCGACTGCAATTATATCGTCTCGCAATCAGCAACAGCTGGCGATATCAATCATTCCGAACGGTAAATATTTGGTCGTCGAAGAGGAGGCATTTCGGAATCACTCCACTTCAGCCGAGTTACCGGTGTTGGCAGCCGTCCCTTCATCTGTATTGATGTACATAATCTTCACTTCTGGTAGCACAGGAATTCCAAAGGGAGTAAAGATATCGCACGAGACCTACACAAGCAGCGCTACTCCCCGCGCAAAAGCAGTCGGCTATACCGAGGAGTCTAGAGTTCTTGACTTTGCTTCCTACGCTTTCGATGTCAGTATTGACAGCATGCTCTTGACTCTTGGAAATGGCGGCTGCCTCTGCATTCCCTCAGACGAAGACAGGGTCAATGACATCAACGGAGTGATTCGAAAAATGCGCATCAACTACGCCGGCCTGACACCTTCAGTCGCCCGGATATTGGATCCTGACGTAATCACATCTCTCAGTGCCTTGGGTCTGGGGGGTGAAGCAGCATCGGCAAGTGATGTTACAGTTTGGGGACGTGATACCAGGATTGTTATAGGGTATGGCCCCTGTGAATGCACGATCGGATGTACCATCAATAGTAGTGCAGCTACCGGAAGAAAATATGTTTCCCTTGGAAAAGGAAACGGAGCTGCCATCTGGATCACTGATTCTAACGATCATGATCTACTCATGCCTGTAGGCTCCGTGGGTGAGTTGCTTGTCGAGGGCCCCATCGTTGGTCAGGGCTATTTGAACGACCCAGAAAAAACCGCAGCTGCATTTATCAACGATCCGAAGTGGCTTCTCGCAGGCTCCAGTAGCTATACTGGTCGTCAAGGACGGTTGTATAAGACTGGAGATCTTGGGATGTATGATCCTGACGGTTCGGCTGGTATCATATTTGTTGGACGAAAAGATACCCAAGTCAAGTTGCGCGGACAACGGGTTGAGCTTGGTGAGATTGAGAGTCAGCTCAGGGCTAAGCTTCCTCCAGACACCACAGTGATTGCTGAGGTACTTGTAACCTTGGGATCTGGAGGCCAACTTACGTTGGTCATTTTTCTCGCATCGGAGTCCGCAAAGCTGCCACAATCTACGGCTTTGACGCTAACGCAACTGTCAAGCGAAATGCGTGAGAGATTATCCCAGATTGATATAGAGCTAGCGAGAGTGCTGCCACGATATATGGTGCCTACCGCATACATTCCTGTCAACTACATTCCGGCTTTAATTTCAGGCAAGACCGATCGGAAGAGACTCAAACAATTTGGTGCCACAGTTGACTTGCGAGAGCTGGAGAGGGACGCAAGCACTTCTGCCCATCGGGAACTCAACGATCTTGAACGTCGTCTTCGCCAGGCTTGGAGCCAGACACTAAAGGTGACCCCCGAGTCTATTGGAATTAATGACAACTTTTTTGCGCTCGGAGGCGACTCCTTGATGGCGATGAAACTCGTCACCATGTGCAGAGCTGAAAATCTCGATCTCACAGTTGCTAGCACTTTCAGCAGTCCAACACTCTCGCTCATGGCCAATGTAGTCAAGAGCTGTCATTCAGAAGCACGTGAAAGCATTCCACCATTCTCGATGTGCTCTCGATCAGCGGAGGATGTGTGTTATGAAGCTTCACAGGCATGCCATACCATCCCAGCGGCTATCGAAGATGTCTACCTCTGCACACCTACGCAAGAGTCACTGTTTACCTTTTCACTAAAATCTGCCAAAGTATACGTCGCACAGAGAGTTGCCCTTATTCCGCAAGAGCTTGGTCTTGATGCGTGGAAAAATGCTTGGGAAACAGTGGTGACACGAAATCCCATCTTGCGCACTCGCTTAGCTCAGATGCATGAGCCTGGCTTGCAGCAAGTTGTGCTGAAGGAAAATATTTCTTGGAAGTACTCGACCCATCTTCAGCTATATCTCGAGCAGGACCGGACAGAGAAAATGGAACTCGGAGAGAGTCTGGCACGATATGCTGTCGTTGATGAGGTGGATACTAGCCACAGATACATGGTTTGGACTGTTCATCACGTACTCTATGATGGGTGGTCCGAACCAATCATACTCCAGCAAGTCAGCGCTGCACTCCACAGTCGTCAGATTGAGATAACAGCGCAGATGAAAGATTTCGTCAGATATGTGCGCGAGACTGATCAGCAGGAAATGCAAGATTATTGGCGCCAGGAGCTCAAAGGAGCCACAGGGCCACAATTCCCGAAATTACCCTCCAGAGACTACTTGCCCATTCCAGATGCCATGCTCGAGCACCGAATCACCCTGGAAAGAAGCAGTGGTTTATCTTTCACCATGGCAGCATTAATCCGTGGCGCTTGGGCGCTTGTGGCTTCACAATATACTCGAAGTGATGATGTCGTTTTTGGTGAAACACTCACAGGACGAGATATTGCATTGCCCGATGTGGGCAGTATCGTCGGTCCCTTGATCGGAACAGTACCTGTTCGGATACGCATTGATCGGATGACCTCAGTAGAATCTTATTTACAAGCTGTACAGCAAACCATGTCGGCGCGAATACGATATCAGCATATGGGAATGCAGAACATCCGAAAGGTTAGCCAAGATGCTCAATATGCATGTGAAGCTGGTACCGGACTGGTCATTCAACCTGAGGCGGAGTATGTCGGTGGCGACCTTGGCTTCGAGAAAGGGGACGCTGCACGAGAAGCGCTCCATTTCAATCCATACCCACTCATGTTAGCTTGTGGTATTCGCAGGGGTGGACTTAGGATATGTGCAAGTTTTGATAGCAGTCTCATTGAAATCTCGCAGATGGAACGAATGCTTGCGCAGCTTGAGATGACTTGCATTCAGATGATCAATAAGCTCTCTCAAAATCTTTGCGAGATTTCCTGCTTATCAGAGTCGGAAATAAATCAAATCTGGCGATGGAATCAGCTTGCTCCATTGTCGTTGGATGCTTCAATAAATCAAGTTCGAGCGCCAACTTATATCAAGCAACAGTCCATATATCCGCCAGCTATCGTGTCTTGGGTGTGCGACCCACAATATCCATCTCTTCTCTGCCCCATTGGTGCTGTCGGCGAAGTTTGGCTCGAGGGGACGATAGTTTCGGAAGATAGTGTTGATTCTCCGGAATGGCTTGTTGCTGGAAGTTCTGCATATCCCGGGCGAAGGGGCAGAGTTCACCCCACTGGTGACTTGGTTCTGCTACGCGAAGATAACAGCTTAGTGTTTGTTGGACGTAAGGAAGAAGTGTCAGCAATCCAAGGTCATGCAGTAGATATTGCTGGTCTTGAAGCGCATTTAGATAACGTGCTGCCTGGCGCGACACGCTCAGCCGTGGTTATCTCACAGCCCTTATCGGGCAACACCAAACAGGAGCAAAGGCTGCTAATATTCATTGAGCACTCATCGTTTGAAGAAGACGACGTCGAGCTTTCAACAATGAAGCACACGATTAATGCCAGCCCGCAAAATTTCGAGACCTCTGTATGTGCCCAAATTCCTGCAAGCCTCGCACTTACTTTAAAAAAAGTGGATAAATTCATCGAAGATTCTCTTCCTTCTCACTTGGCTCCATCTGGCTACATACCTCTAAAGGAATTTCCTATGGAATCGAATCAAGTAAGCCACACTTTGTTGAATCAACTGGCGTCAGAAATTCCTGAAGAAGTACTCCTGCAACTCAATGGGAACTTAAAAACTGCGTGGAAGGCTGGATTGGCACAAATGACTTTCACAGAGTTTGAATCGATATTGAGGAGTGCCTGGGCAGTAATACTTGGTATCGAACTGGAAAAAATTGATGTTGACGACAACTTTTTCCGCCTTGGTGGAGACTCTGTGTTGGCAATGAAATTGGCATCCAATCTCCGTATTCAGGGATTTAGGTTGACAGTGCGCGACGTTTTTGAGCACATGCGGCTTGGTGACGCTGCTAAAATTATGAAGCCGGAGCATGTACAGGAGTTGGCGGGTCGTCAACCGTACAAACCCTTATCGTTGCTAAAAGATTGCGATGTAGAGGCGTTTTTGAAACAAGACATCCGACCGAAGCTTGCCGACCAGAACTGGGGCATACAAGATGTCTCTCCTGTAACATATGTGCAAGCGATGGATGTAAGAGCTACTATACGGCCACCGCGAACATCTATCCAGTACACCATTTTGTCTTTTGGGTCAGGTACTAAACGAGAGCAATTATTCCGGGCTTGTCAAGACCTCATCAAAACCCACGACATTCTACGCACTGTCTTTATTGAGCATGAGTCTCACTTCCTCCAGGTCGTTCTGCATGAACTTGCCATTACTATTACCACTGAACACACCAATAGCAATCTCCGCGATTACGTGAAGGAACTCTGTGTGCAGGATGCCAAATCGGGGCTAGAGCTCGGAGTCCCCTTCGTCAAGTTCCTCCATGTCGTGCAGGAGGAAACACAGTGTCTCATTCTCCGCCTCTCCCATGCGCAGTACGACGGAGTTTCTTTGCCTCGATTACTTCAAGACTTGGGTAGCCTTTACGAGGGATTTGACGTAGCTGAGTATGAACCATATCCGTCATACATTGCCCGAACGCACGAAGAGTCCGCCGAAACCAAAGCCATCGCTTACTGGCTTACTCTGCTGAATAATTCTTCATTGTCAATTCTTGCTGGCTCATCAGTACAGCTTGGAGATAAGTCGTTGTTTCAACACAAGGCTGTCGACATCTTTCAGAAACCCGACCAAATTACAATAGCCAATATTCTTACGGCAGCATGGGCTTTATTACTGGCGCGCCGTCTTCAAAAGTCTGATGTAACGTTTGGTAGCATCAGTTCAGGTCGAAATATCAACGGAATATACTTGGAGAATGTCCAGGGTCCATGCTACCAGTTCACGCCGTTCAGAGTTCGCTTCCAGTCTCAATGGACAGCAATTGACCTTTTAAGATTCGTGCAGAGGCAAAGTGCTGAGTCTTCGGTATACGATTTTCTCGGGTTCGAGAAGATCTCCACGGATTGTACCAATTGGTCATCGCAATCTCATTTCTTCGATTCTGTCGTCCATTACCAGGATGTGATAGAGGATTCTGATTCCATGCCATTTGGCGGCGGGAATTGTCAGGTGGACACTTGGAATCCAGATGGAGATGCTGCTCATCCATTGAAGATCGTGTCATACGTCAGAGGTGGCCAGACGTATGTTGGAGTGGTTGGGAGTGAACGAGACCCAGCTTTTGTGGACACAACTTTGGATGAAGTGGCGTCAGCTGTAGAGGAATTGGTACTCGGTCGTTCAGAGGATGTTTTACTGGATGGGCAGATATTCAGTGTTGGGTAATGTTGCGAGAATAGGCTAAGCCAGGTTGGTCAAACTTACGGTCTTATTTTCTTGTCTACTTCTCTCTGTTCATCAGTTTGTGGATATCCTTGTGAATATCTTCTGCAACGCGACGAAGATCTGTCGAATAATTAAATACAGTCTAGTGATTTGTGGATTGGCTATCCATATCTTCTTGAATAATGCTGACGTGAAAAGCTTTAACACCGCGCTTATTATCTATTGCGAAAAACCTAATGATGCACAGCATGACTACCTTCCAGTGAATTTCGAACAGTGCCGTTGAGTAGCTCGAATAAAGGAGTGAGATGTGTAGATGACATGGTACCTTCCTAAACAAGCTGGGCCGGGTCGTGCCTTCCTGGTTTCTGTCGATTCCTTAATACTCTCTGCTTCAAACGCAACGTCAGCATGCGAAAATACATTACACTCTGCTTCCCGAAACAGGATACTTTTCTTACCCCTCGATTTCGTGCTTCCTGAATTGATTGAACAATTGAACGTATGCCACTCCACACATCTGATCTTTCGAGTGGTGGCTGACTTGATTTAGAAGTCGACGAAATGGAGACAACAAAAATGGGGTCCGGCAAAAACAAGAGCAAGAGTCCTCACAGAATGCAGCCCGCAGCAGAGAAGGCTCAAAAGCAAAAAAAAAAAACGTGAAAAAGGACCTCAAGTCCACTGAACAGACTGCTAAACCTGACACGAAGACCGGCAAGAGCATCGTGAGACACATCGAAAAAACACTCAAGCATGAGGATAACAAGAACACTCATTTGAAAAATATGAAGGTGAATTGAAAGCTCGCAAATGAATTGACAAGATTAACCATGTCGCATCACAGGGTGCCGACGAGAAAGAAGCACAAGTACCATTACCGGGTAACAGTCCCCACCAACAGCGTGGTGGAAGACAGGCACGAGAGGCAAAGGCAAAACTCGCATTGTCAAATCTACAACAAGATCGCAAAGCCACTGATACAACGGACACTTCGTTACTGCTTCTCAATTCGCTCAAAGCCATTTCTAAGGACAAGAACGCCGATGTCGAAGTTTTTCAGCAGCTACGCGAATTGGCTTCCGTCGACAGCGCTTACGGTACCAATGCCTACACTGATATCATCATTCGAGACTACTTTCGTCGTCTCAGCGTTTTCACCGATCCTGACATCTACTTGGATGGTCCTATCCTACCTGCACGCAAGTTATTCCACAAGTATCTTGCAGACCTTACAGCTCAAGGCAAATCCTTGTTGCCCGCCTGGTGGATTTTCAGCCGTTCAGTGAAATGCCATGACAAATTCGACCATGTCATCGAGCAAGAGTACCCACAGATTGGCGAACCCGTTTTCAAAGCACAAGCAACCAACTTGAAGCAAATGAATCCTGACACAGAGATCCCAAAGCCAGCTCTTCCGAAGCCTCAACCAGGACAGCCACAGAATACGAAGCCTGATCTTGGAGTAGTTCCCAAACCACCACAAAAGAAGAGAGTGCGCGCATCGGGTGAGCAAGTCTCAAGCCTCGATATGGTAAATCACAAGAAGGCAAAACTCAATTCCAAGGTTACCGATCACAATGGACCAAAATCTGAGACAAGCAAGCCGGCGAAATCTAAGCAGCAGATTCTAAAGGCGCATGAAAAGGGTCTTAGAAGGGCGGAACAGAGGGCGAAGAAAGCTTCTTATGCTAAAAATGACACCGGTAAGCAAAAAGTCCCTAGCAAGTACAACATCAGTGAAAGAGAATCTAACGCCAGTGAGACATGGAACGCTGAGGTAAATGCGGACTGGAAAAGCGAGATCGACAATTCGTTCTTGGAGAAGAACACACTATGAATGCAAGAAAGGGTGTTCAGTTACGGACATTTCAGCAACGTCAGCCTTTGGCATCTGATGACGATGCAAGGCCATGGAAACCGAGTACAATTACTGTAAAGTAAAGAATGATTTGCACAAGTTCTCAATTAATGAAATCTTAAACTTTTGAAGCCAGCGCATGACAAACCGATCTTAGCTGTGTCGAGTTTCGCTCATTTGAACACGTGTACCCTTTCCAATACTCCCAACCCCAAACTAGTTCCATACAAGTGAGGCAATAGCAGATCAAACACCTCAAGCTTGTCAGGTATAACAAAACGTATCTCACAAGACCAGATATTTAAACGTTGATGCTACAATTGATGGCTATATGACTCTCTCACAAATGTCCTGTTTCAATCACAATCCCAATCTGGCTTCTTCATGGCCGAAACGACATTTCTGAGCCTAACTGCAGTTTCATTCATTGTGATTATGTAGTATCAGATCGGTGGTGCTTAAATGTATAGAAGATCCATACCCATCTCTGCTTGTTATTTCGGACATTAAAGACTAAGCAAGAAATAAGAAGAAGCCTTGCTTGGGAGAGTAATTTTGGTCGGGCAATTATCCTGATTGCCGTATTAGGCTAGCGCCGTTATTAATTTTAATGGAGAAGATAAGCCTCAAAGCAAAGTCAGCGACGGATCATGTAAGCCATTTGAAAATCTGGTTAATCTTATGCACAATCTTATACAAATCATCAGCTTCGTTCTTGGATGGTTCATCCATATCTATCTCACTTTCCATCACGTGTTGTCCATAGGGGCGTATCTCGGGTACGACGGACGGGCGAAATCTCAATTGACCACCAAATCGTTCCACCTCCAACCATAATTACAGTCGATCCTCAATTATAGCTGAAACAATTCAATGTGCTTGTGATCATGATACAGATGACTTCATAGTTTTTAGGGATGGAATGCAGTGAGGATACACGTTACTGCGGATACGAACGGATAAGCGGCTGTCTTCCATTATCTTTCTCAAGGCTTTCTCATCGGCACTACCGCTTCAACTGGTTATCCAGAAAAGCTTACCCTTTCGAACGCGATACAGGTCTTGACAACTCGCCCATTACTCGATAGAACGGTTTTTCAGTACCAGAGGCGTAGAATAAGCAGATATCAGGATCTATGCTAGAGGAACAATACTAATCGCAGACTTGGTCTTTTCTGATCACGCGCTTTGTACAACAGCCTATAATCGTCAAAGTTTGCATTTGCCGTACATCGGCTCGGCGATGCGGTCTGCTTACTGACGACCATGTGGTCACGATCCCTGGACGGATGAACGCGGAGGTGGGGTGATCATGGTAATCATTTCTTGTCCTCTGAAACCTGGGGAAGTTTAAGAGCAATTGAGCCTATTTAAACCTCTAGACAAGTCCTTGAGCAAGTATGGAAGCCGTAGTTTGTCTCGTCTTACAACTTCAGCAATAATATTATCATGGGGAGGTTGTCTGTTCTTAAAATCAATTCAAAGAACCTAGGATTGAGTCCCTGGGTTCATTTTGATGAATTCAATCCCTCGAAGGATAACGCCAATGGCGCGAGGAAGAGCCTCACCCACCTGGACTATTCCCCGCTGCGCCGGATTACTGGTCAATCACTACTGCTAGCAGTCGTCGTATCGATGGGTGGATTTCTGTATGATGGAGTTCCACGAGGCTGTCTTCTACAATTATAACTAATATAAACCAGATTTGGATATGATACAGGCCAAATTTCCGGCTTTTTGGAAATGCCCGACTTCCTGGTATGAAATCAAATACCCACCACTTGCTATCTAGCTAGATTAATTGATTGGCTATAGGAGAGATTCGGACAGCGTCATGGGGACGGGACTTATCACTTCAGCAACGTTCGATCCGGTCTCATAGTCGCCATGCTTAGCATTGGTACCCTCATCGGTGCTCTTATTGCTGCTCCCATTGCGGATCTAGTGGGCAGAAAGAAATCCATCTCCTTCTGGACCCTCATAATAGCTATTGGACTCATCGTGCAAATCAGCTCCAATCACCATTGGTATCAAGTGATGATGGGACGCTGGGTTGCCGGGCTAGGTGTCGGTGGATTGAGTATGCTAGTACCCATGTATCAAGCAGAGACCGGTCCGAAACAAATCAGAGGCGCCCTGATAAGTACTTACCAACTCTTCATCACTATTGGCATCTTTTTCGCAAGTTGTATTAACTATGGCACCTACGAGAATCAGCGTGGAAACAGCGGTTCGTGGCGCATATCCATTGGATTAGGCTTCATCTTCTGTGCCATCCTCGGTATTGGGATGATGTTCTTACCAGAAACTCCACGATTTGCCTACCGACATGGACGGCAAGAAGAGGCCAAACAGACGATGATGAAGGTCTACGGCGCGCCTGAAAATCACTACGCAATCTTTACTGAACTCGAAGAGATTGAGCAGAAGTTGAAGTCCGAGTCTAAGAAAGGCACTGTATTGACCGAATGGTATGAGATGTGGAGCACACCCAGAATGGGATATCGTATTGTTCTCGGAATGGTCCTGCAGATGCTCCAACAACTGACTGGTGCCAATTACTTCTTTTACTACGGAACGACCATCTTCAAGGCAACGGGAATCAACAACTCGTTTGTAACGCAGATGATCCTAAATGGCATCAACATGGGCGTCACTCCTCTGGGCATATACTTTGTCGAAGCATTCGGCAGACGGACCTCTTTGATTCTGGGGAGCACGTGGATGTTTGTGATGTTCCTCTGTTTTGCATCCGCCGGCCACTTTTCTCTTGATAGAGTCACCCCAGAAAACACAGAATCTACCGGGACTGCTATGATTGTTCTCGCTGCCCTCTTCATCCTCGGATTCGCAACAACTTGGGGCCCCATGATTTGGACTATTTGTGGGGAGCTGTATCCGTCTCGATACCGTGCCAAGGGTATGGCTCTGTCTACAGCATCGAACTGGCTTTGGAATTTCTTGCTGGGTGAGCATTGTTATTCTCGATTGTTTAACTTAGTCTAACAAGATTTCAGCATTTTTCACTCCGTTCATCACGGCAGATATCGATTTCCGTTACGGTTACGTATTCGCCGCATGTAATTTTCTCGGTGGACTGATCGTATATTTCTTCGTGATTGAAGGCCAAGGACGCACCCTTGAAGAGATCGACACGATGTATATCGAAAAAGTGGTTCCATGGAAATCGAACAAATGGGTCACGCCACCACCGCACGAGATTGCGAGGATCAGAAAGGCTGCGGGTACTCATGAAGGCGATGAAGAGGCTGCAGACAGGGAAGCTGATAGGGATATAGAGAAAGAGGAGAGGGATTCGGGAGATAACGGATTGCATTGAGCGTTGTTCGATGCCACTGCCGGAAACTAATGGGGATGTGAGGGGCGTCAAGAAGGCTGATATCCGTGGAGGCTTAATGTATAAGATAATTATTCTCATTTCATTTGGCGACATGTCTCTAGATGTTGTGACATTCAAAGGAGAGTCCGAGAGCTAATCAACAACATCGCAAGATAAAAACACTGAGACGAGTTACCTCGGTTTTCGTAGGGTGTTGTACATTTTCCGCATGTCAAGATTTCACCCAATGTGGGGCGGGATTGTACTACTAACTAACTTGGGGCACCTTGGTACTAAGGTACTCCTGATCTGGCAGGTTTGATTGATTATGATTGCTGGAGTTGTCACCAAGATGGCCATTGTAGTCTGTTAATGTGACAAGTTGCTGGACGGCGTGGACGGGTACAAGGATGCCCCAAATACTAGACCACCACCTCATCAGCATTCGTAGCTGAGCGAAAGGTAGAAGCACAATTTAGGATGATTCTACTTCCGTAAAGAATTCAAATTGTAAACTTCCAGGTTGCTTCTCCGCATAATTGGGCACCTGTATGTGAGTGGTGGGTATAAGTGGTACAGCCCAGAATCCGGTCGTCCGTGCGGGGGCTTAGCAATCAGCCAAGATTTTTGGAAACGAGTACTTGGAGGAAGACAGTCCTCTCGTCTCCACCTCGCTCAATTATCAACACATCGTACTTTCGCTGTGTAGACATTGGTACAGCTTCTCTTCAATTAGCCACCTAAGTCACAGGCCTCAACAGGAGGCCGCATAACCTGCAGCGATGTGTTCAGCCGCTTCAGCCAGCTGCGCAGCAATCAGCCAACTCAACATCTTCTTCCAGCCACAGCAGCTCCACGTCCAATTCATCCCCCCATAATTATCAATTTCCCCGCTTCACCCCGTCGTCTTCAACACAATGCGAGCAACAACTCAATGCGACGACGGGCTCTCAAACTAGCTCGCATTTGCCAAGTCAATTCCCATTGCCCGCAGCGCTATCACGGCAGTCTTATGAGTTACTAGATTCAGCTTTATATTCATACCCCTCCTCTTCAAACCTGACGAACGATCACTTTCCACTAAATTTCTACTATTCGGCTCCAATCCTGAGTCCAAACTCGAACTCAATTGCGCCTGACTTTCACGTAACTTCCGAAAACCCCCTGAACACGTATGATATCGATCAATTTGCTGGTGAGTGCAATCTCCTTCATTCTATGGCTTTTCGCGTAGCTTATATGTGACAAAGACTTCCAACAACCACAAATTTCCAATGCTCAACCAATATTTCCTGTGTACAGCAGTGCAATTCTCGACAATGTCATGATCCAAAGTGGCTCTACCATTACGCTCCCAAACCCAGGTTTCGCTTCTCCAGAGCTATCTAACTCCCCATCCGCTTATTCCCCTCTGAGCAATACCATAATACCAGATTTACCTACGACAAGTCCTTCGACATTTTCTTCACCCTCTCCAAACTCCAAAGTAGGGGCTACCGACAAGGTGGAGAAGCGTCAACGGAACAACCTCGCTGCTCGCAAGTACCGTCAAAAACGGATCGACCGAATCGAAGAGCTTGAAGAAGCACTCCGCAAAATGGCGCAGGAAAAGGACGACTTGGCTATTCGATTGGCGAAACGGGATGGCGAGGTTGAATTGTTGAAAGAGATGCTTCAGAAGAGCTAGTCGTAGTACGAACAATTCAATTTACAAGTACTGCCTGATTCTGCTTGTATCTCTCTCGTGAGGACCGATTAATTTGAAGTTCCAATTAGCTGATGGATCCACAAGGGGGATATGAAATCGAGTGGATGATGTGATCAGTTTCAGACGATGTCAGCTGAGTACTTCATAGAACACCTTTTGAAAGGCGATGATGAGTTTCGGCAAATATTGTCATCCCAACTTCAGGACCTTCGGTTTCATGGAACGGAATTTCTTACTTGAAAACTTGGCATTGTTGAGCAAAGAGTCACAACGAGATGAAAACGTCACTGATGAGCATTGTGGAACTTGCTTCAGCATTCTGCTATATAGCTAAAGTATCCCTCCACTTCCACGAGCTCCATCCTCCTCTGGTTCTGAGCCACAATGGTAATAGTATGAATCATATTGGCCGTGCGATAATCATAGTGAATCATTCAACAAACATTATCCCTTTGGCTCATCGAGCTCAGAAAACCAACTTCATAGTCTACTCGATTGAAAATAACATGACAACCCAAGCAGAGTTCCATTGGCTGGATTGAACCCCTGTACCTCGGAAAAGTGCTGATGCATCGTGAACCAGAATGATTCATAGCCTTGGCAGGACAACTCGCTGTACCTGACCCGAGGGAAAACTTCCAATTTCGTAGTACGAACCCCCGCCATATTGAGCACATCGTAAACTCAACCATTCCCCATCAGTTTCGTGGAAAAGACGATCTTCTTATTTGGAGACCGAAATCTCTTAAACGGGATCCAAGAATTTGCAGGCTGTGATTGGGTAAACCCTACGGCGGGGGAACGAAGCACCATGTCTTCACTTCGAGTTCGAGAACAGGACTTAGCCGGCAAGGTCGCTATTGTTACTGGAGCGTCACGTGGGATAGGTCGAGCAATTGCAGTCAACTTTGCATCTAGAGGCTGTGGAGTTTTGGGAACATGCTCCAGTGACCAGAATCTTCATCTCATCGATGCAATTGAAAACGAGATCACAAATCTGTACAAAGCTGCGAATTTGAAACGTGACTCTTTGGGCGGAGTAGTAGGCATAACCGCAGACATCTTCTCCTCAAATTGCGCCCAAACCATTGCCGATGCCTTGTCCAAGAACTTCTCTAATAAAGTTGACATATTCGTCAACAGTGCCGCGGATCCAAATCCGGGACCTCTAGGGGCTCTGACAGTGGAAGAAATTCAGAAGAGTCTACTAGGGAATGTTCAAACACCGATCCTTATTGTGGATGAGTTCGTCAAGCGAAAGCAATTCCAGCCAGAGAGTCGGATCATCTACATTTCTTCTATCCGATCAAGGCAACCTTGGGGAGGTCAGTTGATGTACTCGGCGGGAAAAGCAGCAGGGGAGTCTTTATGTCGATCTTGGGCACAGGCTTTTGGGGGCAAGGAGGACGAGGTTCGTGATTCTACATCCGCCATGTTCTCCTTTTGAATAGAGCTATTAATAAACTTCTACAGTTTGCTTTCATGGCTGGTACAACCGCCAATTCAGTTATGGTCGGTCTGACAAAGACGGACGCTGTCATGTCGTGTCCACCTGATATGATTGAGGGATTTAAGAAGGAGTTCTTGCCATTACAGAGTATGCCTGGTCTTGGTGAGCCGGAAGATGTGGCGGATGTGGTTGGTCTGCTTTGCAGTCGGGATGCTAGATGGATCACTGGTTGTGTTGTCAGTGCAAGTGGAGGTGGAATTAAGATTGGATAATAGGTGCAATGAAATGCTCGCGAAGCGTTTTCCTCCTTGTAAAGTCAATCAAAGCTACTGAGCAAGCTTTTCATATTACTCTGTAGTGAAAGACCAGGCTATCTTTTCATCTCATGTTGCTCCGCATTCGAGATGACTTCAGACGTGATACGATGGATCATACCAATGGGCATTTCCCATGGTCTCCCCTCTCAACGCCAGTTTTATCACCACAGATTTGGCGCCGTTGTTGCGCAGTTTGAATGAACCATTTTGGTACCCTGAAAGTTGAGCAGAAAAGTGTGCAAGTGGCTAGACTGTGTTGGTGTTCTGAGTGAATGTTAAACCATAATGCTCCGCACTTGTGAAAATATTTGGCTGCTGATGATGTAGCTCACAGAGTGTCATTCGTAGCCGAGATTTCATCGAATATCAATTATGAATAATCGCCCAAACTTCGACCTCATACATTAAATCGTGCTTGGCTAGACTCGCCACACCTAAGACGGTATCCGGGGGTCGATGCCCTCCGCCTTCACGGTCCATAAATTCGCACCACAACTTGCCCCAGCCTCGCTCAACAATCTCTGTCGCGTCTACGGCTGGATCTCCAGTGCTTTTAACGACATAATGGCGAACGTGGATAACATCGCGTGGTGTAGCACCAACCGCTTTCAGACACTCGAGCACATTTGAGTAAGCTAGCCGAGCTTGTGCAATCAGGTCTTCTGATCGATTTCCTGTCGGCGAAGGCACTTTTCCAGTAGATGGTTCAATGCCACATTGACCGGCAAGTGTGATGAGCTTGCTTGTGGGCAAGATTGAGGTAATGGCAACCTGTCTGTATGTTTCAGGCGCCGGTGCTACATTTGGGGGATCAATTGCAAAAGGTTTGTTTGAGTCGGCCATGGTGGAGCTGGTGTGAGTTGAAGATATGTCGTGGTTGTGACGACGGCATATCAATTGGCGCTTGCAGAGGTGATCAACGAGGTGTATGATCTCGTGACTCATTTCCCCGTTGGGATTAGGACCCTCAAAAGCACGCCACCTTATAGTTTCATCTCACCCGACACTTTTACTCTTCCTTCATCCGATTTAAACAGCTACAATAGCATAATTCTGAACATCATCTCGTATCAATGGCTTCCAACGAACATCAGAGAAATTCTTGGAGAAATCCTCGGAGCAATCCAATGGCGCCATCAAAACCAAGCCACTACAAATCTATCGCTTCACCTCTAGAAGTACACGCCCTTGTCTTTCATTTCTTCATGTAACAGCGTTTTTCATTTAGGTGTCATCACCGCGTGCAAGTTTCCCAGTGACTGTATTCTTTCAGGCTCCATTGGCGCAGGGCATGGTGCCATCTGTGGCCGTTCTGCTTCATCCTCCTAATTTAGCCACTCCAAATAAGCGATCAGCCGCTGGAGATTACGCTACTAAATTGATGGTTGCTGCACCGATCTATAGCACTTTCCGAGGATGAAACAATGTTAGTTACTTCTCTTCGTACCAAAAATACATCTGCCTCAGACACATGTCACCAGCGAAATATGTCGAATTGATGCCACATCAATCCCACTCTTCCGCAAAACTTGGTAAGCGTATTAGCTGAAGAAGAACACAGAGAATATATTGACGGAAAGAGGTGAATTTAACATTCAGATATTTAGGGTGCAGCAAACTAAGCGTTTTCATCCTCACTCTCTCTTGATGGACCATGCTCGTTCCACATCCTCATACCAACGACACTAAAACACGCTGCGCTGAGCATGAACAGTCCCGCGCCCACAAACAGCGGGAGCCCAATGAGAAGTTCAATGTGAGTATCGATCCCCCAGGCCAGTAGTTTCGGGAACAGCAGCGATGCAAAGAGTTTGCCGAGAATACTGGTCATGCTTAGAGTAGCCATCACACGAGCGACTCTGTCCTTCTCAACTAAGCTCACGATATACGCCTGCGTAGCTGTCGGCAGACCCTCTCCCAATAAATAGATGATCGTGCCTCCTACAAACATTGTACTCGTATAGCTGAAGCCAATCACTAATGAACCAACCGCGAGAAGTGCGCTACTACCAGCCATAATTACGAAATGCGCATGCCCAACGGAGTCCAACCACGCAGCAATAGTGCGATTGAAGTACGGTAAGAAGAGCGAAAAATGCAGTAGCATGAGAATGCCTTGCACTGAGACAATAAACGATGCTTGGGGGAATGTCCAATGAAGTTTGATAACCGGAAATTGAATAAGTGCGTACCAATCGATCGCTTTGATGCCACTTGCAGCGAAGCTTATCGAAAGTGCAAGGCAGACAACGTTGAAGACTCCCACGCTCGAAACATTCTCTTCAAATGTATTGCACCAGCCTCTGACCCTGGAAAAAAGGTATGTTCTATTCTTTCCTTCTTTTGGATTCGGCTTACTAGTCCCCTCCTGAAATTCGTTGACAACCAAGCTAGACCTAGCATTCTCTTTTCGACTTTCATGAACGGTTTCTCGCCACACAAAGACGGTGATCAAGACTGTTAGTAGGCTGAGGCAAAGACTAACAGCAAGATTAACCTGGAGAGTTCCGCCTTTGCCGTCAAGATTCATCAACCATGCACCAATAGTGGGACAGAATGCTTGAGCGAGATATTGCATAGATGTCGGCAGGAAGAAGAGAGACGCCCTCTCGGTAGCAGAAGGCATAACATCCGTATAGGAAGCGAATAACATAGCAAGGCCAACATCAAAGTTACCGCCAAACAATCCGGGGCTTCCGCTGATATAGAGTGCCCATATTGGAATTTTTGGAAACTCAAGATCTTCATCATATCTCAGTAACAATAATGAAAGTGACATCAGAAGACTCACATAGTGCTAGCCAAATTGTGCAAGATATAGTGACGTTGACTTTGTGCATCACTAACACAATTTTCCTACTAAGGCGGTCTGCAACCCAACCGAGTGGTAACGCACCCACGATAGCAGACAGCACCCGAACGAACATGATCAGCCCCGCTGTTCTAGCTATGTTCTTTTGAATGCTCTGGTCTTTGCACATTTTTTCAGGAATGTGTTTGCCCAGCTCCGCCAGTGGTGAGTTGCGGTCCAAGTAGAATTCGTAGCAGTACATTGCCTCGATCGCTCTCATGGTAGCCACTTGTTTCACGAAATATTCCGCCTCATTCATGAAAATGATTGCACATCCTAGTAATGGGACCCAGCGGTATTTGGGCGAAACTGTATGGAATGATGGCCATATGCTGCGTGGTCGATCCTGCTTGTTTTGCTTGAGAGTTTCGCGAACGTGAGGATTTGCTCCAGTGAGGAGTGGATCTCGTTCACAAGAATCGGAAGCCATTAGATGTGGGAATCTTTTTTTCATCGGTAGAAAGCGTTGCGATTGAGGCTTCGTATCACTAGGGCAGTCAAAGTCATATTTCTGAATACCGGAGACCGCGGTTTGCTTTTCCTGGACTCCAAATCCTTGTAACGTATGCAGTCAATAATTGGTCTTTCCCAATGCACAATACTGCAAAGATATCGCACCATCCGGCATGCCTATCGTCAGTCACCAAGGCTCAGGAACAGCTGTAGTTGAAAATTCGATATCAGATCCTCGTTAGTTGCATCGACTTGATTCATTGTATCTGAGGGAATATGTGCTGTTAAATAAATGGTCAAGCGCTATGCCACTCAAAGTAACTAATGGTATCCGATTCATATTGCAATAATACTTCCTGCCCTTCTTACAATTGGCGCTACATCTTCTTCGATCACGGGGCCATTGTACTCGTTCCTCCCACGAATGAAGTACCAAATTACACTGAAGATCAAAAGTCCACCAGTGACTACAATACTGTAGTTCATTGTTTCCGCTGATACTGGAGTCACTGCATACGGGGTGAGCACACTGCCGGAAATCCTCGAATATATGGACTCACCTGGAGGCCACACAGACCAAAAAATAACAAAAATCATATACAAGCATGCATATGTATTATTGATAATTCCGAGGACTCCTGGAATGTGCCATGGTCCCCAATATAGTTGATTTTGAATTTCAAGGTCTCCTACTGCTTGTGCTCTAGGCTTCTCGCCATCTCCAGGCCTGGTTCCATACGGTAGAATACGCTTCTTCACTCGGTGCCAGAGCAGGAATGCACAGGGCAGGAAATAAGAGCCATAGAATCCAGTGATTGTGAGTGAAATTACATCGTTGAAGGCAGCTGCAGAGCCAATGTAGATTAATACCAAGAGTGCGGCCAATCCTGTAACGGCAAAAACAGCGAAAATTGGGACCTTAGTACGCTTGCTTACTCTGGAGAGGACTCGAGAAAAAGGAGTGCCCCTGTCTCGCGCAAAGGACCAGGTCATGCGGCTAGCTGTTGTGGTGATTCCTGTCGAGCACGCCCAGGTGAGGATAAGGACAACAACACCCATCCCAACAGCACCACCACGACTTTTCACGCTGTTGACGAAGACTTGCAAAAACGGAAATCCTGTTTTGGTCTCGGAAACAGAGGCAGAGTCGCCTAGACAATAAAGAACTGTGATCATCATTGCAAAGCCAATCAAGCCGTTGATGATCATTCCAGCGCAGACTATAGGTTGTCAGTATCAAAGACTCAAATCGTATCGTAAGGAGAGAGATGCGTACTCGCTCTTGGAATGGTCAGGGCAGCGTTTTCGACTTCTTCAGCCATGTGAACAGAGGCATCGGCCCCAACAAATGTGGCAACATTGCCCAAGAATCCTACACAGTATGACAACCCTTGAGACGACCATCCACCCTTATCGAGTGCAGTAAGGAAGACCGAGGACGATGTCCCTATTTCAGACGTGGTCAACAAAGTAACCATAATTGTAACAAATCCACAAAGATGGAGTGTCATAATTAAGAGTTCGAACTTTGGTAGTAATCCTGGTGTTATGACATTAACGAAAATGTTCACAAGAATAACAGCCCACGTAAGCAGTGTTCCCTGCCACCTTTGTATAGTGTAACTCGGATAATTGAGGACGAGCAGCCCTTGCACGATGGTTCCAGCGAACAGACTCTCCGTAGCTACTGTGGCAATCCAGGCAAGACTCGTGAGCCATCCAATCATATAGGAAGAAATCTTCTTGTAACCAGACGGAGCGAGCATGTACACCCAAAAGTATTGCCCACTAGCAATTGGGGCCACAGAAGCCAACTCCGAAATGACAGTATAAACGCTTAGAGTGGATAACCACGCTATCAAAAACCCATAGATGAGCCCTGCTGGACCACCATTTTCGAGACCTATACAATTATGTTACAAAAAGGATTTTCAACTTTAGGCTGACTCTTCGAAACTTTGCATATGATTCACGCTGTGGTTCTCTTTGTAGAAATTTCGTACCTTGAGAAAAGAGTGCCAGAACCGTTTCCCACGTAATGAGTTCACATACCGCAAAGGCGAACAGCGACCAAAAACCAAAACGTCGTTTCAGGACTTGTTTCTTGCCGAGCAGAGCGAGTGTGTCGGAATCGGTCGAGATCTTACTCCCGCGTCGAACTGCAGCCATATTCGACATGTTAAATCTCAAAGCTCGCGGAGTTTGGTGGTTAAGCTTTTGTACCCAAGACTTTAGGTCTGGGCAAAGGTGTGTGTATACATGATGGGGAAGACAGCATGCGGGAATACGGGGAGGCGGGGTTGGGCAGATCCTGCTTCACAATTATTTAGAGCTACTTCACTAACTTACTTTGATGACGGGGCGGATGTAAGCTACTCTCCCGGCGCCGATCACCCTGCAAATACGCTTGCAGCTGTTAGAACTGATATCCTCGAACACGATCATAAGTACGAGCGAGGAAACACATTATAGCGAAATTGTCCATCAAATCAGGCGTATAGCACAACACGGTTTTGATAGAAAATCACCGAGATTTTGTAGAGTAAGATGTGGTCTGGTGAAAGTTGAAGCTTGAGAGCCAGGGAAAGAAGTCCGGGCCCCTTGGCCAACCTTATTAGGACAAGCGCGCAAATTGCTTTTGTGGACAGCATCGCTTCCACACCAAGCACCAGAAAATCATCAATAGTTGCAGCAAAACAAAATGTGACGCTGTGTCAGCGTAAAAGATGATACTTCTAATCGCCTGTGCTTGGTGCCCCTACTACACGTTAAGTACAAATTTTTATTTTTTCAAATGCTGAATAATACCCTTTCATCCATCGCACTGATGTTAGCTCCGCCCAAGACTTATTATGTTTCATCTTTTGCTATCTCTCATTTGCGGACAAGTGCCATTCAGGGCTCATTGGAATGGAATTCTATCCTGCGCACTTTATGTCACCTCAGCTGTGATATATGGTCTAATCTATCACTACTAGCAAAGTGGCTCTGGTCCAAATAGGAAATTCACATGTACGAGTGATTCTATAATGCTTATAAGCAGAGAAAACATATCTATCAGATCGCGGTTAGCTGTGCGACGATGATCATAGTTCAAATCATGAAACTCATTTCGTCTGAGGTTATCGACCTTCCGTATTCATACAATGTATATCTCAGTCCAAACGCCATTCAGAAGTCCATACCTTTTCCCACACTCAAAACGCCTCGGAAACCAAAACAAGGCGTATCAAAACAAAAATGACAGTGGGGTATGAACAATAGGAACGGTGAAAATTACTTAGCAGAGCCGGACTCCCGCCACAACGCACAAATTCCAATTCCATTGGGCAGCAACTTGCACATCGTCTACGTTCAGCATGCCAACATTCCTCCTAACAAGTTGTTTCCACACCCGATCTCTCAGTCCAATCGGCCAAGCGGTCGTGGCCCAGAACCGGCTCTTCAAGCCTTTGTCTTGTGCGGTTTTTACAAGTGTCTCAACTCGTTTCTTTTGTTCGGCGTCTAACCCAGAGAGAGGAACCGCGCCACCGATAGCCATAGCTAGAGGTGCGGATGCGTAGAAGGAGTTGGAGGAGTTATAGGGTGAGTCGGATTGTGATAGGTCGATGAGGGGTGCGTCCAAGAAGATAGTGTGGTTGCTTGCTTGAACCAAGTCAATACGTTTGGACGCGAGTCCAGATGCTACTATCGTTATTGGCCCATTGATCAAGTGAGTTCCATCCCAATGAGTAAGGTAACCGGCATCACGGAATACGTTGAGTTGTCCCACGACTAGAGGAAAGGATTGACTCGGGTCTGACTTGAAGTCGAGCATCAGGATAAGGGATTGTTGCGGTTTTCGGTTGAATACTCCAATCAGTGGGACTGAAGATTTGTTTACGTTGGGATTTTGCATATTTTGTGAAGAAAGGATGTTCATAAGAGGATTGAGGTAGAGGGATTGGAGGGTCCGTGCAGGACGTAAGTTTCGTTGCGTATGGCCAACTTGGAGATCGCCATTTTCTAACCAGATATCGGCCTCGACTCCTGTACAACCAAATGAAAGAGCACGAAAGAGAGGAACATCACGATCGTAGTCGTTGTGCGAGTGAATGTTCTTGGGTGATACGCCGGTACTGAAATTTGGTAGCCAGGACACCTGTAAGGCTGTGGCATTTGTTGGCTCTTGCCATTTTCCAAGAATAGTTTTGAGGCCATTGTGTGGTATAACAGGTGTGAGCCGCTGTATTAATGCGAGCACCATTGATATCCAGATTCTATGAAGAAGTAAGGATATGCGAATCACTCGATCTCGAAATGGTTGGACTTACAAGCATGCTATTCCAAACGCCAAGGTCAAGACAGCCAGCACCACGAGACATCTCGTCCACAAAGCCTTCTTTTTTCCTACAGCGCTGGGGTCTAGATGGCGGAGAAAATAATCAATGAGCTTTTTCCGTCGAGATTGTGGCGCTGGACGAGCTTGACGGATCGACAAGTCTGATCTGTCATCTAGCATCTCGCTTTCTGTAACGATGGTAATCTTGCCCTTTTCCAAATCTTCGTCTTTGGTTGCTTTCATCTCAATGGTAGAAGAAGAAGAAGCCATGCTTTGTGCTGCGACCTGCGCGCTGGAGGCTAAAGTATGAACGAATGTTTATAAAAAGGTCTTTCCTAGCAGGCTTCTGATTGAGAAAAGTCGGAAGAGCAGACCAATTGTGGTAGGGTGGTGAACGAAAGGTAAATGAGCGTGAACCTATGGTAGTTCTTCTTAACGAGATAAGAAATATTAATATCTACGTAGATCGAAAGAAAGTATAGCACCTAGCACAGTAAGAGGAAGAAAAGGTTGCTTGGCATGAACGGGTGGGTACAATACAAGAGAAACAAGTGGCCGCCAAGGACGCTGATGAAAAGATGGAGGATTTGAAAATGAACCGACAATGCGGGGCAGCCAAGTGACCATCAGGGCAGATATAAGCATTCAATCTCTGTAGAGTGCCGGGAAGCATATTTATTGTGTGTAAGCAAGGGTCCAGACCTTAGGAGCGCGAACAAAGACAAGCAATGCACAGACAGAATAGACGTCGAGTAAATCCCGCTGGGCATTCTCAGACGTGGGGAGTGCTGCACCTGTTTCGTCTTATCAGACGTACCAATGAGGCTTCGCGAGTCATAGTGATCAGCAGGTTGGTAGATTGAGAGCCCGTCCGGTCCTAGATTTGTGCCATGTGCAAAGTGCTCGTCGCAAGTCGCGGCGGGCTTTGTTCGAAGGGACCCAAACTGGGGCGGAAGAATGTGCGACCAATGAAAGAGAGGTTTTGTATTGGAACCTCCTGGTAAGGCGATCTATCATTAACGTGGCTAAATGAATAGTCCGCTACGCTGTCATCAATTCGAAACTGCAGTATCGTTCCTCTGGATTCCTCGCTGACGAAGCGAACACTAGAAAAAACAGGTGGTACATGACTGAGAAGCACAAACTATGGACAATCCTTTGAACAATGGTGACACAATTGGAAGCAGGGACACACGTTTTATTTTTCCGTGAAAATAGGGGCGAGAGAAGATGTCGTGTCGTTGAGCTTCAGGGATTCCTTTCGAGACTTGGCGCGTTCCAAAATCCCGCGCTACACCCACCTAGGTAATCGATCTCGAGACACCAACAGGACAAAGGACAACGCAAGAGTTTGATTTCTCAATCGATGAGTCACCTAAATAGTCTCTTTGTGTGGAATCTGGCTACCTCTCTTCTCAATGATGCCTTGTCAAACAATGGTGTATCAACTTGACCTCGTATTGATTTCTAACGTACGTTCACCTACTTTGTGTGCAGAAAATTAATGTACAAATTTTGAATAGTGTTCATAGTTTATTTCCCATTCTTCTATTGGCTAGGCTCCAGGAATCAACTTCACCTCTTCACGTTTGCTATTAGTGCTATGTATTTGCACTATTCCCAGCCTTCATCTCTAGGAAGTACCCTCACCAAAAAAAAAAGCTTTGTTCTCTAAATTCTGAGTACTATTTGATGCATTTATGTCCTTGCACATGTGCACTCCAAGCAATATGAGCAAAGGGCTTAATAAGTTTATCGAGATGCAATTGAAAAGCGATGGAGATTCCGAAAAACATGAAAACACGCTCCTATGATCAGGACATAAGTCCTTTGAGCTTGCAATTCTCTTTGGTCGAGACCATTGTTGTTTAAGATCCCAGGCAAGAGAGTGAGATGCAAGTAACGTTGGTGAGCGCGGTTACCAATTTAGAGCAAAGCTGGTCCGGAAACCTTCAGGGTTGGACGGACCGAAATTATTCCTCACATGAAAAGGAGATTGCAGAACGAAGGGAAGACAAAGTATTCATAAGCTGTGATGAGTCAAAAAGAAGTTGTCGAAGCCTGCTGTTGTTGTTTGTGCAAACTCTTAGTTTCGAACCCACAACCTCAAGCAATAGGAGCAAACAACAAAAGGTACTTCGAGCCCAGTATCGAACCCACAACCTCAAATAAGAGAAACAAACAGCAAAAGATGACTTCGAGCCCCGGAGAACGCGGAGGTCTAAGGTACGAAATCCCGAAAGCTAGAATATTCTGCGGATTTACTTCTCGGATGATAAGTAGAGTGTTGGTCCCCCGGATAAACTCGAGGCGTGATCGGACAGGGCACTTCTACTAGACCATGGTCCTAGCAACTGGTTACATCGTTGAGTGACGCCAATTAAATACTGAAAAAATCTCGTAATGTTGGTTCGGGCTATATGCTTCTGCCACTTACTGGTCCCAAACTCTTTCTTTCTTAAGTTCATTTTAAGTTTTCTTATCCGTGGAAGAAGAAAATGTTAGCGATTAACATTACCTTACCATTGGGCCTGCTTTCTTTTGTTGTTGTTTGATATCCCGACAACTCGAACTCAGGATCGCATTCCAATGCCAAACAAATTAGCTGCGTGGTGATTGTTTATCCTGAATTGACGTTAGACTATAAGATCTCGATCCAGATAAGTGTAGCTGTTTAGCATTGAACAGAACAAGGGAGTGAAAGAGCAGTGAGAAGGAGATCTTGAATCAACCCTTTCCTTGTTCTCACCATTGGTATCTTACAATAGCTGTCTTCAAACTACTTCATATACCAATGCCAATCTCAAATATATTCAAGCAGTTGAAGCTTTTGCTGAGGGATCTTTGATTGGGGAGAAATTAAAAAATAAATTACTTAGCTGAACGCATCCTTGAACATCCTGTCTCATAGATATTTCAGCAAACGGCACGATTGAAAGGGGCTTCTCTCTGTGCAAGCCCGCCCAACGTTTCAACAACTTGGCAGAGATTAATGGTCCTATGGTTCCAGCAGAGGCGTTATACTCACCAGCAAGCGGTCCTAAACAGATCATAAAAGAAAGCAATCCTCAATCTGCCAAAGATTCCTCACCCTTCCCCAGCAGGAAGAATCGATCAAGACTCCAGAATTTTCAAGCTGTACCTCCCCAAGCGTATGCACTCAGCTACTCCTGAATCAAGTGACAGAATACCAAATGCCAGTAGAGTAAGTATTCCCTAACCTGATGCGGCCTCATCTCCTCTCCATTTTCAACCATTTCACGCGCAACCCTTCCAGCATCTCGCACCTGAGCACATCCGAGGTTGCTTTGACGCCAAGCGAACAAACCACCAGTTTATTGATATCCGGAGCAATAGCTTGACGGTAATTGCGTGTTGTACCGTGAGTAGTCTCCTGGCGAATATCAACGATGTGGCGAAGAAGGCTCATAGCAAACGGCCGTTTGTACTGCGTCAGATCGGACAACTTCACCAAACCTTCCTGAACCCCGTGGGCGTATTCGTGGAATTGCTTCCATTCCTTGAAGTTGTGGAAGTAGCGTGAATCGTCTTCGCCCGGGCGACGTGGAGTGTTAAGGTGGAGAGTCGACCAATCTGGTTGCATTTCTGTGAAGGATCCTGTGGTGGTGTTGTGGGGGAAGCACATGTCGGGGATGAGATCGCGCCAATTCGCTGCAACACGCTCTTCGTTGGAGAGGCCGGCCTATAGAAGATTAGATGCTATTGTCTTTGGTTATATCTGAAGATGAGGAGATGCTTGCCATGGAAGGAGCTTGTAGTGCGTCTCGTATGCCGGCGCGGTCATGATCACCCTCCTTCACGTACACATTCATGGATGGATCATCTGAATTGTGCTTATTGTGTGGTACATTAGCCCAACCAAGCTGCGCATGTGTGATCTGATCGAAGTTTGAGGAGGTCGAACTGGCTTTCTTCGCAAACATGGTCCTCGGAGTGACTTGAAGGGGACCTTGAAGCGCACGAAGAATCTCACCGTATGTGTTGTGGAAGCTCATGCGAGCGGTGATCGTGGCGGTCTGGTTCCCATTCTCATCCATGCGGCAGAAGCGGACAATCTTTGGTTGGATGTGCACTGCATACGGCTTCATGTCTGTAAGATTGTCGTAAGTCGGCTTGAAAGTCACCCCACCGTCAAACAAGACAACAAGTTCTTGTATCAGGGTGCGATCGGCATCCTTGGACAGGTCGAATTCGAGATTGTAAGTCTGAATGATTGCCCTGTAGATCTTTGGCGCTGTATTCATGCCGTCCACCTTGTTGTAGCATGGTCGAGCATCCCAGCGGCCGGTTGCGTACATCAGGTGAAAAGCCACAGATTTGTCGTCGCCCTCGTAAATGAAGGTGGATTGGAGGCATTGGTAGGCAGGGTAGTTATACTCGATAGGCCACTGCTGGGATTGGTCAAGATGTGCAGGTGGGGTGTAGAGCTCGGTAGGATCGAGAAAAGCCATTGTTGATACGAGTATAAGTTGGAGGGTGGTAAGGAAGTAGTAGTGAATACGAAGAAGTATGATATAAGAGAGTTGGAGACAAGAGAGCAAGCTGAGTCTGCGTTATTGATGTTAGGAGTAGTAGGGTTCCGACCTCCCACCTTTTATAGATTTTGCTGGTTTGCAGGGTAATTCGTGTATAGATCCATTCACACAAAATTAGCAGAGTGTTAAGCTTAATCAGGTATGTGCGCCTTTTAACACGCCTGAGTCGGGCATACTTGCCTCCTTCTTTGCGTGTTATCGTACAAAACACTCTGCACGCGCACTCCATTGAACAGATCTATGATATAGGGCAGGTCATTCACTGCCTATTGGGTGTTTGTGACTTAACTATGGATGAAGTGCTTCCGGGTCAGTGGATCAACAGATTGTTGGAACGAGTAAAACATACTTACGAACAAAATTGAGCACTAAAACATTAATGAGAGCCAATCTGTCAAAAATTCAACACGACGAGAAATCATCACGAAATAGGGGAGCATTACATCACCGAAAGTTGCTCAAACAATCATAGATACCACCACAAATGAATCAAATATGACACCACACCAACTCTCTAGCGACACCTACCTCCCAAAGCCTCTCCTTCCGCCGGCGGACACCAGCCTACTAGCAGTAGAGCTATTCCTTGCAAACGGCAGTCCTCCAACACGTCTTCCATACTCCCTTTCAACAGGTACACCACTCTTAGCCCCTCGTATGGTATTCAACAACCGTATATCATCATCTCGGGTAAAAGTCCTCCTAGTCTGAGGAGCAGCAGAGGGCAATCTCGAATCCGGTGCACGACGAAGAAATTGCTGAGATTGAGCTATATTTGACCGACTAAGATACTGTGGTGAGTATATCGGTTGCTGAGCGGTGTCTGGTCTAGCTCTAGGGTCTAGAATGCGATGATTGCTGTTCGTATAAGGTGAATTGATGAAGGAGAGCGAGTTAAGAGAATGGCCGACTTGCCCCACAGGAGATCTTGATGCTACTGGCTGCATGCGGAAGTTGCGAGCGCCAGAGATAATTTCCTCAGCTTGAATTCGGCGACTCTGCTGTCTCAGGGGTGTTTCTATGACATTGCGGGATCGGCTGAAGAATGGACTGGCTTCAACAGGAGCTTGGAAGATTTGACGATCTGCGGCTGTCGTGAAAGGATTGGGAATGTACAGCTGCTCCTGTGGTTGACGCAGAGCAGCGTTCGAATAGTAGCCTGAGTCCGTTAGATGATGACCTGCCCTGCTTTGTGGGATCATGGTGTGCTGTCGGGGATCAGAAGAATGAGACACTGTAGGGAGCGGCGGTTCGCGAGCACGATTAACATAGGGCGGAAAGTCTTGAATAACAGTACGAGGCGGTAGGAATGATTGACCACGTGACGGAGGAATGAGGTGACTCAGATTATGGCGAATTGATTCAGGACGAAGTGGTTGCCGGGCTGCAGGTTTGGCTAGTGGTAGAGCCCCAGACATCATGTAGGGGTCGGCACGTCGCGAAAGTGGTGGCTCTCGTCGCGGACGTAGAGGGGTAAGTGCAGGTTGCCACACTTGCTCAGGACATATCTGCTCATGGCGTTCAACCTGTCTTCCTTGATGAGGCTGCTGCGGCAGTGGAGGCGGCATCATCACCTCTCCTTGATGCGCCCCCGCGTCATCTCCCAGGTAATCCTGGTGAGTACGCTTTCTGCTTGAGCTTGACGAACGGTGATTTCCTGGAGCAGAGTTAGCAATAGCCGCTAATGTCCGGCTGGATGAGGTGGAGGGTTGAGCACCTCTTGACTGATCCGTAGGTTGACGCAGTCCATGCTCTGTAGTATCGACCTTAGCCTCACTAGGCTTCGCCCGTCCGCTGGGGGCATTCATGGACCAGTTTGTCCTCGGCACTTCATAGCCCAAGCTTGTGAGTTGCTTCTTGAGGAGATCGTTCTCTCTGGATTGTGTCAGTCTGGTCCATCAACAATCAAATGCTATCATTTGCAGACTGTGCTTACCTTGCAATAGCGGCAAAACTCTTCAAATAATGTCTGACCTCAGGTTCCCTCTTCTTCCAATTCGCGTACTCCTTCTTTACACTCTCAAGGCTCTGAAGCTGTTCTCTCAATCCCTTGGCCTCGTCTTTGTAGTCCTGAGCTGCGCGCGCCAATTTCTTTGTCTTTCTTTCCGACTCAGAAGCAGCCTTTCTCGCATCTGCACATTTCTTATGCATAGTAATACCATAACGTAACAGCGCAAGATATTGGAACTATTGACATTAGTGATATTCACCTCATGTTAAGGGGAAAGAACTTACGCGCATAGCACACGACCCAGGGGATGCGCCACCGAGCTTCTCAGGAGGCATCTCGAAGTATTCGGCGGGGACATCGGCATCATGCTCACCCTTGCCAAAGCCTGTGATGCCAAAGAGCAGCTTCGGACTGTTATCAGCCCGCTCGGCGACGCAAAGTGGACATGGCGCTTTTGGCTTTTCTCCTTCGGGATGAAAAGGGACTCCTAAATCAGTGTTAGTTACGTTGGAAAACACCCTCACCGTCGGTCACCACAAGCGCGAGAAGAAAACAGGAAAAAGAGCACGTACCGCCACCTTCCAGATGCGCTGTACAGGTCAAATGCGAGCACTCCGTAAGCCATAATTTTGTCACGACGCGTTCTTGATCGGTCCCGTCACTATGAGAGTTAAACCCCTGGTCGCCCTCAGGTTTGGCGTAAATCTCTGTAATCGTCGCTTGACAAATGGAGCAGGAAAAGATGACATCGTGAGGTGAAAGGAGACTCTCCGAAGAGGCGGTGGAAGCCATAAAATACAAATATTAGTGAAACAAGAGATACGAAGTTGAAAAATAGAGATTCAGAGGCATGAGACGGAGAGGAGCTCGAGGAGGGGAGGTTGAGATTTCGATGGATGAGAATCATGCCTTCCCATTTCGGAGCGAAACCCCGCCTTGAAGTCTGCACCTCGATATATCTCGGCAACGGTAACGCCTCATTCAATACGCATCAAGAACATGAGTTCCCTGCCCTCCATATTTCCTCTTTCACGAAATATATGACGGTTCAAAATCAATCGTATATCAAACGTTGAAAGTATGCCGCCTTGATAGACTAACGACAGATTCAATGCTAAAATTAGTCTGTCCAATCGAGTTTATCGCCGGAGATGAGCGCCCAAGTTTCGCAATATGACTCTTGTTATAAGTGCTCAATTGGTGGTTAAGAAACATGTACAAACCACAAACCCAGTAGAAATCACGCACGCCAGACGCTATAGTTCCATTCCCCCTCTACTCAAACGTCCTGCACGGATAACTTTCAAGGGTTAGTGTGATCTACCTCGAGATGGACAGAATGCAAAGACTTACTTTCCCTCGTAACTCTGCTGCTCCTTTGAAATCAGTTTGTAAGGTTTAGCAGCTACTCCACCAGGCGGAAATGGAGGCATCCCTCCCTCAGCCAGTATATTCTTTCCCAACGCACTCTCCTTCTCCAAGAATACTGCCAGACCACCAGCCTCTCCCTCCTTCTGCACGACAACAATTTGATTCTTCCCAGCATCACCAAGCTGTAGCACATCATCCCTAGGAGCAGCTTTACTGCCCACGCTCAACAGTGCCACCACATCTCCTTGAGTAACAGTAGACAGTTTGGGGTACCTCCTCCGCACGTCGCGTTTCCAGTAGGGGTTATCAGCTAGATCTGCTGCCGGAACGGTGACGGCATCTGTGTATTGTGTTGGGTCGAGGGCGCCTGGAGGTGGGTTGCGATACTGTGGGTTTAAAGGCACACCAGTTGAGCGGCGCCAGTCTACGGCGAAAATCCGGTTTATCAAGGCGCCTAAGCCGGAGGGTTGGACTGTGTATTTCTGTGGGCTGTGTGTTAGTGATGTGGTGTGAAGTCTGCTAGGGAGGTAATTGGAAAATACATACATTGGCGTGTCTCGCGGCTTTGGCTACGTTGGTGGCCATTTTGCTTCCAACGCTCCCGAGGGTCGTAGGAGGAGTGAACGAGTTCAATGACCAGGTGTGGGGAGTAGTGGTGTGGTTGAAGCTGCGGCTCTGCGGGATCAAAGACAAGGAAACACAAGTGCAAGCTGATTGGTCGAAGCTGATACGAAGGCGTTGGACGGAAGTCGAATTCCATTAGACTTCTTCCAATTAAGATCTCTTTGTATAATTCCTTAAAGGCTGAATCCTAATTAATTCTAATAGATTAGGGGCTTCTTTTTGAACACAATATCACCTCGATGCCGTCCTCCACAATGACTTCTTCAAATCCTATATCGGTCTCTCGAGGCGGGGTTCTCCTCCTTCCCATTTCCCACCATCACAACCACCCGACGCTTTTCGAACATATAAATAATTGAGCCTTCTAACCTTTCAATAATGTCTCGCCCGGAGCACGTACGAACTTCTTCCACCAATCTCCTAGCCGGAGCAGGATCCCGCCAGCTGGAGGGGAAACTAGCAATCGTCACAGGCGCGTCCAGAGGTAGGAGGACTCCATCCTCTACAGTATTCAATTGGTAAATTAACTCCCAAACTCAAGGAATCGGTGAGGCGATCGCTCGTAATCTCGCCAGCAAAGGTGCCTCGCTCGTCCTCAACTACACATCCCAAACATCCGCCTCCAAAACCGAAGACCTCGCCAAAGAGCTGCAAGAACAATACCACATAAGTACCGTAGTAGTACAAGCAGACCTTGGGAGCGAAGGCGGTCCCGCCCACATCATCACCATAGCCAAAAATCACTTCGCCCACCCCAAGACCGGAAAATTCCAGATAGACATTTTAATCAACAACGCTGGGGTTTCAAGTAATAACGAGATTGCGAAGGTGAACGCGCAGGACTTCGCGAGACAGTACAACGTCAATGTTAGAGGACCGCTGTTTCTGATCAAGGAGGCGAAACCATACCTACCTACGGATAGAAGTGGTCGTATCGTCAATCTCTCCTCCGTATCTTCCGCACTGGGATTTGTAGGTCAATCCGTCTATGGTGGCACGAAGGCCGCTTTGGAAGCCATGACGCGGACGTGGTCCCGCGAACTCAGCGAAAACTGCACAGTCAATGCTGTAAACCCCGGCCCTGTCGCAACGGACATGTACGATGGTACTAGTGCGGACTTTCAAGCCAGGATGAATCCCTTCATCAAGAATACGCCATTAGCGAGAGCGAGGAAAGGGGTTGATAGTGATGAAATTGTTGACAGTGTTGAGGCTACGGGAGGTCGTGCGGCATATGCGGACGAGATTGCGGGTTGTGTGAGTATGTTGTGTAGTCCGGAGAGCGCTTGGTGTACTGGCAGCGTCATTTGCGCCAATGGAGGGATGAGGATGAGTCCTTGAGTGCTGTGATAATTCCATCTTCGACTGGCCCACTTATTGGCTGCAAGCCTTATTTGCGAAGTGGTATGTATTCACAGTGATCTCAGTATCACCGTGGAGTCGCTTGCTCCGTGCTCCGCAGCGGAAACCGAATTGTTCTTATTCCAACCTTTTCCAATTTTTGCACCTCGACACGTTAACAATACATCATCCTAGTATCTGACCAATTTCTTCACTACATAAGACGGATATTCAAGTCATGGTTGTGGTGACATACGGCTGATCTGGGCGCACTCGTGATGAACACTGGCAGAAGCTACTCATCAGCTCGAGAGCAACGTTGGCTCGCTGGGGGCATTCAATAAACAACAAACAAGAACAGAAGAGATATTAACTTTCAACGTATCTCGCAGTGTGTACGAGAGATCTCATCAACAATCTCTCACCTCGATTAGTACCACCGCCGTTTACATCTCATGGTTAGATCCCCACATTGTCCACAGCCTCGCAGCCTGCCTTGCCTCAAAGTGTAAAGCTTGGAGGGATAACGTGCTTATGAACGAGGTGGTGGTACAAGAGATAATGATTGAGTTCGTCCTCTGTCAAATGCCGGCGTTGTTCAATTAGCTTGTGGGCTTCTTCTCCAGCTTTCTGCGCGGCATCGCGCTTTTCACTGCCGCCCAGGCCCTTGTATGGTATGACACCGTGGCCATGTGGAGGGTAGAAAGCCTCGAGGAAATTCTGCACCACCATCACATCTGGTCCCATGGGCGTGAGGCCAATTATTTTCGTAATAACTCTTTATTAGCTGTCGCAGGTCATTGTATCGCCTAATCAGTGACATCGCGAGGTGGCGATTATGCCCTCCAGGGAGCAGAATATTCCACGAAAAGCTTCAGTTTCTTTCCATGTTCACGCTCGTCTGTATAAATATACTCCTTACGTTTTTTGAAAGCCGGATGGGGCTATCGCTAGCTATTATAGAACTGGGACAGTATACTGGCAACTCCGGGCTCAAATCGTTATATCTATTATCAGAGAAGTAAGTACACTAAATAGATATTATTATAGATATACATATTCAGATACTTAAAAATCCTAAGCTTTATCCGGCTTTCAAAAAACACTAGACCAACGTAAGATCTAAGCATGAATCTTGAGATTGGTATCAACCTCGAAGCTAATACGTTGACAAGATGATCACTATCAACCCTCTTCAGACAGCGGATAATCACAAGGACTTTCTTTCGGTTCACCGTCGAGCGGAGGAACCAGGGCAAGATCCCGAATGCATAGCCATGTAGCCAGAGCTGCCATAAACGCCAAAATTTCTAGACACATGCCCCTTAACCGCCGGACTTCATTCACAGACCCAAAGCCCCACCATCTTCCCTATCCAGAGCTACAATACCCTGGCATCTCATCCTGCTTCCCACCATCAATCTTACACCTCATACTACTAACTCGATCATTCCAAGCCCTGGCATTAAAAACCCCCCTCAAATCCCTATCACTCCCCGCATAAAAGGTAAGAACATCATAATCCTCTGTACGACTCTTCCTCTCGCATCCAGGTAGATCGTAAAGGTTGCAGACGAGTGGTTCGGGAATCTTGATCGAGCTGAGTTTGTCGTTAAGGGAGGGGGACAGATCGTAGCAAGTATTGACTGTGGCGAGCGGGGTTTCGCAGTCACGATATTTGCTGGAGGCACAGAGGGTCGGGATATAGGTGCATAGTGGGAGATTCTCTGCTCGCCGTTTGATGTTGCTGGTGGCGATGTTTTCGTGATGGCGTTCTAATTCGTGAATGAGAGTCCCATTGATTGGGGAGGAGATGATGAACATGACGAAGAAGCCAGCGATAAGAATCGCTGAGAACATGAGAGATTTCACCCCCATTGTGACAGATATCTAACAGATTGTCGAAGGTTTGTTTGGTTTTTGAAGTTTAACTGCTGAACGGGTTCAGTGCAATATTGATCTTATTGTGGTTTTGGGAATTTTGAAAGTACGTTGATGTCTTGACGAAGCATTGAAATCGAAGACAAAAGAAAGATTCGGGACATAAGGTATTTTGGCCATTATTGAGAGAACAGTCCTATTGAGGATCAATAAAAAGAGTGGACAGATAGGAAATAAAAGCAACTGAATAGAACTTGAACAGTATAAAATGGGAACTTTGTAAGAAAGAGAATAAGAATGAAAACTGCACATTTGGAGACTAGATGTGACCGCTCACATTATGGATTGACGGTATATCTAGCCGGACGGCTGGAGGTGTCGGGTCGGACTGGAGAGAGTACTAAGCCACGTGACTTGCCATTTCGGGAAGGTTCATTGATAGAAGTTGCGGAAGGGTCTTTTAGTCGAATGGGACTACTATCCCGTATGGAAATATTTCGAGGCGCCCCAGGACTCTCTGCTGCTCTACGGAGGCGTTATCCCTCAGATTCTTCGTCATCAAAACTTATAAGCTACATCTGTGGTCCCGTTCCTCTTGGTTTGTGATCGGTCATATTGTGGCATGACTCTATATCGATCGGACTTTCCGAAGGAATAGAGAAGCCAGGAAGGTAGACCGAGGCTATCCAAATAGGAATTGAATATACATGGAGTTATACAGAATAAACTAAATTAGTTGGTGGATCGTTACAAGGTTAAGCCGCCAGGCTCAGAGGGGCTAGCTCAGGCCGGGTTCTTAGCCGACGGACGTCGAAGCAAATTACTGCATCTCACTTCAACGTTAAAACCTAACCAAGAATCTTGGTGTATATGCCTTCCCAACTACGAGATGTGCATGGTAATCCTCCAGGTACCAACAGCAATCTACCTGCTGTCTAATGCCGGATTTTCAAGGATATGGTGCTGGCCAGACCAATCTTCTTTTCATCTAGCTTGAAATGTGCCTATCAACATAAAGAATTGCAAGCCTCCCATCATTGATCAAAGCGCGAAACTGAATTAACCAAGAGATACTTGCATTATCTTTCTACTTTCCTTATCTGTGGGTCCATCATCTTGACGCTCTGACATTCTCGGAAAGTTCTGGGTTTCGTGCAGATATTAAAATCCAATCCAGAGCACGCCTACGACCATGTCGAATCACCAAGTAATTATCGGCACTTGCTTGTGCAGAGTACGTGCTTTGTGCTCTTGATAAGGAAGAACAACAAAGCACAATATAAATATGTATACACCCTTTTTTGATATTCCCTTCCGTCAGCCAGCGAATCACTCCTTTACCGCTACAGTCCTTCTCTCGTTATATCATGAAACTCAACAGCATTGTGCTGGGCCTACCTATGGTGGTGTCTGCAGCTACGCTTAACACCAAGCAAAACGTACGCGTCGGAGCTCCAACAGAGAAGCTCGTTGCAACCATGAGGCCAGAAGCTAAGCGTGCATACTTTACCTTTGGGCGTGAGTAATACTTTCAAACTTCAAACTGTGTAGCTACTAACTCATTGTAGCGTACGAATTGAAAGGTAACCCAACGGCAGGTAAAGCATCAGGTGGTCATGGACACTCTGGCTCCAGCGGTGGAGGTATGGGAGGCATGGGTGGGATGGGCGGTATGGGCGGCGAAGGCGATACTCAATCATTCTCGCTCAAAACTACTGGCGAAAAGCTTTGCGCTCCATGTAGTGTTCTGTCTGGTCAGATCAAATTCGCCTACGCGAACGGCACGCTCACATCCACTGAAAGGGGAATATACGTTCACCATGTACTTACCAATGTCCTCGCCAATGGACGGCAACGGTCTGGATTTGTCAGTGGTCTCATGGGTTTGATGGCGAATGGATTCGTCGGTGCTGGCGACGACAATGGCAACACACCTTTTATCTATGCCCCACGTGATCGATCGTTGGAATCTGGATTTCATGTCAACGCTGCGGACACGCTCGGAGCTAACATTGTTCTCGTCAACTACCGCCCAGAGCCCCAGACTGTCTATCTCAACTATGACCTCGAATATATGCCGAGTATATGGGGGCGTGATGTCAAGTCTTCTCTACTGTCAGCGGCGTTTGGTGCCATGAAAACCTCTCGTGACGGTCCAGTCAATACCACAAGCTCACCAATCACATTTTCAGAAGATGGCTCCATGATCTTGGCCAAGGGTCATTTGCGTAAGTGTTGAGCTTTCAAAATCAAAAACCCCCATAAGCATCATGCTGACGCTTTTGAAAGACGACGGTGGCTCAGCCATGTACATGTCACTTTCACGGAGCAAAGATACCACTCCATACTACACTTGTGTATCCCGCGCTACGTATGGCGGAAAGATTGGTGGAACCGATCAAGAAACCATCTCTGATATGACAGACTGCAACAAAGCCCCGGTAGAGATCAAGAAGGGCGATAACATGGTCATGACTGCTGAATACGATCTCAAGGCACACCCTCTTCGTGGAATAACTGGTGGGGGAGAAGGTGGAACCATGGGCATGTTCCGTGTTATCTTCGCGCCAGCGCCACAACCGGCAAAAGAGCTGAAGGGCGAAGAGTAGTGTGATAGTGCCGTATGCATTGATCAAATACAGTTACTCGTTGCTCTTTAGACTTTGACCTTACCCGCGTCATCCAAAAAGAAGTTGAGTATTCAATAAAATCTGCATATCCAATTTCTGCGAGAAATCGATGGGCTCTGCCAACACCATTCGGTTTTATTGTTCCCTTTAGACCAGCCAGTTGCCACTTTTCAATCCTCTACGGCCAGCAACGCTACAATAGTGGATGGATAGCAAAGAATTTTCTTCTAGGAACCTTTACAACACACTCCCCCGTCCCACTTCGTTAGCTATACAACAACGAAAGTTTTACTCAGATGTAAGCATAAATTCATTTGTGGAGACCTCTTCTGCTATGCATCAAAACCCACTGCCTTCTACTAGAAAACTAGCAACAAAAACGATACCTTCCCCGAGCACGTCCTCTCCATTTTTTTCGCAAACCCAAATTCTACCTTAAATTCCTTCTTCAACCACAACCTACCCTCTAGATTCCCCTCACAGAACAACGCGATGTGTTATGTTGTGCACATATGGGCTTGCGGACATGCAATGGCCCAACGCAGTTCATGCCCTTGCAATAGAGAAGTGGGTAGACAATATGTACCTCAACGCTGTAATGGGTGTAGCCGTCCGTGGTAGTGAGATAGTCTGAGAGATATGCGTCCATGGTGGCTGGGTGCGTAGACAAGGTGGCATTAAACTGGTAGATGTATCTATGCTTATATAGAGAATTTTGCATCTGTCTTCATTGAGCTGTTTCACACTGTAATTCTACAAGGTGATTCATCGTGATCAGAAAAAAGGGGCTGAAAATGAGTGAGGGAAAGAAGGATAAGTTGATGATTGCGTAAGCTTGAATAGAGAAGTATCGATGATCAAACCCTAATCTACGCCAATTGATGGGGGTATCATACTATTGCGCAACCCAAGATCGCCGTGATAAATACTCAAACCCGCACTCCCAACCGGTGATTTTACTCTTACTCGTACTCTTCCTCATCCCCCTCCCCAGCAAGAACACTCTTACCCTTCCTCGCCTTCTTCCCTCCCTTCCGACTTCCACCTCCTACAGTACTCTCTCCATCTCCTACGCCAATACCACCACTCCCGCCCTTCCTCTTCTTCCCTCCCTTCCCACCAGCGCCAATCACCTCCTCTGCGACGTCCTTGCCAACATTGCCCTCATCAACATTGAACGCCTTCCTCTTACTCTTGAGCTCCTTCTCCATGTCCAGTAATTCCTGCACGCGTCCTAGTTTCTTGTGGTCGTGACGGAGGGCAAACTGGAAGTCGTCCACTTTTACTTTGGAACGGTTTGAGTAGCGGGCGTGAGATTCAGCTTCGTGGCAGGTTTCTATGACGTAGCTATTCGGCGAATGGAATGCGTTAGCACTGGCAAAGAGCTTGTAAGATTGACTGAAAGAGGTGAGTTAATTTACTCTGTGATTATGGAGTCTAGAACTCTTATCGTCTCTGGCAGAGGTTTGAGGTCATCGCCAAAAGCCACGAGCATCGCTTCCAAATCATCTTGCGGAAACCATTGCTGTCCTGTTGTTCGCGGGCGTTGCCTCGGCTCCATGAGGATAATTATATGGATTCTTCTTTCTTACTAATATGAGTCTCTTGTGAGATGGAGCATTTCTTTGGTCGAATTCTTAGAATTCTTAGAATTCGTAAAGTGACGCTGGAGTGGTGGGTAGACACGGAGGTGCTGCCCTCTCTCCGCATAGAAGGGTTCACGGCAGCGTGCACGGGCCGACAGTATGCAACATGAACGCACAGTTTCATCTCAACTTTCAAAAATTCATTTCTCGTGCCACAGTGATCCAAATCAATTAATTTTTAGTGCGTTTGAATCGCCTGAACTTACTCTTTCATCGGATCAAATGATAGCTGAATCCCTCCACCGTTCGACTGTGTCACGTCGCAAAAGGGGACTTATCATGCCCAGAGCACAGTATATCGAAAATAAGTGCCTACTTACCAATATACAACAACTACTCCTAGTAGATCATATCAATAATTAGGCGCATAAAGGACTACCTCCTACACCAGCAATTGCTCGAAATTTCGCCTCAGATATATGTGGTAAAACGCCAGGCATAAACTGGGTATCACGCTTCGCTTTAAAGCATCGAGACCGGCTCTCCTCAGAGTTCCTACAGGTAATAGATCTTGCTCGGCAGAAGGCAGATAATCTATATGAATATGAACTCTATTTTAACAAGGTATTTAGGCTCCTAGTATAACGTGGTTGTTCTTATAATTAGTAGATAGCCAAGAAAATTCGTGAATATGAGATCCTCCCTCACAACACCTATAACATGGATGAGAAGGGCTTCCTCATTGGTATTTTGCAGAAGACTAAGCGCATATTCACCAAATCTACGAACTCAAATAGCCCTACTAGAGGTGCTGGCCAGGATGGCTCCCGAGAGTGGATCATATGTATAGCCACTATTTGTTAAGATAGGTCATATATTCCTCCTGCACTAATCTACCCTGTAGTCAGTGGCAATATACAGGATTCATAGATACATAAGGTGGTGCCAGAGGACTTCTACGCGTATTTTGCAAGCTCGCTAAGTAGCTGGACCAATGACGAATTAGGTTATTCGTGGTTGGTGAAGGTGTTTGATAAAGCGACGAGGAAGAAGGCCGGCGTGCAGGAATGGCGCCTCCTATACATTGACGGGCATGGAAGCCATGTGAACCTGCGCTTCCTCAAGTATGCCATCGAAAATCGTATCCTAATTGCGGTCTATCCACCTCATTCGACTTACTCACTACAGCCACTCGATTTAGTATTATTTGCTCCACTGGCTAGTTTCTATTTAACCTAGCTACTTCTGTGGCAAATGGCAACAGGAGGCCTTGTGAAGATGTCGAAGAGGGAATTCTATGGCCTTTTTAAGCGTGCATTTGTGTCCTCCTTCACTGAAAAGAATATTCTGAGCGTATGGATGCAGGCCGGCTTACAGCC
>MU007073.1:64486-81702 GCA_010583015.1 Tothia fuscella | reverse complement strand
ATAGGTGGGGTTGTGTTATAGGTGGGGTCAATACTCTATACTAATCTACCCTATAGTTAGTAGCAATATATAGGATTTATAGATATATAAGGTAGTACTAGAGGACTTCTACGCGTATTTTGTAAGCTCGCTAAGTAGCTGGACCAATAACGAATTAGGTTATTCGTAGTTAGTAAAGGTATTTAATAAAGCGACGAGGAAGAAGACCGGTGTAAAGGAATAGCGCCTCCTATATATTAACGGGTATAGAAGCTATATGAACCTACGCTTCCTTAAGTATACCATCGAAAATCGCATCCTAATTACGGTCTATCTACCTTATTCGACTTACTTACTACAGCTACTCGATTTAGTATTATTTGCTCTACTAGCTAGTTTCTATTTAACCTAGCTACTTCTGTGGCAAATAGCAATAGGAGGCCTTGTGAAGATGTCGAAGAGGGAATTCTATAGCCTTTTTAAGCGTGTATTTATGTCCTCCTTCACTAAAAAGAATATTCTGAGCGTATAGATATAGGCCGGCTTATAGCTATTCGACCTATAGGTTGTTTTATCACGAATATCGACGAATAAAATCGATCGGCCATCTACTGGCACTTCAGGTTCATCGACTGCATCGGTATTTGACCCTTAGAATGTGCGTAAAGTACGTTAATTAATTCGGCGGGTCAATAATACCAATCCGTCACGTGACGTCCAAATGCTCTCGGACGCGTTCGTTACACTTACTACCAACAACGCCTGTTTAACAGCCAAGGTCGAAGGCCTTACTAGGGCTATTAACACAGCAAGAAAGCGTTAGAAGAAGGGTATACCAGTCCTATCTACCGCCCTCTTGCAACCTAATAAGGGTAAGTTATAGTTCTGGTCACCCACAAAGCTTAAGGACGAAGAACGTATTACCAACGCTAAGAAAACAGCTCAGGAGCAGGAAAAGATAAGGAAGGTAGAGGAGAAGCGTGATAAAGAAAGAAAAAAGGAAGATTAGGCTATAATAGTAGCATAAAGGAAGTCTGACAGAGAGCGAAAACGGCTGGCAAAAAAGTAGGCTACAGAGGAGGCAAAAATACAGAAGGAAGTTGATAAATAATTGAAAAGTGACCTAATATTAGCAACACTAAAGCCAAAAAGACAGGCTAGGCCTAATAAGGTAACAAAACAAGTGGTGGTTGTGGTAGAAAGTAATATAGAGTATGAGCAGGAAGTTCAAGAGCGTATTTGGTCGCCGTAATTAAAGCGCAACCGGCGCCTACCACAGTACCTTAAAGATCATGACCTTTCATAGGCTGAATGCGCATATAATAAATACTTCACTGTTTAAATTTGAGCCAATTCCATTGAGTGATTGTTGAGTAATTAATTTTTAAAGATAATGTATAGATTTCGGTTTTGTGTTGCAGGCTGTGGGCCCGTGCACGCTGCCGTGAACCCTTCTAAGAGTCTAGATTAATTTTTACGGTTATTTTATCTTTCTCGTTCACGATATATCAGCGGTGTAGTCTTGGACTTTCGATTGCAACGGCACTCAAAAAAAACCCATGAATTGACCGTATTTTCACTGCTATCTAAACCCCTAGTCGCCGCTAAGGCGTGAACCACCATTTTTCCAATTAGAAAACATTTCGCGCTGCTTACTCCAAACACTCAATACACCAAAAAAAGTACTATTAACCGTGCAAACCGTTATCTCCCTTAAGCCACAAAGTCGCCTCAAAGTCTGTCATCTTTGTGCCATTCGTCGTGTACATTTCCACTCTCGTTCTATAGTAGCCAGTCTTCATCCAATATCTTGTTAACCATTTGGTCCAAGATATCTCAACACGACCCTCTTTCGGCGGACACGATATAGTCCCGTTTTGGCGCACCTCAAGCGGTTTCCATCCACCGGGTCCGCAAAGGTCAGCTACATCGCTTGGACCCACGGTCTGATTCAGGAAAGAAGAAAGCTTGAGGGTAGGATGATCGCCGACGTCTGCTTTCAGAAAACCTTCCAGCAGGATAGTGAAATCATCTTCACTACGTCAAACTAGTTGATTGCCTGTGAATTTCTTCTTAGAGCGGCGCAGCTGCCAAAGTTTCTACTTACCCGTGAGGGGGATTAGGCATTAAATCTAGATTCTCGATTTTGAGAACATCAGTCGACGGATCACCGGTATAGTAAGCAGGTGAGTCCCCTGGTACTTTCTGTAGCCGCGAGTAACGATGAGATGGAAATTCTTGGTGATATATAGGTATGTTTATTGGCTTTTGGAAGCGATGAGGTGTAGCGGTTGTTGCGATCTGGAACGACGCAGACACAACAACATAGAACGCGATTGAAAGATGCATTATGGGGAATGACTGGCTAATTTCTTTTCAGACTATTAAGTCTTTTCCATATACTCTACTGCTCACTTTATACATGTTCGCAGATCCACTACTGGTTGGTCGGCGCCTACCCGAGCGCATGCACCTTTTGGCCAGCGCTTAGCCGCATGATATGCCAAACTCAGCCACATTTTCTAGCAGGAACGGTACAGAGGTGATCTCAACCGCCAGTCCGCTTTGCCAATTAGTTGGTGGCTTCCTACAGACCATTGACAGGAGAACTATGGACAAAAATGATTACGATACCAGGCGATCCTGCTGAACAGATAATGAAGATATCCGCATAACTAGGAAACAACCATTTCTCGCCTACACATTTGCTCGATTATAACAAAGTCATCATGGGCCTATGGCCATGAAGAAGCATGCCAAGACCGATCCTCGATCTGATCGAGTGCTTTTACTGAGTTGGTGAAATAAATTGTTCAGAATTGCTTCCCAGCCACCACGACATACTGAGACCACTGCAAGAGCAAGTACTATCAACAGGATCAAACAAGCACGAATGCTAACGAGCTAAATCTCAATGACATGCCTATGCTCGACTCTATATAAAGCCTCGTAGAATTCATCATGGGGGTCTAATACAAGGATCTCCATATCAGCCCTACAACGAATATCGGACCCACATCCAATATATATCTATATTTCTCCATACAAGCAAAGACACTCAACTTGCATCTTTATCTATGCCCAAAACTATCACTTAGCTTTCATCTAATTCCTTGAACCCTTTACATTTTCTTTTCGCGTTACCTTTTTTGGTTTTCTGTCCTTCTTTTCGCTATGATGTTGAGCATACCTCCTTCTTGACCACATTCACTGGATACTGTCATTCGTTTCTCGTCTTTTGATTGTTGAGATGCTGTGCATCCTTCCGTTCGCTCTTTTCGCGTTGGTAAGGGGAGAGGAGACTTGTGGAGGGAGATATGGCGGAGAAGGTAGGCCTCTCATTGGTCCCGTGATCATAATAAGTGAATAGCTTTTCACTTTCCAAGATCTTCGAATCTTCTAAATTTTAAAATGTTTCACTGCCTAACTCAACCACTACCAGCCCAACCAGACCCCAAAGGAATCACCTGGTCAGCAGCCTACTCAAAAGCCACCACCGCATTGGCCAAACTTTCCAATCCGGAAAAAGTAGGCATAGTGACAGGTCAAGGCTGGCAAAAAGGTCCCTGCGTCGGTAACACCAAAGCAGTCTCCAAAATCGGTCTCCCATCGCTATGTTTGCAAGATGGCCCCGTCGGTGTACGCTACGCAATGGGCGTTACCGTTTTCCCCGCTGGTGTGCATGCCGCTTCGACATGGGATGTTGAGCTTATGAGGGAGAGGGGGTTGGCGTTGGGGCAGGAGGCACGGGGTCTGGGTATTCATGTTCAATTGGGACCGGTAGCGGGACCGTTGGGGAAGATCCCAGGGGGTGGACGAAATTGGGAGGGTTTTTCCCCGGATCCGTATTTGACTGGCATAGCTATGCAGGAGACTATTCTCGGGATGCAAGCAGGTGGTGTGCAGGCGAATGCTAAACATTATATTGCTAATGAACAAGTATGGTATAAAGATCAAAACGGACGTGAAATTTGAGCTAACCCGAACGCAGGAACTCGAGCGTACTAAGATATCGTCCGATGTAGACGATAGGACCATGCATGAGCTCTATTTGTGGCCGTTTGCTGATGCGGTCAGAGCGAATGTTGCTTCGATAATGTGTAGCTACAACAAATTGAATGGAACCTGGGCGTGTGAGAATGATAAAGTCCTGAATAAATTGTTAAAGACCGAATTGGATTTCAAAGGTTATGTGATGAGGTGCGTGGAGACTTACTATTGCTACTCTTGCTGTCAATTGTTTAGCTAACATTAACATAGCGATTGGGGCGCGCAACACACCAACGTAGAAAGCACCAAAACCGGGCTAGATAGTAAGTCCTGTAACGGTGGAAAAGAGTAGCTCCAATACTTATCATCACAGTGACGATGCCCGGTGATGAGTTCGGCAACGGAAAATACCTCTGGGGTCCAAACCTAGAAAAAGCTGTCCCATCACTGGTCCCTCAATCTCGCCTTGACGATATGGTACGCCGTATCTTAGCAGCATGGTACTATCTCGGCCAAGATTCGCCATCTTATCCTAAAACGACCTTCAACTCCTGGAAAGGCGGTGTAGGTGGGCCAGATGTGCAAGCTGATCATAAAAAGATTGCCAGAGCTGTCGCGCGTGACGGGATTGTTCTTTTGAAGAATGAGAATAATGCGTTGCCGCTGAAAAAACCAAAAAGTCTCGCTATTATTGGCGATGATGCCATTGTTAATCCAAGTGGCGCCAATAGTTGTCCGGACAGGAATTGTGACAAGGGAACTTTGGCCATGGGGTGGGGGAGTGGTACGGCAGAGTATCCATACTTGTCAGCGCCATTTGATGCCATCAAAGCTCGTGCGGCCAAAGATGGTACTACCGTGACAAGTTCCACCACTGATAACCCCTCCGCTGCTAGTCCCGCAATCTCGGCCGCAGAAACAGCAATCGTATTCATTAACGCCAATTCTGGAGAGGAGTACATTAAAGTGGAGGGGCACGACGCCGACAGAGCCAACCTCGATCCATGGCACAATGGTAACGAGCTCGTCGCTGCGGTTGCAAACAGCGGTAAGCCAACCGTTGTGGTAATTCATAGTGTCGGGCCCATAATCTTGGAAAAGATTTTAGCTCTGAAATCAGTAGTCGCGATCGTATGGGCCGGACTACCAGGCCAAGAAAGTGGTAACTCGCTTCTGGACATTTTGTACGGCGACACAGCTCCAAGTGGAAAGTTGCCATACACGATTGCTAAAAAGGAGGGGGATTATGGTGTCAAGATTCAGAAAGGGCCGGTCGATAAGTTTGAAGAAAGGATATACATTGATTACCGGCATTTTGATAAAGCTGGGATCACGCCGCGGTATGAATTCGGGTTTGGATTGTGTGAGTTTGTCGGTCTTTGCGGCAATGGGAGATATCGGTGTGACTAACGTTAATACAGCGTATACGACTTTCCAGTACTCAGCACCATCAGCAAAAGTCTCGTCCCGGCGACGAAACTGCGACAGAGCATTAGTAAATGAAACTGCCTCAGCACCGCCGCAAACGCAGTCATCCGTGTATGCAAAATTCGGACCTATTATTATTGCAACCATCACCAACAGCGGCAAAGTGGCAGGAGCGGAAGTAGCACAGTTATATCTTTCGTTCCCAGCTAATGGAAAAGTTGATCATGCTCCATGGCAGTTGCGCGGGTTCAAGAAAGTGATGCTTAAGCCTGGTGAGAGCAAAACTGTTAGTTTTGAGCTGAGGAAGAAGGATGTTAGTTATTGGGATGTGGGGAGTCAGAGTTGGGTTGTTGTCGGAGGTGATATCAAAGCCAAAGTTGCTGGAAGTTCGAGACAGGAAGGAGTGGAGGTTGTTTTCAAGGCTAATTAGTTCATAACCATATGCAAAAAGTATGAATAAGTCCCTAGATATTGGACGATTCATGTCCCATTATTCTTAGATTGACAAGACTTGTGATTTTCATCCTCGTAAGTAAAAGTCTGAAGTGTAAGCGGGGATTCCAGGTTCATGAACTGGATTGCCCGGGGAAAAGATGAGATGGATGGGAGATATCTGGCTGATCACGTGAGAGCTCCACTTTTTCTTTTTTACTCACCTCATTGGCCACAGGTTCCAGTACCTTAGCTCATTCTTATCTGCATCTGCCTGTCCAGCTACGACACCACACATCAACCACAACTCAAACAGCAGACAGCGCCAGTGTCTGCGACGACAACCCTTCCATTATGGCGCCACAACAGGATACTCTGTTCCGCTCGGCGGATATGAGCCTGACGCAACTGTATATTGCGAATGAAATCGGACGGGAGGTGGTGAGCGGGCTCGGCGAGTTGGGCGTTATGGATTTTAGAGATGTAAGTTTGTGGCCATCTTCTTATAGTCGTGGGAGTTGCAGGATTATGGGCAAAAAATAATAAGTCAGGGTGATGAAAAGATGGTGGAGAGGTGGAAATGACGGTGGGAGGCAAACGACAAGATGAACAATGACGGAATGAATGGTATAGCTATAAGTTATTATAATATACTAACTCATACCCGTAGTTGAACTCGTCCACCTCCGCCTTTCAACGCACTTTTACCCAGGAGATTCGTCGTTTGGACAATGTAGAGAGACAGCTCCGATACTTTCAAGGTCAAATGGACAAGTCCAGCATCCCCATGCGATCCATCTACGAATTCAACAACATCCTCGCTGCACCCTCCGCCTCCGAAATTGACGAGCTTTCTGATCGCTGCCAGAGTCTCGAAAGCCGCATTTCTTCCTTGAATGAAAGCTACGAAACTTTGAAAAAGAGGGAAGTCGAACTTACCGAGTGGCGTTGGGTGCTGCGTGAGGCCGGTGGCTTCTTTGATCGTGCTCGGGGCAATGCGGAAGAGATTCGTCAGTCTATCGACGATGACGATGATGCGCCTCTTCTGCGAGATGTTGAGCAAACTGGTCAGGGTGACAATGATCGGTCTTTCGGGGCTATGAATATCGGATTCGTCGCTGGAGTCATTCCTCGTGAGAGAGTCGCCGCTTTCGAGCGAATCCTTTGGCGAACTCTGCGTGGCAATCTTTACATGAATCAGTCGGAAATTCCAGACCAAATCGTCAATCCGGAAACGAACGAGGGAGCGGACAAGAATGTTTTCGTCATTTTCGCTCACGGAAAGGAAATCATTGCCAAGATCCGCAAGATTTCCGAATCTCTTGGAGCCGATTTGTACAGCGTGGACGAGAACAGCGAGCTCCGTCGGGACCAGATTCACGAGGTCAATACCCGTCTCAACGATCTGGCTAGCGTTCTTCGCAACACCAAGCAGACACTCGATGCTGAGCTGACTGCGATTGGACGAAGTCTTGCCATGTGGATGGTCATAATCAAGAAAGAAAAGGCCGTATATCAGACACTCAATCGCTTCTCCTACGACTCAGCCCGGAAGACGCTAATCGCCGAAGCATGGTGCCCTACCAGTTCTCTTGGTCTTGTCAAGTCCACCCTTCAGGATGTTAATGATCGCGCCGGTCTGTCTGTTCCAACTATCGTCAATCAAATCAAGACGACACGCACTCCACCAACCTATGTCAAGACCAATAAATTCACCCTTGCCTTCCAGACCATCATCGACGCCTACGGTACCGCAAAATATACCGAGGTCAACCCCGGTCTCCCCACCATTGTCACCTTTCCCTTCCTCTTCGCAGTCATGTTTGGCGATTTTGGTCATGGAATGATTATGACCATGGCCGCCGCAGCAATGATCTACTGGGAGAAGACCCTTCAAAGGAGTAAGCTTGATGAACTCTTCTCCATGGCTTTCTATGGAAGGTACATCATGCTTATGATGGGTGCTTATTCCATGTACACTGGTCTGATTTACTGTGATGTTTTCTCCAAGGCGATGCCTATCTTTAACAGTATGTGGGAGTGGCCATCGGACTTCAAGGAAGGAGATACAGTCTATGCTACAAGGGCCGATCCAGGGTACACATACCCATTCGGAATGGATTGGAGATGGCACGATACGGAGAACGACCTCATCTTCTCCAACTCATACAAGATGAAACTTTCTATTCTTATGGGATGGGCTCATGTGAGTTTCGCTGTGCGCGTATTGCTTCTATCAATGCTAATCCAATTATATGTAGATGACATTCTCCCTTTGCTGGTCCTACGTCAATGCTCGCCACTTCAAGACTCCCATTGACATATGGGGTAATTTCGTCCCTGGAATGATTTTCTTCCAATCCATCTTCGGATATCTCGTCTTCTGTATTGTATACAAATGGTCCATTGATTGGAACGCTATTGGCGAACCCGCACCTTCACTACTAAACATGTTGATTTACATGTTCCTCCAACCTGGCACAATTGAGACTCCGCTTTACAAAGGACAGGCTGGGGTACAAGTCGTATTACTACTTATGGCGCTTGTCTGTGTACCTATCCTTCTGTTTCTCAAGCCATTCTATCTCCGCCATCAGCACAACAAGACTCGCGCTCTTGGCTACCGTGGTATTGGCGAAAGCAGCCGCGTCAGCGCTTTGGACGACGATGAGGAAGATGCAAGTGGGAGTGGTAGTGGCACTCTTACTGGTGGACGTGATAGCATTGGCGACGATGACGATGGTGCTGCTCTCATCACCCAGGACATTGGTCACGGTGATGGGGATGAACACGAATTTGAATTCTCCGAGGAAATGATCCACCAAGTCATCCACACAATCGGTAAGTCTTTCGTTCACTAATTCTACCCAATGACAATTCTAACCACATCCTCCAGAATTCTGCCTCAACTGCGTCTCCCACACAGCATCCTACCTTCGCCTGTGGGCACTTTCCCTTGCCCACCAACAGCTCTCCATCGTCCTCTGGAAAATGACACTCAACATCGCATTCGGTATGAACGGCGTGGTGGGAGTCATCGCTACCGTTTGCCTGTTTTATTTGTGGTTTGTACTTACGGTCATGGTTCTTTGTGTCATGGAAGGGACTAGTGCTATGTTGCACAGTTTGAGGCTGCACTGGGTGGAAGCGATGAGTAAACATTTCATGGGAGATGGTGTCCCTTTTATGCCGTTCAGTTTTAAGATTTTGTTGGAGGAGGAACCGGTGGAGTAACTGGGGCTGTACTTGTAAATAGATTGTGTTTGATTACTTTTGGATTAGTGCAACTACTACTTGTAACTGTGAGGTACTACTTTCAATTATAATGGAACCTCACCTGGAGGGATTGCGCGTGAATCATATGACGCACGCGCTAGTCCCGAATAAAATTAATTGTGTGCTCGAAGGATTGCGGTATGTTGTGTACCATGTGCAGAATTCATACTGTTCAACTTCGGTACACTAGTCGCAAAAGAAAAGATAATGTATACTCGATGAATTGTGGTACAGGTCATACTGGCTGTATAGACGCCATACTGAAGCCACAGCTCTTTCGTGGACGTCACCTCAAGCTGCCGTCTCAATTTTGGGTCACTCTAGACAGAATTCACAGCTCCTTCTCCCTCAACAACCACAATGGCAAACTCAATATACTCTCGAGCTCCATGGCCAACCCTGCGTTCATCCCTTCCATTTTCAGGCGTTTCAAAATGTAGAAATACTTGCCAATTCACACAATTCATCATACCATCAAATCATCAAAGACAGCGGCGGAATATAATGACAGCAGTTCCGCCTTCCTCTCACAACACCACAAGCACACCTCCCCCGAAATCATCAATAGACCCAACAGAAGTATCCCACTTCAACGCCCTAGCATCATCATGGTGGGACCCACACGGTCCATCCCGATTGCTCCATCTCATGAATCCTTTACGGCATACCTTTATCAATTCGTGTTTGAAGTCGCAGAACACGCCTTCCCCAAGTCACAAATTAGATTATCTGGATATTGGATGTGGCGGAGGGATATTTGCTGAGAGTGCTGCTCGGTTGAGTGGGACGAAAAGTGTTACGGCTTTGGATCCTTCGAGCGAAGTTTTAAAAATTGCACAGGCTCATCAAAGACGAGATCCTATCTTGATGCGAGAGGGGAAATTGACGTACAAGAATTACTCCATCGAATCGCACCCTATTCCCACCGCTCCGAATAATGGCTACGACATTGTAACAATATTCGAAGTGCTCGAACACGTCAGCTCCCCCTCCCAATTCCTTACCACCGTACTTCCCCACGTCAAACCAGGTGGATGGCTTATTCTCAGCACAATAGCCAGGACGTGGACTAGTTGGGCTGTTACGAAGGTGGTTGCGGAGGATGTACTTGGGATTGTGCCCCGGGGGACGCATGATTGGAATAAATATATCAATGAGAGGGAGTTGAGGGAGTGGTTTGGGAAGAGGGAGGGGTGGGAGAGTCCGAGAGCGCTGGGGGTGGTTTATGTGCCTGGGTTGGGGTGGAGGGAGGTGCCTGGGAGTGAGGGGGTGGGGAATTACTTTTTTGGCGTGAGGAGGAAGATCGAGCAGAATGAATCGAAGAATGAAAGCCGGATGGACGAATTTTAAGATACTGGAGCTTACCTTTTATTTCGCGATACCCTTGTTTGATTGACATGGGCATATTCGGCATTTCTGATCGTAACCAGAAGGGTCATTGCTAGGAGCTGTGGATATACCAGGATTATTTCATGGATGTGAACAATCATCGATACAGATCAAGATCCCCACACCAATCCGGCTGAGTGACTAGGAAGTCAATTCATTTTGGAAGTTATCAGATGAGGCTGGTGCGCGGCTTAGCCATATTGCGAGGAAGAGAATATGGCCGAGCAGTATGAGTGAATCTCGTTACACTAGCGCTGTAGCAGCTAGCAACCCGATTTGGTAGTCCTGTAGTTCTCAGACAGACAGCGACCTGACAGACTTGAAAAATAATAGCCACCACCTATCAAGACGAATCCGGTTTCATCAAGGCCGCGGCGGCCGCACATCTTATGGTCGACTCCGATCTCAATACCTATCGAGGCTTAGCTTGTGATGAGGCAGGTCGCAAGCACTATTACACTATCAACGGTCCGCCCGTTTGGCAAATCCAGGAAAAAAGGGCAGTTCTGAAGCAGGAATGTGCAAAAATACTAGCCTCAGAATTTAATGGCCTCAGCTTATCGTCAGGCCTGATTGATTTGGAATTCGCCGTGCAGAGCAAAGAGGTGTATGAAATGAAGCACTTGTAGGCCCATGAAAAACTGGAAACCAGTGCCTGCTAGAACGTCCGATTTTAGCCTTCCATGTCGAATGTCTTGTATTTCTTAGTATGACATGCGCGCGTGGGACGTTAAAAACGTTCGCGCTTTCGCATTGCAAGCGTGAATGAGAATTGGATCAAAGAGGTTTAGAAGCACTTACCACATATAACGTTAACATCAATATAACGCGGTGGCACGTCCTATCCGAATATGTTTCGTTGTTTCACGCGCGCCAATCAGCACTCTCCAAATCTAGGGTCGCTTTGACAGGAACCGCTCCCTTGACTCCTTCCTACGCAATAAACCGCCCAACTGAGTCACCTCTTGGCGCGCATTAAACTCGCCCACATTATACTCCTGCTCTCAACTTTCATATCTTTCCACCCGCCGCACTTTTCTCTTACAATACAGCGTCCGCATGTGCACACCATGGAAGCCCAAAAACCACCACAACTTAGTCTTATCGAGCAACTGCCCGTAGAGCTTATCGAAATCATTCTCTCAGCTCTTCCTGACCTTCACTCGTTGAAGGGTGCGGCATTGTGTTGTCCGCGATTATTTGATGTTTTCAAAGGCGCCGAGTCTACAATCGCAACCAAGGTTCTTACCCTGCAGGTTGGCTTTGATGTGCTCCCTGAAGCTGAAGCTGCGTTCAAATCCTCTCGTTTACGATCGTGTCCACTGGAAGATCATCAGGAGTTTGCAAACACTTATCTCCGCCAGCGACAGATTCTACAAGCATCGTGGACATTCCAGGAAGCGCTGTCTTTTGGCTAATTGTCCTTATGGGTAGATACCTTCACCGAAGCCTTTGTGAACGGAACTGCGGCGAAAGACCCTTTGGGTAAATTGGGGACGTTCACTCCGACGTCTGCTAAGCTGTCTCGCTTCAAAAGGGCGTTCTATCGATTCGAAATTTACCGCAACCTCTTTGCTAATCCTAGAGGCAAAGAAGTCCAGAAGCAGCTCTTCTTTAACAATTTCTAACCTTACGAAAATGAACAGCTTGGTTGTATCCATGACTTCCTCGTTCGTGCAGTATCCCCAGGTATGCTTTCCTGTTCATGATTGTAGTGTTCCGTGCTAAAATAGAAAGCAGCTTTCATTGACGTCGCTGAGCATGACGTTGCTTGGGGGGAATTCTCAGTCCAAACTGCCAATGACATAGACTCAGAATACGTCCAATACCTTCTTTCTCTTGGCCTAGAGAAATTGTACGCGATTTGGACAGCAAAGACGTACGAGACACGCTACGAGCTAATGAATAACCCTCAATGCAATTGCCCGTGGAGCAGGTACGATTTCCTACACGAAGCATTAGATGAAATGAGCAACGAACCAAATGACCACATCTATCTATCAGATTATACACTGGACGATCAGCGCAGAAACATAAAACCGTCGTATTTCAAGGACCCCGACTCTGGCCCGGCTGAAGTCTGGCGTTGGGCACATCAGGATGAGACCCGATCGAATTTTGTTTACCAGAGACATCGAGAAGTTTTACGTGAGTGGGCATACGTTATGTGGGACTCGTGTCGCCTCAACGAGTGGGGTGTGTTTCAGAAGCCTTGGGACCATGAAGATACTTGGAGTGCGTCTCATGATGACCAGCAAGAGCGAGATAGACTCTACGCTGAAATGAAATCATCTCAGAGGGCGAGATCAAATGTCTGGCTGGCTGGAGGTAGAGGATGGTGGAGTCCCAGGGATGAGAGTAAAGTTGTTTGGAAGGGCGAGCTATCACTAATCAAGCGTGTGTGGCCACGAACTACCATCAAACCAAACTCGATAGAAGAGGCTCGACATGCACTTCTTAGGATGACGTTGCCATCATTGGAAGGCAAGCGTCTTGCTAGGACGAAACATCCGTGGGAGAGGTGACTATTATTAAGGGGAGCAGCAAAATGGCGTTGTAGCGAGTTATTACTTTTCAATGAGAATTTCTGTCTGCAACAGAACCAAACTTGCATCATCTCTCTTCATCCAGTCTTTCCATGCCTTCGCCATATCTTCAAATTCATCCTGTGTACCTAGGTCGAATTTGAGCGCTTTCGCACGCAGACCACCTCCTCTTAGTTGATCACACAATCCCTGAGCTAGAGAAAATACGGTCGTTAGTGACATAATATTAGCACCGAGAAGCACAATTTAAAAATAAGACCTACCGCAAGCTTTTCTTTCACTTGGCATACTGTACGATAACGTGCTATAGCTTAGCACGATCTGACTCGGCTCAACACCGACCTTAAGAGCCCAAGATACCAGCTCTCGACCTGCGATTGGAGTACCACCACCGGCCCTCATAAGACCTGCCATCAGCTCGTGAAACTTAGACAGCTCAGAATTCTCGGGCCAAACGCATTCCATCTCGTAATCACCCTCGCGGACCCCTACAATACCGCCACGCTTTGTGACTCGGAGCATTTCACGCAGCGCTTCCCACGGTGTACCGATATGGATCAGCACCTGATGACAGACGGTGATGTCGAATGTCTCATCGGCAAAGGGAAGCTTGTAGACGCTGCCCTCTTGGAATTCGATGTTTTCAATACCAGCCGCCTCAGCGACAGCTCGAGCTCGTGGCAATATATTTGGGTTGACGTCAATGCCAGTAACGTGGCCATTAGGAATCAGCTTCGCAAAACTCGCAGAGATGGTGCCTGAGCCAGCGCCGACGTCCAGTAGCTTCAAATGCGGGTTTGTTTGTTTCATGGACTGCAGTTTGGGTAGTGAATAGGCAGCGCTGTTTTCGGCAGTTCGCAATTCGTGGAGGCTCGCTTGAGCAGGTGGATTGCCTGGCTTCTCACTGGGGGTCTGACCTTGCTCCATTATGAGTGCTAGTCCCGGAAAACAGTGGACAGTTTAATTCTAAGCAGAGTTATTATGTTCACAGATAATTCGAAGTTGTAATCGCTGCCGGGGTGTCTTCGGTAAATCCTGTGTGTATTGTGGTTGGTGCAAATCTCAGTTATTTCAAATCCTCATTATAGTCATTACTCAGCCAACTCCTTTGAAGGCGTATTGGTTCCGGATAGTGTATATGACTTTGAAGGGCTGATCCAATCATAACCGGGAGGGAGCAACCAGGTTCACCGAAGCTGTTTCCGGACGACATTAGCATTGAAGATTACAAGACCAGTTGCTCTGTCAAAGTCGTCTGGCAATACATATGCGAAGTTCCTTGGAGGAATCTGGTTAAGCAGAAAGAGCTTTGAAGGACATCGAAAGAGAAAAGTCCATAGACTTACTACTTCACAAGTACATGCCATCGCACGAACTCGGCATAGCGGCCTACGAACAAGACATACTTCTCCTGGAAGGCTCAGGCACAACCTCCTCAATCATTTCGTAGCGCGTGTCTGCTGTCGAAGATACAAATTTTAAAGGTTGAGGATCCGAGAGTGAAGTTGCTACCTACTCTGCCAGCATCATGTTGTTTCTCGGCTTGCGGGAACCCCCCGTTTTCGTGAAGGAGGACCAGGGTGTGACGGATTATTCCGCGGTCGAAGTCTTGAACATCAGACAGTACATTCTCCCAACTCGTCGCGATATTTCCTCGTAGTAGGCATCAATTAACGCATTTGCAACGCGCAAAATGCCTGTCTCTCCCTCTTTCTCTTTCCAACCACTTGATTTGTTGTGTTTTCAGCTTGATTACTTGCAACATTGGGCAGCACATACATGTGTACATCATCAAACTAGCAACCTCCAATCCATTCTTCTTTGAATGAAGCCGTGGATCAGATGCGCAATGGACATATTACTAGGCTGAATGTTGGCTCAGCTCTGCTCCGCCTCGCTTAGTCTGCCTCGTCACTGTTTCGAACTGTTGTTTTCGATCTATATTTCCATCACACCACACTGAACAGCGTGTCCCTTCCACACAGTTCTGAAGAGGGAATTATTCTTCATACGTGAGCCACGGAGCAAAGCGAGATGATAACATCCCTCTCAGATTGGCGTGTCGCCTAGCGCATGTCAAACCTCAAGTCGCATAATATGAGTCATATATCAATCATCACATCATAGCACGGAATTATGAATTCTAGATGAGCTACAGTACATGACAAGAGTTACGCTTAGCCTCGACTCCCATCTTCGATCGTCATGTGCGTAGCAGACATGGCGCCAGAAATAACAACTACTATTCAAATGGAGGAATATCTCAATTTGCATTCAATATCTCACACTTCAATTGACCCTCTTACAGCCGGCGGGACAAACTACTCTTGGATGATCACCGCACCAGACTCCTCGAAAAGCATTGTAAAGCATGCAACTCCACATCTCAAGATACTCCCACACGTCTCGTTACCGATCGAACGACTTGAGTATGAGGCAAACGCGATATCAACGTTGTCTGGCTTATCCCTTAGATCACTAACAGGTGATCACATTGGTGTTCCAACGATCCTTCATTTCAACCCCAAGGCGCATGTTCTTCAGATTCCGAATGTCGGATCTCGCAACCTCGTTGAAGCATTCACATCACCAGAGCTAGATATGACGCTCCTCGGCGCGAGAATCGGAAAGTTTTTGGCTGACCTACACTCTTTGCCTGCGGAACTCAAGGTCGGCAACAACCAATTGGTGAAATTGGCTACTCAACATTGTACACAGCACCTACCTAGAGTATTGCGAGAACGAGGTTACGATGATACCGTGGGAGCGAGGATACTTGATATGTTATTCGATGGCCAGGAAGACGTGTCTTGTCAATGCCACGGCGACTTTCTGCATTCAAACATTGTTGTCGCTGACAGCGAAGGACCATCACCAAAGCTTACGGTTATAGATTGGGAATGGACAAGGCGTGGCAATGGTGTCCTCGATGTTGGCCTGTTTGCTGGCGAAATTTGGCTAATGGAGTACGCGCATGGCAAGAGAGGGCTCCTCGGTGCCTTTCTTGCGGCTTATGTGGAGACGCGGCCTCTGGATTCCCGGGATAAGCTCCTTGCTGCGGCAAGATTTGCGGCGCATATCACGTATTGGGCAACTCAGGTCAAATGGAAGGAAGCGGAACACTCTTTAGATATGAGTTACAGACTACTACAGAAAGTACTTGAAAGAGACATTCTCTGGTTACGAGATAGTCCTATTAAGAGGATATTTCTAGACTAGTAGTCGAGAAGCTACTCTGTTCGGAACCTAGTAGCAGGAATACCCAATCACTCCACAACACGTCCAGTCAAATCCTGGGGAGAAGGACAAAACATTCGCGGGAACGGGCGGGGACCGGGGTGTGTCAATGAGTATCATCTACACTCCCGCGCGGGAGTTAAAAGGTATACTTGGCGTAGAATGTGTTTCTGCGAGAAAATGAAATGAGCATAACCAACAAGAATAGTAATTCATTACCGCAGCGCAATCTGACCTGGCTCAACATTGCCCTACGCTTCTACAACCTATTGGGTTTATAAAACCATGTAGTTATATAATAATTAACTAGTATAGAAACTAGAAACTAACTATAATATTACTCCCCCTCTCTTTAGAAGAATAGGAGTATCTATAAAATCGTTATAAATACTTAAAAATAAATAGAATAATCTTATTCTAATAATACTAGCTTCTTCTTAATCTAGTTATAGTAGTATCAGTGTAACGAACTAGTGTAACGAACCGAGTCTACTCGAGTCGGACTCGGACTCGGACTCGAGTTTCAGCCCTACCGAGTCCGAGCCGAGTCCGAGTCCAAGTCTAACCCGAATTACTCGAGTCGGACTCGTACTAGTACTAAATAGGAAATATTTTTAAATAGATAAAGTATAGTCTAAATATACTACTATAAATTTTTCAGATATATAGGACTTATATAATATATATAAATTATCGATTTTATTAATTATAGTAAGTACTTTAAATTAGTAATATTAGTCTTTATAATATTTATATCTATAACTACTATAAAGACTCCTAACTAAAATATATACATCTAGAGATTATCTATAATTAGCTAATTACTTAAGAATAGTTCTAAAAAAGAATATAATATAGTTATTTCTATATAACTCTTTAATTAGAATCCTTGAGTTTAAGGATCTATAGAATCCTGTGAAAATCCTACCTCTATAGTAT
>MU007073.1:0-62821 GCA_010583015.1 Tothia fuscella | reverse complement strand
CTTCACTGAAAAGAATATTCTGAGCGTATGGATGCAGGCCGGCTTACAGCCATTCGACCCACAGGTTGTTTTATCACGAATATCGACGAATAAAATCGATCGGCCATCTACTGGCACTTCAGGTTCATCGACTGCATCGGTATTTGACGCTCAGAATGTGCGCAAAGTACGTCAATTAATTCGGCAGGTCAATAATGCCAATCCGTCACGTGACGTCCAAATGCTCTCGGACGCGTTCGTTACACTTGCTACCAACAACGCCTGTTTAACAGCCAAGGTCGAAGGCCTTACTAGGGCTGTTAATACAGCAAAAAGCGTCAGAAGAAGGGTATACCAGTCCTATCTGCCGCCCTCTTGCAACCTAATGAGGGTAAGTCACAGTTCTGGTTACCCACAAAGCTTAAGGACGAAGAACGTATTACTAACGCTAAAGAAATAGCTTAGGAACAAGAAAAGATAAGGAAGGTAGAGGAGAAGCGTGATAAATAAAGAAAAAAGGAAGATCAGGCTATAATAGTGGCACAAAGGAAGTCTAATAGAGAGCGAAAACGGCTGGCAAAAAAGCAGGCTACAGAGGAGGCAAAAACACAGAAGGAAGTTGACAAACAATTGAAAAGTGACCTAATATTAGCAACACTAAAGCCAAAAAGACAGGCTAGGCCTAATAAGGTAACAAAACAAGTGGTGGTTGTGGTAGAAAGTAATATAGAGTATGAGCAGGAAGTTCAAGAGCGTATTTGGTCGCCGCAATTAAAGCGCAACCGGCGCCTACCACAGTACCTTAAAGATCATGACCTTTCATAGGCTAAATGCGCATATAATAAATACTTCACTGTTTAAATTTGAGCCAATTCCATTGAGTGATTGTTGAGTAATTAATTTTTAAAGATAATGTATAGATTTCGGTTTTGTGTTGCAGGCTGTGGGCCCGTGCACGCTGCCGTGAACCCTTCTAGTGGACAAACGTTGCTCCACTTCAGGAGCTCCAAGTCTAATAATCGTACAGATCGCAACAACCTCGCATTTGCATAAAAACAACAACACCAGTTACCTTTCGCAATCCCCGAATACGAATCACAGAAATCTATCATCCCCGAAAACCCACAATAATCTCAGAAACAGCTGCACCTCCGCCAATACCAAGATGGTACCCAACTCCCCTTAACTCCCCATTACCCATCCACATAATTCAATCTAACACACGCTCTAGACCGCTCTCTTCAACTTCCAATCCCTCCTTATGGTGATACTATTGACAATCTGCACATCAACCTACATTCACGCCGCCTGGCCCTCCATCATGGACAGGAACAAGGACGGCGCACTGGGAATATTTTGGAAATGCGCCCGCATAGGGGAGAGACTTTCTCCCTATGTGAGCGCTTGTTGCGTTCTTATGGCTGTGAGCATGTTCATCGGATAGTTGGTAGTGGATTTTAAGTGAGAAGGACTTGTTGTGTTTGGGATTTCAATCCGGGGGACGGCTGATGTCTGAGGGGGTGCATGGGAGTGCCTCTGTACATGAGGGAGCGAATAGAGCTGAAGAAACGACTTATTTATCTTGGGATTGTCGAAATAAGCATAGCGAGGCGTTTTGACAGGGTTTTATGAGGTAGAGACGTATGTACATTGCGCACATCTCAGGGTTTGATTTCAAAAGCCTACTATGGTATATATCAGGAAGCACATGTCTGAATTGATTATTTCACCACAAAACTGTGCACTTCATCGTAAACGATCGACACTCCAAGATGACAACTTAAAAGTGTTACAAGTATCTATAAAGTATCTATACACATGGATTCCGCACCCAGACTTGCGTCCGAGCGCCTTCCAGGACCAGAAGAGAAAATGTCGTCGTCGTACTAATGGAGAAGCTAATCAAAACAATGTAGAAGAGTAGAGTAGTGTTGTTAGTATCCCCATCCCGCGCACCCAACGCCCCGAGTACTCACTCAAGAGCTGGACAAATACCGCCGCCACCTGACCGGGTCCGAAAAATCAGACCAGTTTTTTTTTTTATCCCACAACGCCAAGCTAGTAAGATGACAAATGGTTTCTGCCTCTCCCACCCAATATTTCATAGGTAGAAAAAAGGAAAGAAAAGAATCCACACGACAGACAACTCTTAAAGGAAGAGAGTGTGATGAGAGAGGAGCTTGCTGAATGGAGAGCATAAGCAGAAGAAGAAGAAAAAGTAAAGTAACACACCGCCGAACCGAACTAACCGCTACTCGAACAAGAAATGAAGAAGTCAACGGTGTGAACTCTCCCACGTGCACACACTCAATCACTTCTTTCCCCGATCAAACCAGCCGGTTCTCTCCGACTGTTACAAGGCAACTCCTCACTAACACCATCGATTTTGACCCTTTTACTCCCGTTTCCCTCCTCAACATCACTCGCATCCTGGATATCCACGTCAACTGCCGAAAACCCGCCGTGGCTTCCGTTTGCGCTTCTAGCATCCTCATCAACATCGTCATCATCATCTTCATGATCACTTACGAGTCCTGGGTTCGAATCTGCCGTTCCAGGCGATAGACCCATCTCCACATCGCCATCTGTGTGGGACTCTGCGAGGCCATCAAAGGTTGCTGAAGAAGTGTGCGAGCTGAATGCTGAGTAACCTGACAATGGTTGATGAGCATGCAGGGGCCCGTAGGAAGAGAGACCCATCGAAGGTGCCGCACGGCCGCTAGATTTCTGACTGGGAGGTCTAGCAGATCCTAGCGTCGAGCCCGTTGGCAAGCTATACTGTCCCGACGATGGGTGGCGAACAGCTGATTTGGGCTTCTTGAGTTTGCGGTGCTTGGAGTTGTGGCTTTCGCGCTCAGAATCGCTGTTGTTGTAAACGGACAGATCTTCTCGCTTTTTACTCTCTTTAGCAGTTGATTCCAAAGAAGCCACAGACATGCCATTCCGAGCCATTAATTTGCTCAAATGCGGCATCGCGGACGATGGGGCGACTGATGCAACAGGATTGGATGGCGAAGGTAGGGGTGTGGCGTCGGGAGTATATGGATGAGTCATGACTCGGTCCATAGGGCTATGGGTTGGAGTGTTGGTAATGAGCGGGCTAACAAGCGCCTGGTCGGTGGGAAGAGTTGCCACAACAGCAGCTTTGACGTGGGAGTCGCGAATGACAATTACAGGATCAGCGCCAAATTGACTTTCTTCGGAGCTAACGATTTCGCCACACGTGATCGCCGCTGCTTCGTGGCTCTTGAAATCCTCCTTATGGGCGATACGGCAGTGATTGAGGAAACCTTGAATGTTGTTAAAGTTGGAGCGGCCACAGTGGTTGCATCGTAGTCTAACCCATTGATCATCTTGTTGACGTTTCATGATCATTGGGTCTCTCTGTGCTGTACTAGCAGATGCATCACCTTGCAATGAACTTCTTGACCCTCCAGAGACACGGGATTGGCGGCCGGGTGGTGCTGAGAGAAACGGATCGCCACCGCTCGCGCGAGACGCACGACCAGCCTTCGCCGTCAATGGAGTGCTCACTGTGGACTGCCGAACCATGGGATCAAACTGTGCATCTGATAACAGCCATTTAGCATAATGTCTTGCATATGGACCATCAGTTACCCCCCAAGGAGCGCAAAACTCTGGTGAAGTGTAACCATCTGGTGAAGCAAGCGCATTGCCAGTTCCGGTGCTTAGGGATAGAGAAGGACTGTGAGAACCTGGATAAGGAATAACCTCTACACGGCGCAACTGCTCGAGACCAATCTGACACTTTGCAATCTCTTGCTCAATGTAGCGCAACTCCGTATGCTTATGAAGAATTTCTAGATCAATCTGTGCCTCAATAACTGCACGCATGTGATCTACAGTGGAAATGGCACCAGACATGGCGACTGGCTTAATAACAATAGCAGTGGGCGGTTTTGATGTAGCAGCCTTGAGTTGAGGCACAAGTGACGCACTTGACGGTGCAAAAGATCTGGAGGCATCTACAACAGACGGTGGTTGGGCGTTTTGCAAGGCAGGAGTGACCGAGATATTCTCTTGTCGCCTTGTCGATCCCTCCATGGCCCTTACCCCTCCGACCGAGGCCTGGTGGTTCAAGGCAAAATAGCCCATGCTACTACGTTCAGCACTTTGCGCGCCTGCGACTGTAGGCTCCAGCCCCGGTGCAAAGTCAGCTCCCCGTGCAGGTACCAGGGAGGGCTGTACCGCGCCGATAACTTCATATTTGAATTTCTTGACATGAGGCGCATTACCCGGAGAGGTTTCTATGCTATCGATTCTTTTCCTCTTGCCAGTATCGAGTGGTGGTAGGCCACCTTTCGGCTTCGGGCGTGGTTTTTGCTGCAAAAAGTTCACCTTCTTCTCACCAAAGACCTTATCGGTACTTGAATTTGGTGGCCATGTCGAGAGAAGGGTAGTCTGCATAGCAGAGACTGAATCGTAACAACATGCGACGGTACTACTTTTAAGTTGGTAGTGTAAGATGGTTTGCGACACTAGTGTTTAATGTCGCAGTGGTTGAGGCGTAGAATCCGGTACCAGGCAGCAGCAGGTGAAAGGCGCTGAAAAGGGACCGTGAATTAATTTGAGTATTAAGAATTAGGTAGCAACCGGCAGACAAGGAACGAAGTGAAAAGAAACCGTCAACCGCTTGGGCGAGGGTGAAGTGGTGGTCCGGAAGGGAGAGATTGTTGCAGTGAAGGAACAAGATAGGGCTGCAGCGGAGTGCGCAGCGCAATAATCGAAAATAAAAATCGAGAGTTCGAGATGCAAAAGCGTATTCCAGCTTATGACCAACGAACACAAAGATTTGGAGATGTGGTGGGGTGGTGAATGTAAACAGAAGGGAGAATTGTATTTGTGTTGGTACAGCGCAACGTGGATAGAAAGTGAGGTGGAAGAAGGTGATGGAACGTAAATTTGCGAGAAACTGGGACGCTTGGCCACGCTAAACCAAGTTCCTTGTTCCTTGGGAGATTCTTGGGAGTAGTACACTTCGCTTATTGGATGGACGGAAGAGCAAAGCGGACGGCCGGTTCAGGGGTCGCTGGGTTTGTGAGATGGTGGATGCGTTTGACTTCTTTTCTTTTGCCCTTCTCGAAGGCGTAGGGGGTGGGTGACTGGCTGGAAAGGGGTGCTTCGCAGAAGTGATGATGTTTTTGGAATTGTTGTAGCAGTAGCAGCTTGCAGCAATAATCAGAAACTTAACACGATGACTCTATCACTACCTGAAGCCTTTTTGAGACGCTCACGTCATGAAAGGTGGATATTCGAGTTGCCAGGAACCCTTGTTAAAGGACCGTTTGATGTTCGGGTGGTGGAGAATTGAAACACCAAGAGGGAAACCCTCACCCGTGGTTGGTTTGTAGATTTTCTTATTTTGCTTTGTTCGCCCTGCTTGGTCGCATTCGCATGAAAATTCAGGCTACCAGTCTTGAGTCTTCCATCAGCTATGCTCTATGCTGTGGGAGATGCTTTCGGTTGACCGGGACATGCACTTCGCCCGACCAGTCAAGCTATCGAAAGCGATAAGATAATAGAACAAGTACGTACATCGCATCTGCCTACTTGTTGGTGGACTCTCTGCCCTACGACTTGCAGGAGCTTGTATGCAGTACATATGCAAGGAAAAGGGGACCGAGCTTATAACAAAAGTTGTGGTAACTTCCTATAGGCTTTGCGACGTGCAGTAGTGTACGTGGTTCTGTCATCATTCTCATAGATGGTAGGCTAACAAAAACCTTAATGGGTGTTACCGCGCAAGGCACGACTACATCACGTTTCGTTCATATCCATATTCCTGTTCTTCATAAAGCTGTACTACTTCTGGAAACAAAAAGCAGGATGAATATGCACTTGTACGATTCACCTTGCATCTACCGATCCTTCATTTAAGCAGCAACTCGCCCCACGGTAACATGTTTCTAAGAAATGTATTACCCATCTAGTTGGAGCACCATCTGTTGAGTATGATCCGCACCACCACGAAAAAATACCGGGAACCCATGCTCTTCGTATCCATGTCCCTGTACCAATCTATCCTGCAGACAATCGATGCACGTAATTTATACCTAATAACCTTATCCGCGCCTCGGAACATCAAAGGAAGAAGGTAAATGTAAATATAAACATTGCGAGGTCTGCCGTCGGCTCCTTGAACACTGTAATAAATTGCCGGGAAGGATTTTGAAAGACAACTCACCGTAGGTTTACCGATACATTGAGCAAGAGATTTTGATTAGCGACTGGCCCATGTGTGAGCTCGTAAGAGCCTGTGTTGTAGTCGTGAGTGAGTAGCTGGGCCGGGGCATCACCAAACGCTATACGCCTTACTCAAACTAGAGCGCTTTTGAATACTGTAAGAGCTTGTTACAAGCCTCAGCAGAAGTGATATCGCTCAGTGTCACTGGGTGTGCGAAATCTGGCGATACACAAATTCCCAATAAGAGGGCTTGTGCAATGCAGATTTCATTGACGGTTTGCGCCTCAGACACCAAGTCTGCAGGGCGGTACAAGAATGTCCTCGCGCAACGGGAGATGGAATAACACCTTATTCATCGTGCCTTTGGTTCTACCATGGCGCGTGCAATGCTACCTCCTCCGAGAACCGTAGTCTATTCATAACAAGACAATCATAAGCACATGATGACACTCCAAAAACGCCCACCGCCGTGCTTCAGCGGCGAGATATGCAGACATCGCCCACTGATTCTGGCTCAATTCAGAAACACGAATCATGCTTCTACTTCACGAGGTTCCCTGTTTTGATTTTGGTTCCTTCCGCCACGTCCTCCACCTCTACCACCCCTTTTTCCGTCTTGCCCTCGCTTCTGTCCATCTTCGCCGCCTGGTGCTGTACTGATAGCGTCACCGGTACCCATTGTTAGTGCTGCGGTCGCCAGCCTATTGGAAAGGTCGATTTGTGTACGGATGGTGTTGGCGAGGTAAGAAACAACGAGGACATCTTGGATATGGTTGTTGCTTTGGGGTGTCAGCCATGAATGTAATAGATGGAAGCAAATGAACGTACAAATCCCGCTCGATATCTGCCGGGTTGACCTTTGGCGCCAAGGATAAGGTGTTCATGAGAAATTGCCCCAACGCACTGGAGGGCGGTGTCTCCTCATCCAGGACATTGTTCACATAATTGGACACCCTTTCCAGCATTTCCAACACTGACTCAATGGCCCTCTCCAAAGACTCGATATCTGTCGATATCATCTGTGACCTGTCCTCTCGGTCTTTCGCCGCAGAAATCAACTCCAACCCGCTCTTCTCGGCTTCGCCATATTTGATCTCGTATGGAACAGGAATGAACAGGGCGGTATCAGCTGCTCTGTCAGGCGTCACACCAATCGGCGCGGAAATATACGTCCTAGCTTCAATATCTTTTCCCGGAACGGTAGAAACGGTCAGATGCACGGCAGGATGCGGCCAGGTCCCGTCACCTTGTTGTCCGTAAAAATTCTGAATAAGGGCTGAGAAAGTGTTTAATTCGGCGGAAGTGGCATACCAGCCGACGAGAACTTCCCTCGGGTTGGCGCGAAGGTGTAGTTGAAGCATTTGTTTTTGATAGTCCATATCTACCTCTACTTGTTCCGCAGTTTCTGTGTGAGGGACGGCGTAGCAGTTACGGATTTCCACTTCGGTTCCATCTTCGCTGCGCACACCCAGGAGTGTACCTATTACCCGTTCTTGATCTGTGTTTCGTCGCAAGGAGTGGTCTAGAATAGAGAATATGGCCTGAATATTTTTCATTAGAACTTCAATCTAACTACCCTCCGAGATCAAACCGTACTTGTGGTTGTATTACCACGTTAATGGGTGCTGTGGTTGGCTGCGCACCGACGGAGGCAGGACCAAGGGGACGTGCTAAATGCAAAAATGAGTCTGGATTCGCCATGCTGGGCATAGACTTAGATTTGAAAAGTCAGCACTTAAATGTAAATCGTGGAGTTGTAGGTTTTGATCTTTGAACGTGGGGTTGAATTTTGCCAACTTGTGCGGATTGTGGCGTTGTGGCTGGAATTTTTCGAAGTCAGAAGTTGGACCCTGAACATGAGCGGTACTTTTTTTTTTCTAGAAGTAATTGAAGAACTCGAGAAAGCTGTTGAAAAATTGAAAAAAAACCACAATGCCTCCATCACGTGGAAGAAGAGGGCGTGGAGGTCGAGGAGGTCGAGCTCGTGGTCGCGGAGATAGAGGTGGCCAGAGATTCGGAAGAAATGAAGCTAGAGGACGAAACGATGCTTTTGAATCTGGGAGAATAGTCGAGGATGAAGAGTGAGATCAACTTAGTTTTCAAAGTATGAAAACACACTGATGAATGACTAGCATTGAGCAAGCTCATGAACAACCCGAATCCGAGGAGGAATTTGTAGCAAGTTCTGCCAGCTCCAGTGAAGATGATGAGCCTGTAAATAGAAAACAGGCTTATAATTTACTTCTTCAATCTTTTGGCCACAATGAGGAAGAGCAAGGTCCCAGCAAAAAGAAACAAAAAGTCGAAGTCCTGAAAAGAGACCATTCAGAAAAGGTAAAGGATGAGAATAAAGATGCCAATTCCGATCTAGGAGAGCCTGAGGACGAAGAGAATGAAGATGAAACTCCCCAAGACGAAGCTGATGGCCAAGATGAAGATCCATCTGATCCTTACGAATTCCATTTCGCCAATCCAGATCAGAACGAGCTTGCTCGACGATTGAACGCAATCACAAGTAATAAATGGAGTACGACACGCCAACCTTTTGGATCTAATGGACAATGTACCTTCTGTTTGCCAGACCCAGGATCACCAATTTCAAAGCTTGGCCACATACCTCCTGCGGCAGGACCTTCAAATTTCAAGCAAAGGCTATCGACATCGGCATCTTCTTTTCTACCTCTCCTAGATGATACGGAGAAATCATTGGCATCGAACATCTTTGCTTACCGAGATGTGCTCTTTGGAGGCAGGACTGTTGAAACCGCTCTCAACCTCCGAAAGCTCACCACCTTGCATGCGTTGAACCTCGTCTTTAAAACAAGAAACCGCGTCCTGAAGAACAATGCCCGGCTCTCAAAAGAAGACTCGAACCCCGACATCGAATACAGAGACCAGGGTTTCACACGTCCGAAAGTCTTAATCCTCCTACCGACCCGCCACTCCTGCGTCCGCCTCCTTGACACTCTCATCCAATTAAGCCAGCCCGAGCAACAAGAGAACAAAAAGCGCTTCGAGGATAGTTTCATTAGCACTCTCGACGAAGACGAAAACTCCGAATACACCTCCGACTACCAAGAACTCATGCAAGGAAACACAGATGATATGTTCCGCCTGGGCATAAAGTTCACAAGAAAGACATTGAAATATTTCTCTCAATTTTACAACTCCGATATTATAATAGCCAGTCCCCTGGGTCTTCGTCAAGCCCTGGAAGTGAACAAATCCAAAAAGGTTGACTACGATTTCCTCTCGTCCATAGAACTGGTCATACTCGATCAAGCCAACGCGCTCCTTATGCAAAATTGGCAACACGTGGAATACATTTTTGAGCATCTAAATCTTCAACCGCAGGAGGCACATGGCTGCGACTTCAGCAGAGTGCGAAATTATTACCTTGACAATAACGCAAAATACCTGCGTCAAACAGTAGTGTTATCAGCATTCATAACCCCAGAGCTGAACACCCTATTCAATAAACACCTCCTCAATTCATCAGGAAAACTAAAATACCAACCCGAATACAAAGGAGCAATTCTTTCAATTGGTTTGCCAGTAAAACAGACTTTCTCCCGCTTCGAGTCCACGAGTCCAATCTCCGACCCCGATGCCCGCTTCAAATACTTCACCACCGCAATAATACCAAGTATAACGCGGTATCCCAAACCACCCGACGACTGCTTGGGCATCCTCATCTTCATACCCTCTTACTTTGATTTTGTACGCATACGAAATTATTTTGCCACATCAACGACAACCCAGAATATCTCCTTTGGATCCATATCCGAGAACCAAACCTCAGCCGCGAGAGAGACACGAAGGGCGCGATCTCATTTTTTGAGTGGGAAACACTCTGTATTACTATATACAGGACGTGCACATCATTTCTTTAGGTATAAATTGAGGGGTGTGAAGAAGGTTATTTTCTATGGATTACCTGATAGTCCTTTACACTATCAGGAAATCGCTGGCGGGTTCTTGGGGACTAGTATTAATGAAGGAAAGATTGGAGTCGAGGAGGCTGGCGTCAGGGTGTTATTTTCCAAGTATGACGGGCTGAAAGTGGAGAGGGTTGTTGGAAGTGGAAGAGCTGGGAGGCTGTTGAAAGACAAGAGCGGTGATACCTTTGATTTTGTTTGAGTATTTGACTACTGCTCCTTAGGTCTTGAAGATCTCATCTGAGAGTAGAAGTGTCCATGTTTTGTCACTCAAGATACAATTGGGTAACAAGTATGAGACATCTAAATCCCGGAATTTCAGAATTTCCTTGCAAGAACTACAGTACATAAGTTCATTTACACCATTAACAATGACATAGCTGAACACCTAATACTGCATACTTTCCTTATCAGCATTTGCAGTAGCAGGACTCAAAGGAACTCTCCTCAAGAATGGAGAAAAGCCTGGAAGTGAAGCCAAAGCGGAAGCGTCAGGAGTAGATGGAAAAGCAGCACCATCATCTTCACCGTCGTCGCCATCGTCATCAGAAGCTGGTTTGGGGACCACTGGGACAGCTGGAGCTGCCGCAACCTTCAACAATGAGTGAGTCAATACTCAAGAATAAGGCGAATAAACTTACAGGAGCCGGAACAGCAGTAGACGGGGCCGGTAGAGTAGCAGCAGTACCATTGACAGCATACGCCTTGATGACCATGTCCAAAGCCGTATTAGCCTTCGTACCCTGCATGATAGCAATCCCCTGCGCCAACGTAGGCACTTTACTAACAACCGCATTCGTAAACCCACTACTCTGATTCTTCTGCATAGCCAACATCTGTCCCACCACCTGCGTCAAGCCCGCCATCTGAATGATGACCTTCTTCTTTACCAGATCTTTAGATACCTTTATAACACTTGAGGCTAATCCATCTGCAGCACTCTGGATCATAGTAGCACCGACGAGACCAATGGGCTGGGTGTTCATTACTTTTGTCATGGCAGTGTTGATGGTGGTGCTTAATGCGGTGGCTTTGGTGGCGATGTTGCTGAGAGCTTTTGCATCGGTGGAGGAGTTGAGGGCGCGGACAGCGGTGTCGAGGCTATCAAGGGACTTTTGGACGGATTTGATAGCAGTCTTGATGTCGTTCACCGAGCGAGATACTAGAATAGGGTTTGGGGCGGCCAAGGTATTGACTGCCAAGCCGAGAGTGAGGAGGGTTGGGAAATACATTTTGGTACTCTTTGCGGAGTTCCAGGTGATAAGAGTTTGTTGTGCTGACGATTGTGAGGTTGAAAGGGTCAATCTAATAGTAATGGGTAAAAAAAAATGATGTTTTGATCAGATGTAAGAACGAGTAAAAGAAAATGGGTTGGTCCTATATCTAGAAAAAGCAGAGAAAAGGAGCTCAAGATTCCCAATGAACAATACTCACGGCACGAAGAGCGAAAGTAGCGAAAGATATGCTCTTTAAAATTAGACCACCAGGTTTAAGGATGAGATGCGCACCATGGTCTGGCGACATCAGGGCACTCGTAAAGCCTAGATTCCATGGGAACCAGTATGCTGTTTTCATGATCTCAAGTGTTGGAATACCTGAGGGTAAGTATTTAGTACAGCGATTATTGCTTCATTGCTCAGGTGTGGAACCTGAAGCAGGTAAAGTCTCTTGGCGTCTCTGGGGACGAAGTTTCATGTGTTTTGGATGGTGAAGAAAAAGTGTACATATCGGTTGAAAAGCGTCAACTGTTAAAGGTGTGAAAAGTTGACGGTCGGGAATGTTTTATAAGAGAAAGTTTCCCTAAGCTCCCTCATTCCTGAAGGATTCTTGAGTAAAGGATTGTGTTCGTGGCATTGAAGTTGAGATATCCCCAGCGAGTCTGTTTCTGGTGACAACGGGCGATCATACAGTTGACATCCTCATATCTGGCGTGCTGACTTCACCTGCCGTTCGAATAGCTAGTGATTACGGTTGTTGAGACAAGTCGGAACGGTAGGCCAAGCACAATGGCCGATGAAAAAGTGGAAGTGCGCTGATCTCAGGTTACGAAAGTGTACTGCAGGTCGCTGGGGTATATTTTGTACCGTATGGATATACTCATAAGGCTTTTTGAAAGCCGGATAGACCAATGCTGGAATCCTAACATACAATTGTAGTACTAGTACGATTAATATTAAACAAATATACTCACAACGTCTAGTACTTGTACAATCTAGTATATCTGTAAAAAGAGTAAGTAGGAATACTTCTTAGCTTTCATACTATAAATCGATTTGAAGCACTCCAGGATCCAAGACCCTGACCAGCTTTCAAAAAACCTGAGGAGTACTATACCAGACTGACCAGATACGCTAGTCCCGAAAGAAAAAAAATGTGCGCTCGAGGGATTGCGGTACATTGTGTACCGCATGAATTTACTATACCACTTAAGCAGACGTTTTTCTGGAGAAAGAGTTTTTGACAATTCAAGGAGACTGCACAAACGGCACTAGCTATGTTGTTAAATCTAGCTTTTATACTGCTTAATCGCAGCACAGGGTGGAGACTCTTGCATACTCGGCAATGACACCTTCATAGTAGACATGTCTAGGTTTTAAGAAACACTCTTCTCCCGATTCACCAAGAATTAAGGATGAAAACAGGTTCAGCTTTGGCTTTCCGATGACATCAATGGAGGATGCAGGGTTCACTAATCAAGTCCAACTCGCAGTGGTCAGGTATTCTCTAAAGTCCTCCAGAAGAGAGAAAAGGAAATCATCAAACATCTTTCAAGATGACGCCGCCGACGTTAGATATCAAGTTGAAGAACACGACTGAATCCGAACTCTACGCTACGATTACTGGCCGCGACCTTGATAATAACAATCAATGGTTTGTCCTTAGAGCAGACGGGAAATCCGCGTATCATCCCACCGACCCTTCAAATATAGGAACACCACTCCAGGAAGATTGCGCTATCAAAGTTGGCGGGCCTGGAGATGAAAGAACTGTAACAATTCCGCACATTGCTGGCGGAAGAATATACTTTTCTATAAATGAGCCACTAGAGTTCTTCTTTAATCCTGGGCCGGCTTTGGTCGAGCCGTCAGTCACGAATCCATCCGATGCCAATTACAACAGGAATTGGGGCTTTTGCGAATTCACTTTTAACAATGATCAACTCTACGCGAATATAAGCTATGTCGACTTTGTGGGTTTGCCTGTTGCCATTGCTCTGGACTGTGGAAATGGAGAGAATAAGAAAGTGCTTGGAATTCCATCCGACGGGCTTCAAAAAGTTTCGGCTGGCCTAGAAGCACAGAAGAATGACGATGGGCATGGATGGGATAAGCTTGTTTTCAAAGGCCCAGATGGCCAACCTCTGCGCATTCTGAGCCCCAATCAAGCTTGCGTCATGGACGGTGGCTTATTTAACAACTATTACGAGCCTTATGTTGATGAAGTATGGGGTAAATTCTCTTCTCAAGATATTACCATTGACACGATGGCGGCCGGAATAGTCAAAGGCGGTGTGAAGGGCGACAAATTGGTGTTTGATGGACTGGAATTTGAAAAGCCGTCAACCCGCGACATATTCAATGCTGATGGTGGCCCTTTCCGAACCGGCCCCGATGCAAAACGGAACGCCATAATCCCAAGGCTGAATGCGGAGTTCAATCGCTCGACGTATTTGTGTCATGATGAATGCTTTCCATCCGGATCAGACAAATATTACCAGCACAAAATTACAAACCACTACGCTCGCTTAGTTCATGCTGCAAATATGGATGGCAGAGGGTACGCACATCCTTATGACGATGCTTCTCCACCTGGAGGAGGAGATCAATCAGGCTTTGTCAATGATGGAGATCCCAAGCTGTTTACTGTCATCGTTGGTGGAAGAGGTTGAGTGTCTGCGCAGTGACGTGCCCATACTTAAGCATATATTTACGAGAATACACTCTAGATTTGCAGTCTATTGCTTCAGACGTCTGGGTATTGCAAGCAAGACTTGCAGTACCCTCTCAAACTTCTGCTTCGGATGCTTTTTTGCGCCACTGACGCGATCAAACGATGTATCGCGGAAACAGCCTTAAAACCAAAGCAAATGGAGTCAGTGCGAATGTCCAAATCTCACGCTCTTGGTCAGTGGTTCCAATTGTGATATGTGACTTGTTTTCCCGCATACGTAAGCGAGTTTCGGGGGACACGAAGCCATTAAGGTGGAATTACCTCTAACTGGCCAGGGTATTGAAAGTTTACTCTTGTCGCTTCCTTAACTTTGTGTATGTCTCTTTTTTCAGGGGACATGCTGCCAATTGTGCAGTTCACTTCTACAAATATCATCGGAGATGAATCAAGTTTTTCTTTTAACTCTGTCTCTTTCTTTCCTTGCCACTCCATCGTACCTCATCGCCGTAACCTTGTCATTTCCTCACAACAGGTCGGTCCAGCTTAAGCTGAAATAGGCTGAAGTTCCGCTATCTTCTTCTCTTGCAACAAGAAATTTTTAAATACATGGTCTACGACCAGTATGGAGCACCATGTCTTAAGCCTACTTCCATGTTCATCATCAAGGCGCGCTGCCAAAGATTCCAAGGTAGCCGGAAATAACGTTTAGCATTTGGGACCTGCAACATCAGGTGTTCTTAACATTTATGAAAATGTGTTGATCAATAGTTGTAGTTAGGAGAAGGTGGTGTGTCACTGTTATATGGGGTAGCGACAGGTATTTATCTGTACAGAAGTTTCGCCACCAAACTAAACACATTTTCCGTTAACCCAATGACTAGATGGCTAACGTTTAGTCATTTAGTCGTCGGATTCCCTTTCTAGTGGTGGGGTTGACGAATACTCCTTAGGTCTTTTGAAAGCCGGCCAGGCCATCACCTGAATCCTGAAATAAAGTTCAAAGGTGGCTATATTAGAAATACTTCAGTATACTCACAGCTTCTAGTACTTGCCAATGTTGTTAGTTATCGGAGGAGGTAGGTATAATTTGTTGGTTTTAACTCCTAGGAATAACTGTAAGTACTCTGGATTTGTCCGGCTTTCTGAAATTCTAGGGCAGTAGCATCCACGCGTCTGCAAAAAAAAAACACGCTGCGATTTTCACAATATTAACTCAAGTGGGACTGCAATAGACTCACGTGGATGGCAAAATCTACACCCCAGTAAGAAGCTGACTTACTGTTGCTATGAGTACGTTAGCAACGGTTTGCTGGACATGGCTGTTCCACAGGACGTGAGTCCATCTTGTGAAAAAGGTGGAGACTCAATATGAGGCACGAGGTTGGTACGTCCCTCATGTCGGGGTATCCCTGAATATTCTTCCGTTTGTCCCAGGTAAAGAGAGAGTAAGGACATATAAATTGGAAACCAATCATAAGCCTGTAGAATCGATAAGTTACTTCATATAGTTTTCGTAAGAGGAGATACCTGTCCACTGTGCTTCGCATATCCTTCCACTTCTCCTGTTTGATATTCGCTAGCATCGTTCAACAAGATTACGAATGTGTTGGGTTTTTCTTAATGTTCATCGATGAGATCCAGTGCTTGTACAGAGAACTGCACTGATTTAGACTGAGAAAGCAATGAAGAAGTCTCTATGATGGAGAGATATTCGAAGAGATTTATACACACTGAAAATTTTGTAATCGCGACAGCATGATCGCCACGTCACTGTAGGATCCGGGGTTTTCTGGAGTGCGGATCAGTGGTTTATGCATACTTTATATGATAGGGTTTCCCGGTATGTAGCGATTGATCATTGGACCCATACTAAGACGTTCCAAGAATGTAGCTCAATATACCATAATGGCACGCGATATATCCACATCTCGATTGCAAAGCTACCTACCTCGGGGGAAGGTTGTGCAATATTTATAAACTTCAGACGTGCTTGCTCCTTCGTACTTTCTCACTCAACTCAAACAGTCTTACACTCTTTCAGGCTGGTCACTGAGACTTACATTCATTGATTTTCATTTCCATACTTTCGTTACGATGAGGTTAGAATTCCTTGCTGCCACAGTTGGCATGGCCTCGTTAGCTGCTGCAGCTCCTGCCATGTCCCCCGAGCAACTCAATACCAAGCGGCTAGAGGAGAGACAGCTCTTTGGTGGTGGCATGTTCGAGTTGACGAAAGGTCCCTGCAAGAAGCATACACTAATTTTTGCTCGGGGAACAACAGAGGCCGTCAACATTGTTCGTAATTTATAAGCAAAAACACCAGGATGAATTGGATCTGATTTGATATAGGGTTCCTACGTTGGATATCCTCTTCTGAACGTCCTCAAGAAGAAGGGCTTCACCGACCTGGCTGTTGAAGGTGTTACTTATGGTGCCGGAGTAATGACAAACATATTTTCGACCGGTGGTGCTGACGGAGATGGGGTTAAGGATGCCAATAGGCTGTTTAAGCTTGCTGCCTCTAAGTGCCCAAACACCATCATTTTGGGAGGAGGATACTCACAAGGTGCTGCTATCATGCACAGAGGTGTACAAGATCTTCCTTCAGATGTCGTAGCCAAGATCGCTGGCGTCGCACTCTTCGGAGACACACAGGTAGGAAGCTCGGCAGACGAATTAAGTATTCGAGAAAATATGTCTTCTTTAGTGATGGGCTTACCTAAATGGTACTTCACCAAGGAGGATAGTTGAGATCGAAGATAGATTCAAGTTTCGGGTCCATTTTGTATCTCTCACAACTGACCTTGAGCATAGTAAGCTGAATCGGAATGTTGTTGTGCAAGAGAATTAATGTCAAGCAGTAAGGCGCCCTATGCCCTTCCGATACGTCTACAATGTCAATGCTTACCCTCGATTTAGGGAATTATCAGTCAAGCGGCCATATCAAAAACTTCCCCAAGGAGAAAAGCGAAGTCTTCTGCGAGGCTTCCGACGGTGTTTGCGGGGGTCTGCTACTGGTCAACCTTGGACATCTCTCCTATTCTGGCACTGACTGGTCTGGCAATTACAATAATGCCAAACTATTAGCTGGTGCCGATTATTTGATTGCTCGCGCGACAGCAATTAGCGATGAAAGGGAGAAAAAAGCAAAGGATGAGGCCGCAAAAGAGACGGCGGTGAAAGAAGCTGCTGCCAAAAAGGCGGCGGAGAAGGAAGCTGCGGCAAAGGAGGAGGAGGCGAAGGAAGCTGCGGCAAAAGAAGCTGCTGCAAAAGAAGAGGCCATAAAGGAGACAACTGCGAAGGATGAAGCAGCAAAGGAGGCGGCCGCACGGCAAGAGGCCGCAAAGAAGGAGACCGCGAAAAAGGAGGCAGCCAGTAAAGAGGCAGCAAAGAAGGCTAGCCACACTCAGGAGACACCCAACGTGGGGAAGACTCCAGCCGCTATTGAAGAGACTGTAACAACGGACAAGACACCCAAAACTGGGGCAATCGAAGAGCCGTCAAAGGCCGAAGGCACGCAGGCCTCGGGGTCGCCAAAGTTGGAGAGCACACCAGGTTCCGATGAATCCTCAAATCCAAAAGGCACGCCAGTTGAGAATTCGACGAATACCGAAAGCACACCAGCTGAAGTGTCGCCGACGGCTGAGAGCACTTCAGCTTCTGAAGTGTTGCCGAAAGCCGAGGGAACATCAGGTTCTGAAGACTCGCCAAAGGCTGAGAGCACACCAGCTTCTGAGGAGTCACCAAAGACTGAGATCACACCAGCTTCAGAAGAAACTCCGACAGAAAGCGGAAGTCCTGATACCGGGAGCACCGAAAGTAGCAATGCAAGCCCTAAAGCCGCCAAAAGCAGCAGCGGTGGCTCTAAACCAGCCAAAAGTAAAAGTGGCTCTAATTCTAAGAGTAGTAGTTCGAAAAACAACGGCTCAAAAGGCAAAGGTAGCTCAAAGAGTAACAAGGGCAAGAAGAAGGGCAACAACGTTGTAGTTGAAAATGATGCTTAGTCTGGAATACAGTTTAAAAAGTATCACCTACAATTCTTTGTCCCACTGCTTCGATTTTTGTGACTCTAAATTCAACCCCAAAGTCCCACATTTGAAGTCTTGAATCGATGTGATATTACCTGTCCCATGATAGATTGCGCGCTGGGGGTATGGACATAGAATCCGCGAAGACTTTCGCCCGTTTTCCTGGACTTTAACATAAAGCGTGTCAGGTGCTCTACCATATTCAACCCAGTCCACCAAGGCATTGAACGCATTTGTGGGGTGCCCATTCCATCCACGACAGTGTCCGAAGCTTGGAGACTCAAATACTCGGTAGTAATCATTCACGAATGTGTCATTCGCCTTGACCGAATCGTGATAGTGTCGAGTGCCCTTGTAAGGGACAATCTCGTCTGACTAAGAAAAAGATTAGCGGTCATCCGGAATAGACGCAATGACCAAGACCGACTGACAAGACCGTGGAACGTCAGGAGTTTGCCACCTCTTTGGCGAAATGAACTGAGATCTGTGTTGGCTGCACTGAACATTGCTGCGTCGTCTTGAATCGACTTCTGGAACAGTTCTATGATTTGTGTTCGAGACAATCCCTTCACCGAAAATGACGGATCTTTTTGCACCACTAGTCGAAGCCATTCCGTCGACAACGGGTTGGGATTCCCAATACAGATAGAGGAGGAACAGTTGGTTTGTACAATTTTAGTGATCGTAGCGCCAAACCCCAATCCGTACCAGAGAGGTAGTTCATTCACGTCCAGGGGCCCGGTCCAGGCCGCTTTCGCTGCTCTGACTGCTGTCTGTGATATTTTGCACCCATCGTCGACACAACTGGCTATGGTGCCATTGTGCAAATCTGGGTCGAACTTACAGGCATCTGGGTTTGAAATAATTCCATCTTGGACACCGTCTGCCAAGTCACACTCCTGAATCGCGACCGCCGTAAGTGAATTCAACTCACAGCTGTGTGGATATTGACCTTGCTCATCCAGTATCACAAGTGGCCATAAAGCTGCCATCAAGAATTAAGAAGTATACAGTGCTGGTGACGCTGCGAGAATACCGTCGAACGCACCAGGATAGCGTTGTGCTAGCTCATAACCTTGGCGACCACCATTCGAACACCCGTTCCAGTAGGAGAATCTAGGTAACTTTCCATAGAAGCTCTTTATCACTTCTTTGGCAATCGTCGCCGTATCGTTGAGCGAGACGAAGGCAAAATTCTGGAAGGCGATAAGGTCGAGCTCTCCAGGATTCTTCAACACCCAATCTGCAAGCTGAAGGGACATGTGTCCACCATCAGTGGAAACAGCGGCATAACCGTCGGCCACCGAGCCAATCATCGACGAGTCATCCGCCAGAGGATACATGCCAGCAAGCCAACCGCCTCCGCCTTGTGCTTGAAGCCGATTGTTCCAGTTTTCCAAAGGTAGCCAGATGTAGGTACGCAACTTGTCGTCGAGGCCAAGATGAGTATGAGTAATAGTGATGTTGCAGAAGTTGACATTAGATATGTTCATCGAGCCATGGCCCCAATAATTTGGTTCCAGAATGCTTTTGGAAAAGTTGCGAGCCACGTTGGCGTCCAGGGACATGACTTGAAGATCAGGAGTACTGGAATATTTGATTGCTTGTGAAGTGCATTTGGCTGCAAGCTGCTGCAGGCTGGGTACTGACATATTGAGTGAATAAAAGATTTGTGCTTTCTAGAGATAGAGAGAACTTTGAAAGAAAACAGCAAGCGATTGCCTTTTCTATTGCTGGAATTTCCAGATTGAGATCGTATGCGATTCTTTATTCTCGTATAGCGTATTGCCCTGGTCGGTGTCTGAAACGGGTCTAGTGGTCAGCAGTTCTGAAACAACATCAAGGGGATCAACCCAACGCACATTGCACAAGGACAACGAGTTGCAACTTGACGGGCAACGAAGAAGAGGAAAAAAAAGCAGTATACATTATGCACCCTCAAATCCTGAACTCCACGCTAAGGACACCATTACAAAATGGTAAAAACCGCACAGCGCGAAGGAAAACATGAAAAAGAACAGATTCTCCTCATCATAGTGTAGTACCTAACCCCATCACGATACCAATCCCCCCTATTCCACAAGTAAACAGCTTTAAACCACACCCAAAATGTATAAATTATAAAAAGAACACACAGAGAAGAGAAAGGTACAAGGGAGCACACCCTGAAAACATCTCCCTTCTCTATAATGAAATGACTGAGAAGGCGAGAAAAGGTAACAAGTGCAGCCTCGGGTATATGCGAACATTGGATGATACCTCCAGAAATGGGAACAACAAGAAGCAAGCAAGTAGAAGAGGTACAAGTCATACAGAACCAGAACCACACGGAAAGGAAGAACCGAAGGAGGCCACTCATCCACTTTATCAAGCCTCCTCCTTGGCATCGACAAAAGCCGCCGTGTCCGGACTCCCATTGTCCACCTCCCTCCGCGGTACCTCCAGCCCATTGACGGCACTGTCACCATTCGTCTGTGGCGGCGGTGCCGCCTCAGCCGGTACACCTCTACTATTCAACCGTTCCCAAACCTCCTTCTGGATCCTTTCATCCTTCACCTTCCTCAGCCGCTCCGCCTCCTCCACACCTCCCGTTTTCTTCAATTTGCCCTCTTCAACGAACCCTGATAGTTCAAGTTTGAAAGGGCCATCTTTGCGCGATTCCAATTCCTTTTGGCGGGCCCTCTCCGCTCTCGCGATGGCTTCGAGACGGGAATCGTGATCGATTTGGAGGCCCTTCACTTCGCCCAAGACGCCATCTTTTGCTTTTCTGGGATCAACGGACTGATCTAAATTGAGAGCGGCCATCCGTGATCCACCGGATGCTTGTCTAGGTCCTCCGCGTCCATCGGGCGTCTCATTAGCCATCAGATTTTGCTGTTTGCACGCCTCTTCCACGAGTCGAAACGTCTTTTCCGCTTCATCAAGATCAAGTCTCATATCATGTATCAAAGCGCCAGAATCAGCAACCGCCTCTTTATCGTCGCAAACTTGCTGCAGCTCTTGCTTCCAAATTTTGGTCCAGAGAGGTTTCTCTCTTGTAAGATATGTTTCCAGTCTTTTGACTTCAGCAGTGGCATGTGCCAAGTCTTTGGCGACTTGCTCGAGCTGTCTGGGCAACGGTCGAACACCACGGGTAACGACATCTTTCCGCAGGTCTTCGATACAGTCTTGTAAGTCGTCCACACGTTCGACTATGGTTGTTTGATCCTTGGGGAGGGTGTCGTAAAGACCTTTATTGATATAGACGCGACCGCTTTCGCCGGACATGGAGGGTAGGGCTACCTTGATGGCTACGCTCTTTACTGACGCAGCCTTGGTGCGGACGGCGGCCATGGTAGATGTGATGTCTGATGCGAAAGAAGAATAGGTTTGGCGCATGACTGCTAGATCCCGACGCAGTGTTTGAATCTCGCTGAGTTGACCTGAGCTTATCTTTGTTGGAGAAAGGGCGGATAGGTTACTAGAGGATGGCACGCGCGCGATGGTGGTTGTTGGCGGCGCTGCCACGAATCCCGCAATTTCCCTTGCGGTTTCTTGTTGTCTGTCTCCCACGCGCTGAATGGCGGATTGCTGGTCTTCGACAGCAGTCTTGATCCCTTCCACAACACGGCGTAGATTGGAAAGGCCATCATCAATATGCCGTTTGACTTCATCCAGGGATTCCACGTTTAATACTAGAACAGTGTTATTCTTGATATCGTTCAAATCATCCAACTCGTATCGAACACCAGATGTGGAGTCCTGGATATATATGTCAGGAAGATCAATGCCCTCGCTGTGTGTATTCCAGGCAAACTTGTCGATGAAGGCAAGCTGCAAACGACCGACCGAAAGATCATTTGATCCATCTTCGAGAATAATCTTCTTGACCTTGCTCTTGTATTGTAAAAAGAGTGTAAGCGGCTTGCCTGGCTGAGGTGAATCTTCTGGCGTATATTGTTGCGCATCCGGAGGAGGTGTTTGTGTCTGCGCTTTGCGTGAAGTGCGGCGGGCTGGAATCGCTGTTGGTGGAAGTGATGGAGATTCCACTCCTCGGATATCTTGGAGTGGACCGGAGAGAGTTGCAGTCAGCTTGGGCGCCTCCTGGTCAACATAAGAAGATCCAAGCTTATCTTCGGTAGTCTTGATCAGCGGACTAGCTGGTTGAACAGGTTCAGGCAGATCACGCAGAGACTTTGTGCTTTCCTCCGATATCCGTGAAGGAATGTTCCGGTTCGGTGACGGTTCGCCAGCTAGCCTTCTTTCCGACTTTGCCCGATTGTACTGCGTCGATCCTCTTTGACGGACGGCCTGAATTGACTCTCGTACTTCCCGCCCTCGGTTGGGTATGGGAGAATTCTGACTTGTAGGTATCATGGGGATGCCATTTGCGGCACCACCCAATTGTTGCTTGATCTGGTAGGTGGAGAACCTTCGTGAGGCTCGTCTTTCCAAATCACCTCCGCGCTGCAACTGGAGTAGTGCATCTTGCTGTTTCGGTGGCGGAGGAGGAGGAGGAGGAGGATGTGGAAAGCTTTGATTGGATGTGTGTGGAGGAGGCTGCGGGGTCGTCTGAGGTCCGGTAGGTATCATGTCTTCTTGTGGATATGGCGCTATGACGGGAATTTCTTGGGCGGTTTTGCTAGACATTGTCGAGTCCGACTGGGAGATGATTGTACCACGGCTGTCAAATCGCTCGGCGCCATAATTTGGTGATGATCTCCCTTCATTCCTCGACGTTGTCCTAGGCGGGAGTTCGGGCCCATTCGGCGGCATATCTCGACTCCCTTGCCGTGGAGGCGGTCTGCTACCACCACTAGGAGTGCGATTTGGCGTATCCAAGATTTCACTCCCTAAACTGTCATAGGAGCCCTGTCTTTCCAACACGCTTCCACCAGGTGTCCGATCGGTATCTTTCGCCGCCCTGGCACGTAATTTTGCTTGTTTCTTTTTCAGACCTTGCAAGAGATTTATTATGATATCTCGTATTCGTGGAAGATAGCGGTCGAGGCTTGCTTGCGATGCTTCTTGACTTAGAGTGTCTTCTAGTATCGCTCGTAATAAATCGGGGACAGGTCCTAGATCGTTGGTGTCTACCCCTATTGCGTTGAATGCACGACAAGCAATGTTGAATTCGTAGCCAAGCCGCACGTAAACATCCGACACTTCACCTTCTGTGGCGCTACCGCGTGACCATTGTGTGAGTGTTTCGAGAAGTTGTTTCGTGGCAACGAGTAGGTGGGTGACGCTCTTTTCAATCTGGTGAAGCTGTTGTTGGGGCTACGGGGGTTCAATACATGTTAGTATATACATATATACATATAGATATATATACATGTAGATGTATATATATATATATATCTCTCTCTCTCTATGGGATGGTGTCGCTATCATGTAAGGAGAGCAGAAGACATACATTTTGGCGTCGGGAGCCGGATGAACGAGCAGAACCAGAACCAGATGATGCTCGAGGTCCCAAGTCATTATTACTGCTCGTCTCCGTGGCCATGGTGTTGCGCGAGGAAGAATTGGAGTCTAAGAGTCCGATGGCCGAGTCCGTTGCTTGTGAACGTTTATGCGAAGACGGTCGGGAAGACAAAGACGTCTGCATTGCTAACACCCGTTCAAAACCGCATTATCCACGTGAAGGTTGCGAAGCAAGAAGCAAAAGGAGAAGGAGAAGGAGACGGTGATAGGGTGGATAATGGTTTGAAGAGGGATGACAATAATGTTCTATGTACCGAGACCGAGAGTTGGTATCATCGCCCTTTCACGGCGAGAGATTCTGGCGATCGACTTGCTTGCATGAATGGGGAAAGGTGTCTCGGAAGGGCCCTTGGCGGCATTATTTCGAACCTCCTATCTGTCGCCGCATCCCTTGTATTTACATCATTATTCTAATGCAAAAACATCACAATGGTATTGCGCACAGGATGGCTTGAGCATGTTGCTCTACTGTTACTTTGATCTCAAAACCTAAATTTCTCTGCAGCGGATCACTATGAAGCGACCAGGATCAGGGGTACCTACCGGGCTACCGTACCTCAACACCAACATACACATACCTTGAAACACCGAGCACTCAAGGCCTCTGTTTGACGCTGTTATAAGTACCCGTCATGTAGTACTACGACTCAGTCTTCGGGTTGTTGCCATGGTCCTACGAGTACTCCTCAAGTTTTTTGAAAGCCGAATACAGTCCAGGTTTTGAAATGTATCGAATAATTCAACAGTACTAGGAAAAAACGAAGAGACTGAAATCTGACCTGTAGATAAGTGCTGAGGGCTATGAGGATATCATCCTAGTCTAAACAGAGCCAATATGCTGTCTAAGAACCAGACTCCCAGTCATGTGAAGTTTGGAAAACAGGTAGAATTACCGTATGTGAAATTCGGTACCATACCCTCGACACATCGTTATCATGACTCGTCAAAACCGCTGAAAGCAACAAGACCGGTTATAGGAGGTGTCTGGTCTTTCAATCAACCTGGTGAGTTTCGACTGAATTGTGATAGAATCGTGTTCCTGGAAAGAAGACAATTCGAGCAGAGCAAGTCAATCTCTTTCACAGTGATCCCTTGAGGATGTTCCAAGCTCAACGCCAGCAGTTTGCTACCCCAAGGACTGCAAGATCTGTCCTCTCTTCTCTTCGGCCACAAACAACTCAATATTCCCAAGCTCAATCTCATCGGCTCTCGCAATTGCACCCAAAGTTCTCATTGAGAAGGGAGGTCGTCAGGTCTTCACCCAGATCCATCGCCATTTCTCTGAGCGCAACTCTCCCCGTCAAATCACAGCGATCGACTCTCAACCCGCGCTACACGTACAGCCCCCCAAACTCCACCGAAAAGGACACCCGTAGAAGACCATTGCTCATTATAACAATCATCGCATTCATATTCGAAGAATACACATCCCGCCAACTTCTCCTTTCCACAAAGGACAAGTTGAAGGAAGAAGAAAACATCGTACTCCGGGGCGATATCCGCAATCATGTCAGCAGCTTAGTGTTCTACCCGTTATTCACTCTCGCCTCTGTCGGTATCATCTCAGCAATGTGGAAAGTGAGGAATAATCCAACGCTGAAAGCGCAGCAGGATTTCCGCTGGTACGTGAGAGCTTGTTACTGCTGTTTCACGGGTGCGAGTGTTTATCAGATTTTGGTTCACAGGAGGTGGATCCGGGACGGGTGGGTTAGGGAGAAGGATCGGGAGAGATATCAACGGGAGAGGGACAGGGAGATTAGGAGACAAGACAAGTTGAAAGTATTTAAGCTTGGTTAAGGTCTGCATCATTTGTCTACTTGGTCGCACTGGAGGTAAAGTGGAATGCAATAAGTGAGTCGCGAGTGTTAGCAATACATAAGCTACTCATTGAAATAAAATAGGCCTGAGGACAAGTACACAAACTTAAAAATTCTGAGTTATTGGAGCTCGTATGATGACCTTATCAGATCCCCATCAAAATCCATGAACCATCCCAAAGAGGAATCGTCCACAGTAGCGGAGATATTTTGCACTCTAAAGACAGATCACGAGCTTCATGCGCAGAGCAGTAGAAATGTCTCGCATTGTAATTATGGAAGGCCGCATGCAAAGAGCCTAGAAGGGCAATGGCATAACACTCTTGAGTATATTCTGCTCGTTGGTGCGACGGTCAGGTGATACGACATCTGTTGTTGTACCGGAACCTTGTGCGGCGAGGTTGAGAGTGAGGGTGGAATCAGATCGACGATAATGATGGATCTGGGTAGATCATTTTGTTCCCACAGATTTTCAGCCTGGGTGAAGGTAAAAGTGTTCAGTCATTGAGCTTGGCTTTTGGGACATGAAGAAGAAGAAAGAAAGTCTTTGCGAGGATCTAGCTCGTTTGTTTTGAAGTGAGATATTTAAACAATGGTTGAGAATTTGGTGTTTTTCGGAACATGTTGATGCTTGTGGCGAGTGTAGTAACCGTTTTATGGTTCTAGCACGAACGCACGCCCAGTCAGAGTAGGGGTTTTGCAAGCAAACGCAGCACATAGCTTGGGAAAGGAGACTAGAGACTGATTGCGCATGCTCAACCTGTTGCATACACAATTACTACTGATCAAATAGTGAAAGGGCACAGCTGTTCAAACTATCATTTTGTTCCAGATCACATATGAGTACTTCGTAGTGTGGTGTAGATTCTCCACAGCAAAAGGAGGCTAAAAATTAGAATACAGTAGTGCTAGACTGCTAGCCGCTCCCGCAAGACAACCTTGACGCTTAAACCTCTCCAACAGAGAGCACAGCTCACGACGACACTCCTCACCAACAAACTTGCAAACCCTCTCCATCTCCCCTGCAACCCACCTCCCCTCCATTTATTTCTCTCTTCCTCCTAATTACACAATTAGCTGTAGCTCGCAATACGCTCGCACAGCTCTTTTTGATTGAATTTCAACAAAGTTGAAAAAGGCAGCAGGTGTGCAGCCAGTGAGGTGGGCTAGGCGTTTCCAATATCCCCTGCGACTTTTCCGGCAACCTGCCTCTTCTCTCTTTGGAAGCAACATCAACTCCCTCTCTTTTGTCCTCTTCCCACCCTCAAGCTCGACATCACTCCACACATCAAATTCACCTTACCCATTAATGTCCACAAACAACGCTTCATCTAAGATTACTTCGTCGGGTAATACTACTACAGCGTCCGCCAATGCGAGCGGAGCAAAGGGAGCGCCGAAGATGAGCACCGGTGGAGGTAAAGCTTTGGAGGCTGCGCGAAAGCCTGCCAGTCCTATGGATCCGCAACAGAAGTAAGTGATCAAGTGATTTTAATCTCCATCGGAGTAGCCCAGTCCAGTATGCACCCCTTCCTCAAAGCCGTCTTTGAATAACCTTTTTATGTCACCCATTTTCCTCACTTCTTTTTTTCGCTCCGGTCGCGTGTCGCACAGTACTAATTGGCTCTTCCCAACGACAGGAAACCAGCTACACCCAGCGCATGGCAACGAGGCAGCACCAATCCTCTCACAAACAGAGCCTCTGGCCCGGTCGTGTCAAACGGCGTTATGAATAACGCTGCCAAACCCGCCAGCCTAGGCAAAGGCCCAGCCGTCCCTCCCAAAGACTCCAACAGTCCGGACAAACAATCCAGCGACCGCATCGCTCTTTTACTAGCTCACAGTGCCGTAAGTCATGCTAACCTAGCCTCCTTAACAGCTCTTTGTTGGGATTTTGGAAATATGGAAATTCTTAGGATTTCGAGTTCGGGGATATGAGGTGGGCTCAAGACTTTTGTTCAATCTCAGGATGCACGCGGGCGCCAGTTCAGTCTCCATTCGAGACGTACTGCGGCTGCGGGCTTCTAGAAGAAAAGAAACCACTTGAGTTCACTTCCCAGACTTGAAAGTTATTCCTAAGAAATTCCAATTTTCTACAATCTCGAGGAAATAACATGAGCTGTCAAGATTTATACACTGGCACGAGGCGAACTTTGATCATTTACTCAACATTATAATTGGCTAATATTGCTCTAGGGGCTCAATGCCATAATCACATTGAAGAGCGGCGAGCGTTACACCGGCACATTCTCATCCAATTCCTCCTCGAGTCGGTATCAGATAAAGATGGCAAAGAAGCTTGCTCCTGCGGGCAAGCAGACTAATGGCGCTGCTGAAGATTTCGTTGGCAAGGGCCAAGATCGAGACATGGACTTTGATGTTGCAAATGTCGTAGATCTGGCCCTGCAAAATGTGCGCTTCGAAAAGCCAAAGGCACAGAATGGTATTTATTTAACACCCTCGAATCTTTCGCGCTCTGTGTCTCAACTAACCCAATCCATCTAGGGGTCTCATCTAGCTTCATGACTGACACGGACATTTCTGCCGGACGCGGAGTTCGTGAGAGAAACTTGGAACGATGGGACAGCGACTCTCACACTTCTGGCATTGACATGTCTCTGAGTAGCAGCGGAAACGCTGCCTGGGACCAGTTTGAGGTGAACAAAAAGATCACTGGCCTTGAGAGTACTTATGATGAAAATATCTACACCACAGTCATCAACACCAATGCGCCCGACTACAAGCAGCGATTGGCCAAAGCTACAAAAGTGGAGCGGGAAATTATGGGTTCTGGCACCCAGGGCAATCGTCACATTGCTGAAGAGCGTGGATTGCAGATGCCCGAGGACAACGGAGTAGACGAAGAGTCCAAGTATGTTGCTATCAGTTCTTCCCATTTTACTTCACTAACTCAAAACAGATACTCTGGTGTTCATCGTTCCGCAGAATGGAAAGCTCTCTCCTCCGGCCAACCCAACAAATATACACCCCCAGCTGCTCGAAAGGCTGCACCAGCTGGGGTCTCATCCGACCCCTCAATCCTTTCAACCTCACGTCCAGAGCCCCCTACTACAGCGAAAACCCCCGAGCCCGAAGCTGGTGCTGTCAAAGTTCCAGCCGAGGCGAAGGGCACAAAAGTTCCTGAAACCAAAGCTCCTACCGACGATAAACTCACCGACGACAAGGCAGCTCCACTAAAAGCAGCACCCGCGTCAGTTTTAACTCCTCAGTATCCCCGGGGCCAAACTAAAGAAGGTGGCGCGACCGAGACTGTGGAGAAGGATGTTGTCCACGCCTTTAAGCAGTTTACCCAAGCGGAAAAGATACGAGTGCAGGAGCACCAGCGTGCCACCGCTCGTCGCGACAAGGCTGTCAAGCTGAACGATCTGAAGAAGTTTGCCGAAAACTTCAAGCTTCACACTGCTGTACCGAAGGATTTGGTGCCAATATTGGCCAAAGACAAGAAGAAGCAGGATGAGATCGTTATGAAGGCGAAGATAGCCGCAGATGAGGGGTCTACCAAGACAACACCTACCAAGGTCATCACATCCACAGCTGCCACCCCAATTACGGAGCAAAAGGTGGCAAAGTCCGCCGCGACACGAGCCATCGAACCTGGTCACACATCACCGCTCGCGTCATCCGATCGGCACAACCCACGCAGTCGTAATAATCAAGCACAGTTGTCCCAGTCCTTACGCGGTCCATCTGCGGGAAATCAGCAATTGCCAGGTCGACCAGGACCAGGTAACCTAGGAAATCGTCTAGCTTTCCAACAACAGCAGCAACAGCATCACAACCGCCAGAGCGGACCACCCATGAATAACCCTCAGCCATTCTACGACCCCCGAATCCCACCTACTGGACCGTCTGCCAATTCCAGCGGACTCACAAGTCCGACTGGCTCAAATAAGCCATGGAACGTCAAAGCTAACGCGTTCACACCTAATCCCAATTCACTGACTTTTGTCCCCACACCGTCAAATGCCAGCACAGGTTCAAGCCCAGTGCGTGGAGAGCCAGTTAGCCGTCCAACAGAACTCAGGGCTCCTAAGCCCGGCAATTTCTTTCAAGGGAGGGCACCTATCAAGCCGGCTGCTGAGAGACCGTGCGTGGGCGAAGCCTTCAACCCCATTGTGCGTATGAAGAAAGAGGCCGAAGAGAAGGGAGAGAAGGACAAGTTCGCGGACAACGGCGGTATCCCGCAGGCCTTCCGCACACCACCGACCTGGCCCACCAACAAGGAGAATACAGATGTGACGTATGCCATGCTTTTTGAACAGAATCAACAGAGCGCGACCTCAGTCCCACACCACAATACCAACATATCCCAACAGCCATATCAAAACCAGCTTCCGCAATTCCCACCCAACCACCAGGGGAGCATGCACATGGGTCACACTCCACATCAAACTCCCCGCCATCACAACGTCCAGCCCCATCATGGGAATCCTGGAACACCGCACCACTACGATGACAACAGAATGCAATACTCCCACTCAACGTCCTCGGTTCAGCCATCACCCCGGATGCCACCGAATTACTTGCAACCCTATCAAGTCCAAGGACAGCCTGGCCAGTTCTATCCGCAGCCAGTGCAAGGTTTTGCGATGCAAGGCGGGGGGCAACCAATGGCGCATCGCCAGGTCTCCAACGGAGGCGGACCTCAATTTGTGCCTCAGCTTATGGTAGGACAGATGGGAGGGCCAATGATGGGCCATGCACCAGGTGGGCCACAATTCGTTGGGGTGCCGCAGTATGCTTATCCATCGCCTATGCCCAACCAAGCTTATCCTCAGTTTGCAAATGGTATGCCTGGACAGCCTGGATCAAGCTATTCTAGCCCACGTGCGCCACAGATGATTCCGGGGCCACAGCAGGGGCATCCGCCACCTGGAGCACAAATCATGTATGTGCAGCAGCATCCTGGTCAACAGCCAGGCATGTATCCTTCACCGGGTCAAAGTAAGCCTTCCATTCTTTCAAATAAGCTTGGTTTGTGACTAAGCATATCAATAGTGCCCACCGTGCGAGGTCCTTTCCCAGGTCAGCTTCAGCAACAATACTCTGCTAGTCCTCACTATCCACAACCGCCTCAACCCCACCGCGGAACAGCCAGTGGCAGCTACGTCCAACCGTTGATGATGCAAGCTGGTCCTCCACAGGGGATGCCCCCTTCAGGTCCACCGATGGCACCTGAAGGAGCCTCGAACGAAACTTGAAGTCAACCCATTGAACATACATATATCTCTGCATAATCTTGGAATGGGTCTGCTCCGGCTTCGAGCCGTCGCGGAAATCTATCTTTTTCTGCACGGCTCATCGTTCTGTTGGTGTTTCAGTCGCCTATTGCTGCAAGGATGGCAACTGAACGGGGTAAACAAGCCACATGACCACAGAGCATATTGACTTTTTACACCTAGGACCAGTCTACCTAAAAGCGCTTGACCTTCTTACCTTTGCGGAGGTCTAGCGCGGTGGAAGTTCCACTTGCACTTTCGGACGCCGGATACCAGTCCTAAGCATCTCTGCTCGGTCTCAAAGGCTTGATTTGAAAAGTGAAGAGTGGAATGGCTGGTGGTGTCTTGCTATTGCTACTGCTTGCTGATTGCTTGCTGCTACTGCTCTCGAGAATGGGACTAGTTTCAATCTAGTCTTTCGGCGGATCTGGCAAGGCAGGGTCGAAAGGACGAGTGGATGGAGTTGCGTACTCTTGGTCATATGCATTGTGTGCATCCTAGAGGCGAAAGGAATGGAGGTGGAAGGTGGTATAGTCGGTATCATAAAATAGTTATAAAGACCTCTTTTGAAGTCATCATCCCTTTCGCCCAATCATCCATGATCTATGCCGCCAACTTATCTGCATGTTGAAGATCCAATGTCCATATTGTAGCTCGCCAAGTTTCTGACGCTAGTGTGAGTTGAGCTTAAGCTTCCCCCATGCGACAACGTCAAAGCGTGAGGTGAGGTGATCCACCCAGGGCACGGCCCAGGACATATTTATAATTATGACGAACTGAGAGGAACACGATTCCCCTGCCATGGGCTTTTTCATAATATTTTAATTTTAATTACGGCTTCTCCACAGGAAGAAGAAGAGGAGGAGGAGAGCGAAGGCAGCGTTCAGGTTGAATTGCAACATATGTCCACCGGCGCAGACAATAATGCGGATGGTGCTGCTGAGCCCTTGATTGGGGGTCGCGGTGATGACCCGGAGGCGCACCTTGTGGATGAAAACGATTTGGGAGATGCGTCTCCTGGCATATTTATCTGGCTCTTGACTTTTGCGGCGGGAGTCAGTGGTTTGTTATTTGGGTATGAGTATGTTTGAGCTTCTTTTCCACCTGCATGTTTTGCGAAAACGGAGCACATGGAACATGGAAGGAAGGACTGAGGTGTAGAAATATTCAATTGCAGCAGCAGAAACTAACAAATGTCCTGCAGCACTGGAGTAATATCGTCCACCCTCGTCTCCATAGGCTCAGACCTCTCCAACCATCCTTTAAGCACGCTAAACAAATCCCTCATCACATCCTCCACCTCCCTCCTCGCGCTCCTGTCCTCCCCCTTCTCTGGCCTCCTCGCCGACTCCCTGGGTCGAAAGCCCTTGATCCTCCTCGCAGACGCACTCTTCATCCTCGGAGCTCTATGGCAATCCCTCTCCACAACAATATGGTCCATGATTCTCGGCCGCGCAATTATTGGCATAGCAGTAGGAAGTGCATCCTTCGTAGTCCCGCTTTATATAAGTGAACTAGCACCCGCAAAGTGGAGGGGTAGACTTGTGACGATCAGTACGCTTATGATCACTGCGGGCCAGGTTGTGGCCTATATCGTTGGGTGGGGGTTCAGCTCTGTGCACGGCGGATGGAAATGGATGGTCGGGCTTGGGGCTGTGCCTGCGGCTCTGCAGTTGTGCATCTTGTTGTTCATGCCTGAGACCCCGAGGTGGCTGGTTAGGGATGGGAAGGTGGAGAGAGCGAGGAAAGTGTTGGGCAGGGTTTACGGTGGCGTAGGTGGTGGGGACGTTGTGGAGGGAATTCTGAGGATTGTTGGGCAGAGTATCAAAGAGGAAGAGGCTGCGAGGAAGGTCGGTGATTTCGAAGGGGAGGGATGGTGGGCTTCGCAGTGGAGAGGTTTGAGATATACCTTTCGCGAACTTGTTGGTGTCGGTGGCAATAGGAGGGCTTTAAGTGTTGCTTGTATGTTACAAGGGAGTCAGCAATTGTGTGGATTTGTATGTTGCCCGATCTCATTTCCGATTTTGCTTTGGGCATGAGAGCATGAGACTAATGTTGGATAGAACTCTCTGATGTACTTCTCAGCTACCATTTTCGCCATGGTCGGCTTCGCAAATCCGACAGCTACATCACTCGTCATCGCGTCAACGAACTTTCTCTTCACACTAGCAACATTCCACTACATAGACCGCATAGGCCGAAGACGGATCCTCCTCCTTTCGATACCGGTCATGGTCTTTGGTTTAGCACTCTGCGCAATTGCTTTCAAATTCGTCCATTTGCCACAGAATCATGGATCTCCTCCTCTTCTTGGAAGATTACTGCGGGAATCTGGACCATGGCCCACACTCATTGTGCTTTCCATGATTATATACGTAGCATCCTACGCCTTGGGACTCGGCTGTGTCCCCTGGCAACAAAGTGAACTCTTCCCTCTCTCGGTACGCAGTCTCGGTTCTTCCATAGCCACGGCTACGAACTGGGGTAGCAATACCATTGTCGGACTAACATTTTTACCTCTTATGGAAGCTATCACGCCGACTGGGACCTTTGCTCTGTATGCAGGCGTTTGTGCCGCAGCATGGTGTGCAGTCTGGTTGATTTATCCTGAAACGGCAGGGTTGGGGTTGGAAGAGGTGGAGGAGGTGTTGAAGGATGGTTGGGGAGTGGAGGAGAGTTTGAGAGTGTTCCGAGAGAGGAAGAGAGTAGGTATGGTTGGGAGAAGAGGAAATTGTAATAATGATGGTGGATGATATGACTTATGTGGTATTGTATAGGTGCTTATAAACGATTGCGAAGTCCGACGGAAATATGCCTCTCTAGTCCTCTCCCGATAGCCTCTATTGTACATCATAGACTTGAGAAGCCTGGAACTCTACCGTACCTCTTTTCGTAGGTTGTAATCAGCTTTTTCTACATGGATGGGCCAGATTGAATTTTGAAGATGAAATTATTTCCTCGCAATCTGCATACTTAGTTCTCAACAACGTCAGTGCTTCAGGTTTCCCATCCGCTGTCAGCTAAGCCATTGCGCTCCCAACCTGGAATGAAAAGCATATTGATCATGGGAGGATTTGCCCTGCATTGCTAGCGCGGAGCTTGTGAGAATCCGGGGAAGGTACGAGTTACCACGCACGCTCAGACAGCCTCGTTATTGTCAATTGCAAGCTGATAGTTGATAGAGCAACGAAGCAGCGGTGTGAATTTGCAGCTTCGGTTGCGTCTTACAGATATGAAATTATACCTACTACCGCGGCGGGCAAGCTTTGCACGTCTTTCCCCCGACAAACGCGAGATTGAGATTCAGATGACGTAGGACCTCGAATATCAAACGATAATCTGGAATCGAAGATATAATTTAATGCTCAAGTTCGAAAGCTATAAAACATGCAACTGAGGCTCAAAAACGTGGTAAAATCCTCCGTGCTTCAAAACGTGCTTCCAAAACAAAGGCAAAGGAGTTGACCACGAGACCCATGTGGCTGGTGTGGAAATGGTCTCGTGTGTCCAAAATGGCGTCCAAATGGCGTCAAACAGACAAAGAAAGTGAAATAAACAAATATCGTCCTGTTTGTAAATGATGGTCACTTCGAGAAAGGGTACTCGGGTAATTAGATACCTACTCTATTCGTGAACCGCAGTATCTACACAAAGCCTCGTACCCCACCTTACCAGAGAACTCTTCTCCGCTGAATACTACACCTCCTTACTCCAACAACAACAATCTCAGACATTCCTCTTCGATAAACTGCGACCCATTAGGCTGATCAGCTGCAAGGTACGCACATCTCCCCGAGTTTGTGGCTTTGGATTGGTGGCGTGGTTCTGCAGTGGTTCGTGGGTGCATGAGTTGGATCGCGTGACGGCCGGCTGACGGCCTTTTGGATAGTTCTAGAGACAGCTTCCGAGCATTCCACCTCGTCTTCTCTCTCAAACTCTCAACTGCTCAACTACAAAAGAGCTCGAATCATCCTCGAAACTCAATCATCTAATCAATTGCACATCCCCTTACCTCAAGTCCAATTAGTAAGTCATTCACATCGCGTGCTCTTGATGCCAGGTCATGATCGTACGGTTGATGCTGAAACGAGGGGTCAATGTTGCAGCATTTACCTTACCGACTGAGTTTATGCACATTATATCATCAATTGATGATCTCAATGTTGCTCAAACGTATGAACTAATTCGATTTCATCACAGTGACTCGCTCCCACAAGTTCACTGATCGTGTTTACGGCGAAGCTGCCGAAGAGCAACAGCAACAAGGCTCCAGCCTTCCACGTTTCTTCGGAAAGAACGCTGGCTTCGACACCGACCCAAAGAAGACCAAGAAAGATGGTGGAGGAAAGGGGAACTGGTAAATTTCACTCCGCACACCATCCCATCACTCCCGTCACTCACCTTCAGCCTGAGTCATCCATTTTACACAGCTTCACCTACTAACAACACAAACAAAGGGGCCACCCAGGCGCCGAAGTAGAGGACGTTGGCGGCCTCCACATGAACAACGCCCGCCGCCGCTCCAACTCCTCCTCTCATGCCAAAGGCGCCAAAGACTTCAAGACCAAGTTCGAGACCATCGAGGCTGAGCCCGTTTTCGAGATGAGCGAGCACGGCCCCCGTGACGAGGACTTCATCCCCCTCGAACACCAATCCACGACCTCCAGCGATGACTCTAATCACAGCGTCGCCGAGGATAAGTAGAGGCGGCCCTACATCCTGATCGTCTGCGATATTTACAAGTGTGACCTGGATATTTTCATTTTACTGGCTGGACTGGACTTTTCTTTCCCTTCACCAAAACAAATGTTCTCAGCCTTGCGGGTTCAGAGAACTCCACTTTTCCCCCTCTTTCTTTTCTCTTTGTCAGCGATAGTTTTATCATGCGGCGTTTATTCTCGGTCCAGAGCCGGTTTGTCCAGGGGCATCCACTTGTTTTATATCATGGCGTTCTATCTGGCCCACGCTCTTACTCCGCCTATTTGCTGCACTGGCTAGGCCTTTGCACCCATTATGACATCTCACCGATCGCTTTGAGTCGAGAGATACCTCATCAGAGGAATTACAAGAACCTGTAACATAGCTTGCCAAGAGGCAACAATTAAAGAAAGATTATGAAATCCTCACCTCCTGTCGAGTGTTTCCTCCTACATCCGCGAATGTTCATTTTGAAACATATGATCGATTTTCTTATGGTATTGCCATAGTTTCTAGTGACCATTACTTTAGGATTACGATACTTGACCTAGAGTGAATTATAATGATTAATTGGCCTGCTTGAAGACATAATTTCTTTCGGGGAGATATCCTGAATCAACCACAGCGAGCTGAGCATCGTATTTCTCCATTGATATCAGGTATTATAAGTACATGGCACTGACGCCTTTGTCCATCTACGGTCAGTCCTCATCCGTCTCATGGAATTAGTCCAGCTGCTGTCCTTGTCGCAACCTAGCCCTTCCAAGTCGACTACCATCAAGCAGAAGTTATACATCATCAATCAACCTTGTCTGAATCGTCAGCAGACTTCTTTAGACCGGGCACTTTGTTAGCAGCTGTAAACCTACCTGTACCAACACCAGCCCCTTCCTCCCCAACCCCACTAAACGCAATCAGATTCGGCGAACCCCTCAAATTCCCGCCAATCTGATTTTTCGTCGCAGTACCAACAAGCCAATTCCTGATCTCTTCGGGTGTTTGCGCTCCGACCTTCGAGAGGCGGTTCGCTATCAGTGCTGCTACTTGCGGTGCCGCTATCGATGTTCCCCAAGCGAAGTAGTGGTAGTTAGGGTCGAGGTTCTTGGTGCTGAGGGTGGGAACGCCGGAGCCAGGCGCGAAGATTGTGACGCAGCGTCCTACGTTTGTGCCTTCGCGGTCGGTCTGTTTGGTGGGGAATATATTGTTGGGGTTTGTGGAACCGACGACTATGGCCCCGGGTGCGTTTGATGGCTGCACGCCACAAGCATCAACGTCATAATTGCCTGCACAGACTACGACGTGGACTCCTTTTTTCACTGCTGCTGCTACTGCCGTGGATACGTCTGGTCTGCCTGTGAATCCGGTTTGAGACATCGAAATTACTTTCATGTTGTTCTTGCCAGGAGCATTGACTACGTATTCGATGCCCGCGACGGTGGAGTCGCATGCCGCTCGGTCATCATCATCTGCTATCTTCACGTTGTGTAGTGTAGCTTTAGGGGAGAGGCCTGCGTATCTCCCTGCTATCACACCCGCGCACATTGTCCCATGACCTTGATTGTCGCTGATATTGGTACCCCGCACAAAGTTTTTGGCGTCGACGACTTTGGAGCCTGCAAAGCCGGGTTGTTTAAGGTTGACACCACTGTCGAGGACGAAGACGTCGACGCCTTGGCCTAGGTAGCCGTCGTGGATCCACGGGCCATTATTGAAGCCATTAGGCTTGTAGTCTCGTTTCGATAGACGGACTGTATTCCAGCCTTTGTTTTTTTCGGTAAGGATTTGAGACGCTTTGCTGTCAGTCACATTGTCGAGTGCGGTGAGCTGGATGATGTCTGGATCAACATTCTCATCGGTAAATCTCACAGCCTTCTCTTCGGTAAGGTATGTAAGTGCTGGCGCTGAAGTCCCTACTCCTTTGATCTCTGCTATCTCCGGACTGTTGCGAACAACTTTCAGGTCCTCTTTATCAAGGACAGCCGAATACCCCTGAAATGCTAAACCAAATTCAAACCTTAAACCACGAGCGACAGTGCCATCATCATTGAGCCTCTCCAAAGACTTTACCCACTCCGTATGCTTCTCTCGAACCGCCTCCTCAACGCCCTCTTTGAATTTGACGAGATATGTGTCGGGAAGATCAATCGCACCCTCCGCCCGAGGCAACACAACAGCCAAAGCGAAAGAAACGAGTGGAATGAAGGCGCATAATAGCATCGCTACGAAAATGAAAGAGCACGGCACATCTCACCAAAAGGACGTGAAGAGAGAAGTCGCCTCGAACTCAAGCAGGTATCAATTGATGGGATAGAACAGACCATCCCTGCACAAACGAGCGAAAGCAATGTTCTATATTATTCTGTAGATAGTGGAAACCTACTAAATTGGCCCAAGAGCTTGTTTCAATCTAAGAAACACCCAATAGTGTGGATTGGCGAAGCTTGTGAGGGACTGTATATCTGACACAAAGGGCAAGATCTATCTAGCAAGTCCGACCTGACGCAATGTCACCAACGAGAGATCTTGCTAAGATCCTGGCGTGTGCAGGTTGATCTACTAGAGATACGGCTCGTCCGCTGATGCATGGTATTCTAGATCTTGTAGATGACCTCGGAAGAGGCCTCTCTCATTTCATCTCCGGTGCCACATGAATAGTGACTCCACAGCAACAGTACTGTATGGCTCCTCCACCAGAGTGATGTCCTAACACTCATTCGCATGATGCTTCCATAAGCGGATGCCTTGACCTTGGTACGTCCTTGGCAGGGAGTCGAGATAGGTAGCTGCTTCTGTTGATATGATCATAAGAGCTTGATGTGCCAGGACTCAGGAGGATACTTTCCGGCCACACCCACAATGGTAGAAGAAATGTCGAAAATCCAGGTTTTGGATGCAGATAAATTCGGCATCTAACTTGTACAACTCCTAGAGCTTTGGAAACTAAAAGGAGTGCCAAACTTGGTGCGTCGATATGTCGCTAACACATGCATAACTCTGTCAATCAGAGATTTTCGATTCATCACCATTTTCAACTCTTACTATGCTCGTATCAGAGAAGAAAACATTCGCCTCCGAAGAACAACAGAAATAAATCAAGATCGCCGAGCGATGTCAGGTAAGGAATGCGCCGATGAAACGACCGCCCGCGTCTGCATGGCGGCTCAACCGCCGGCAGACAACCCCATCAGACTCCTTCGTGTCATTCATCCGGAAACATGAAAATGAGTTTTCGGAAAAAGGAGAGCGTCGAGGTTGTGGTTGCAGACTTGGCTGCCTTCATCCGCAACCAGCCATTTTCGTCAACGGCGCCGACCCACTTCGGCCAACCACCAACGAGATGTGACGATATCCCACGACCCTTCTCCTTCCCTTCTCCCTACTTTCGGCGCTCTCATTGAGCTCCTGCAAACTCTTTACTTGTACATATTATGCAGGAGATGTCACAATGGCCATCATCAATGTCAATTCCTCTCAATTGTGTTTCTAAAGCTTCGTTCTATACCCGTCGTCTTTGTTGACCTACCCGTTGTGGAACAGTGCATGTGCATGGTTCATACAAGACATCCTTACGCATCTGTAAATAGAAGTTCTCCGAAAACGGTCGAGATCTTAAAACATCCTTCATCCACATCTCCTGTCCGGATTTCTGTGTTCATCCAACTACACAGAAACTGTAGTGGGTCTGCTTGACTGCATGCACTCACTCAGCCGTCTTCGTCTATGAACGGAAGAAAATTTCTAAGCACCGCTTCTCGTCGGCACGGCGGATTTCACACAATCCCATACTTACTCAAGTTCTTCGTTGCTCAAATTCAACAAATTTTGCATCTACCACATACACTCAAGAATAAAGCATAATGCGGCTTCTATGGATAGCTGCTTTGGCAGAGCTTGCCTCAGCCTTCTACCCGTACCACATACCAACGTCTGGGGGTCACAAGTCGAAAGCCTCACGGCAAGCCATTGAAAACTTGCAGCATCTGCAATCAAAACGAATACCTTCTCACGCATTCAGCCTCCCTGCTTCAGAAGAGGAACCGACATCGAAAACCTCAGCGCAAGCAGTTGAGCGACCCCGGAGTAGTAATCACAGCCCTCTTCGTATGCTCATCAAGCGAATCCTCAGACCACGCCAGAATTCCTTCAATGTCATAGATGCTGGAGATCCAAAGCAGGGCAACAGTATCGGAATCGACCAAGACGGCACCGATTTTTCCTACTTCTCTGCCTTCAAATTTGGTAACAGCAATGAAGAGTACTATTTGTTACTCGACTCGGCTGCTTCAAATACATGGGTCATGGCGGCAGGATGTACTAGCAATGCTTGTGGCGTCCACAACATACTGGGGCCGTCAGACTCGTCAACTTTATCGGTAAGGCTTAGCTAAATTTTCCCTAATATCATGACTTTGCTTACTGACTTCTTTGAGGTGCTTGATTCAAATTTCGCCGTATCTTATGGCACAGGAAGTGTCAAAGGTAATCTCGGAACTGATACTCTCCACTTCTCCACCATCTCCGTACCCCTCACCTTCGGTCTCGGTACCACCGTCTCGGATGAGTTTTCCTCCTACCCAATGGATGGGATACTCGGTCTCGGTCGACCGGATACAATCACGGAAAGCAGCAACGGTGTGAATGCACCAAGTCTGATGGACGTCCTCATCTCTCAGAAAGTGATAAGCAAAAAGTTCTATGGCGTTGACTTATGGCGGGATGCAGACGGAGGCAGCAATGATGGAGAGATCAATTTTGGCGCTCCGGACACGAGTCGTTATGATGGAGATTTGAACTACAATGCTGCAATCAGGAATTCAAATGGGTTCTGGGAGATTGCAATTGCGGATGCTGGGTTCAATGGCAAATCCGCTGGATTGACTGGACGTTCTGCCATCATTGATACCGGAACTTCATTCATTCTCATGCCTCCAGGCGATGCCGCCACCCTTCACAAACTCATACCGGGTTCGTCTCAGAACGGACAAGCATTCACAATTCCATGCGATACCAATAAGAAGGTTCAGATTACCTTTGGTAAAACCGCCTACGATATTGATCCACGAGACTATGTGGGAAAGTCACTCGGCGAAGGCGGATGCTCCAGCAATATTGTTGGACTACAAACCTTTGGGGCAACGCAATGGCTCGTTGGAGATGTTTTTCTCAAGAATGTCTACGCCGGCTTCGACTATGATGGCCAACGGGTTGGGTTTGGCATCAAGGGGGCGGCCGGTGCAAGCACACCGACAACCACAGCGCCGCCAAAGACTACAAGCAGTACGCAAGCCCCCTCTCCTACTACTACCCCTGTTATCCTTACCACATCCACCACTACTGTCCCTGTCCCTACACCAACTCAAACAACTACCCCCACCCTAAGCACACAAGCCATGCCTCCACCTTCACCAACGATAACAACAGAGGCACCTCCCCAAGAAACAACTCACACATCTACAACAGCACCATCACCATCCCAATCCCCCACTCAGACCACACAGCCCCCTGCAGAACCACGCCCCTCCGAACCCCTCTCCTCCACAACCCAAGCAACCTCCACCCTAACCTCGCTTGACCAAGTAGAAACCGCTCAAGCACATGCTAACGGCGCGACCGCAACGGATTCTGCTTTCACCGCTGGATTCCTGCCTCCCGGCTCGACGTTGACTACTTCGGCATCTGGTGGCTCGGAAGGTACGAGTGCTAGTGGCACACAAGCAACAAGGACGGGTGCTGGTATGAAAGTGAAAGTATCGAGAGCGCTGATGTTATTGGTGGTGGTTGTTTGCGCTATTGCCTTTGGTTGAGACCGAGATTGGTGAGCATGGACAAAGGTAGAAATACAACCCGAATCCACGACTGGATTCGCAACAAACACGTCAAGCAATGAGGATCAATCCTAAAGGGAGGGTAGAGGGGATCGTGGCATCTTCATGGAGAACACACTGCAACTGTATTGCGTTGACAGCCTGAGTGACAGTATAGTCACCAGTGGAAATTGGAGTTTGGGACATGATGCATAAGCTTGACAAAGATAGAATATATGATAGAAACAACCTTAATTTAATGTTTGGACTGAAGGCTTGGGTGACCATCTTTTTTCCCGTCTTCTCTGCATCTGGAAAACATTAAAGAGGTCGGAAAGCGTTAGTAGTAGCCAAAACACCAGCTCGAGCTAGTCCGCGGGTATTCGCATGATTGTTATTCAGGGCAGTAGTTCGACAGATAGGGAAGGAACGATCACCGGTCTGCAAGTAAGTGGAAACAATTTGGTTTCGCGCGATAAACACCTCAAATAGTGCGGGCAAGAATGGTTATCTTGTAACAAAAAAACGCCATTGTAAATGACAACAAAAGTCTCAAAGGAAGTGTGTAAAATGTATCGGGCGTACCAGGCAGGTCAAAGCAGGACTCGTCCGGTGTCCAATGCGACCTGAAATTAATAGCAAGAAGAATGAAAACGATACGGGTGGGCAAGGCAACCCATGTTCAATTTGTAGTAGGTAGCAAGAGCGAGAGATAAAACGAGGAAAGGAGATTGATGTTAGAGCAAATGACAAGTCCTGCATGAGTACCTAGCTATAGTATTACTGAACAACCCTTAGCAAAGCACCCAATATACGAACTCCGTCCTGTGAAACATCTTCGTCCTCTCACAATATCTTGATCCAAATGTGACCAGCAATGGCAAGGGTGACACAAGTATCTTGCACAGCTACCACCATCACTACTACTACTCAGCAGGTTATAGACAGGACAAGACCACCACTACCTCCTAGAGGATTTGTTTAGAAGTGAGCAGGCGCCATCTGTTGCAGCAAAGAGAAAAGAAGCCAAAAAGCAGGAAGAAGAAAAAGCAGGAAAGAACAGCCCTGGGTGAGAAGGGCCTCTATGCCGAATTATCAGAAAAGGGTGTTGTATTGGGGTGTGGGAGAGGACGGGTTGGTTGTCCGACTTGCACTGGATTCTCGATGGTGATCTGGTAGTCTCAAGCAAGGTTCCTGACGCAAAGGAGTGCAGTGTTCCAATACGCTAAGGCCGCCGAGCACAATTGGGGAAATTCTTCCTACGCCGAAAAAACAGGACTATCGAAACGTGGACTCCGTCGTTTGGTTTGTGGGTAAGTGGAGAAGGGCGAGGCGAGCTTATAAGAGGACACAGCCTCCGCGCTTCCTGCCGCTACGATTCTTGCCTCCCTTCTTCGTGTTGGTGAGGGCGGCTCGTGTGGCGTGCTCGAAAACCTCTCGGACACCCTCGCCGGTCTTTGCGGAGCATTCAATGTACTTGACTGCGCCGATACGCTTCTTGACTTCCTCACCCTGTTCATGTAACGTTAGTATGGGTGAAGATTTATACGGGTGACTACGGAGATAACGACTTACCTGCTCCATTGTGACGGGCTTTTGGGACGTCTTGTGCAACTCTTCAATGGTCTTTGGGTCGAACCGCAAGTCCTTCTTGCAGCCAACGAGAATTATGGGTAGGCCGGAGCAGAAATGCAAAACCTCGGAAATCCACTAGAGTACAGCGCACGTGGTTAGCTTGAGCGACCGATTGTGACAGTGATTGTGATGCGGTAGATAAGGTGGGGGATCCACAAACCTTTTCCTGTACGTTGTCAAGGGAATCGGGCGAGTCAATGGCGAAGCAAATGAGGATAACATGTGAATCAGGGTAGGAGAGAGGTCGGAGGCGATCGTAATCTTCTTGGCCAGCCGTATCCCAGAGGGCGAGCTCGACATGCTTGCCATCGACTTCTACATCGGCAACATAGTTTTCGAACACCGTTGGTACATAGACCTATTGCGTGATAATTGTTAGCGTTTTTGTCAGTGTTGGGGCTCCAATACTGCGGTCGAGCACCGAGGACTATGGAGTAGATTGATAGGGAGCAGGCAGCGAGGGGGTGGAGCGGATGGAGTCACTAACCTCCGGGAACGTTCCCTTGGAGAAGACACTGTGGAAAAAAAAAAAGAGAAATTAGCACAGAATTATTGCATATTTGATGTGGGAAGGTGAGATATAGGAGGGAAGCTCAAGTTGATTCACGTACATGAGCAAGCAGGTCTTTCCGCACGCTCCATCCCCGACAATGACGAGTTTGCGACGGAGTTCGGCCATGTTGGAACCGTTAACTATTGATTTGGGAGTCTTCTAGGTCGTCGGCTGGTCTATACGTGATGGAGGTCTGGTATTATTGTAAAGAGGGTGATTCGATGTTGGAAAGAAGGTTGGTTGTGGTGGTGTGGAGAGACGACGACAGACGACGAATGCTGCTCAGTGCTCGAGCTTTGGCTTTGAAGAGGCTGTGCCTGGAAAAAGTGGCTTGACAGCCTGGAGGCACGAATTTATTACCGATCCACGCGATTACCTGCCTTAGGAGTCGAATTGTCGCTTACGCAGCAAGTCTTATTATACACGATTTTCTTTCGTTTATGCTTTCAAAATTGTGCTCAGAAATTTTCTGCAGACTTTGATTGTAGGTAGTTAGGTTTTATGGAAGGAGTGGCGGGTTGCGGGTCCAAAAGGATGGGCCGGTCAGACTTCGGTCTGATGCTACCCCAGTGATGACTGATTTGAAAAGATACTCTTTGACTCTTCAATAGTCTTGTCAAGAGTAAATGCAGCATGAATATTTGCTCCGCGCTATAAACGAGTCTAACACAACCACCCTACCCTCCTGCCTTCTTCTACCTTCCCTCTCCCTTTCACAATCTCAACCCTAATCATCGTCATCGACCTACCTGGCAACCCACGTTTGCTTCTGCCCTATCACTCTGATTCATCAGCTATCCCGCTCGTTCTCTCTCATGCATTCACATTGCACAGAGATTCTCGTGTGCCGATGCAGTCACCTGTCTACCGTATCCTAGTCGAGCTGAAACTCATGCCGCTGCCTGGGCGATGGAATTGAACCACATTCTGGGCTACTTCTCTCAATTTTCCCGCTCCACAACAATGGGTCCGCTTACCCAAGTGTCGCAAGGCTGACCTCAGGCACCGTCAAATGACCAGGATTTAATATATCTGCCAAGGTCAACATACATGGCAATAACTTCCTCCTTGCTAACCTTTCTACCGTGTTAGTAGTGGCCATATCGGCGGTCTGCCCGGTGGTAAAATCCAGTCCTCTGCGCGTTTACTACACATCTCACGAGGTGCCCTATTCCACGATCGCCATGCAGTCAGCTGGAGGCCACTTAAGGCCAGACCAATTGATATCCACTGTTTGTTACCTTGAGGAGCTGAAATGCACATGATATGCACGTTTAATCGATCTGAATATCAGCCCGCAAGGCTGTTTGCAGTCTTCTCTTTGCTCCGTTCCGAAAAGAGACTGACTTGACCTTCACCAAAAACTCTTTTCTCTTGCTGGAACATACTGAAAAAGACACTTCGGATAAATATTTTGAGATTTTGGTTAATCTGTAAGCCGTGATCCACTCTTCGTTCACAACCAATAAATTTAGCATAGGCTGCGTGCGCACTCCCGAGTAGGTACTGTGTTCTGGCGTCTGAATTTCTAATTCAAACAGTAATGTCAGAAACTCTTAGTATAATATGGGACTTGTAATGTTCCTTAAGTAGGTCTTCTAGCTCAAAAATCCACAAAAGGTTACTCCGGTCTCTATTGGCAGTAGGCAGAAGAGAAAAATGATTAGAGATCGAAAATAGTACATAACAATGGCACGCGAGCGCCGAGCAGAACCTCATAATGCAGGTTATGGCCTCAGTACTGGTCCACCAGCGAAATTACTCCGTCTTACCAATTGAAGCTCGGATGTAACTGGAATCCTTGAGGTCTGTAAACTAGTTTAGATGTCTATAAACTAATCTAAATGTCTTTGAAAAGCTCAATTATCTTATTAGCTTCCAGATATCAACCAACAGCTCGATACTAGAAGCTCTGAATATACTAAAAGACTCATAAATATAGGTTCTCCAGTTAGGTTCTCTATAGAACCTGTCCGAGTCTCAATTGGCACGAGGAGTACCCTCTCGTCCAAACGGCAAATATTGCAGCGCTGTGCCTGTTAAATCTTGCACTTGTGTAGTCCGACGGCTATTGCAAACGAGGTAAGGTAGCTTACAAGGCCGAATTGTTATACTTCCCAAATGCCATAGCCCAGCAACAAGTTACAATACAGCCGTTAGACAAGCGCTTGTTCCGGCGAGAACAGAGAACGTTCCATTGGCTCGTGGACCAGGTATTACCCCAACAAAGTCTTTGTACATATAGAGATTTGAGCTATGGAACTACTCCCCCTTCTCAACTGAAGATGAGTTTTTGCAGGGGTCAATTCTCTTTAAAAAGACCAAGTGGTGGCTCGTGCGCTCGCTCATCTTCAGTTGAGAATGGGGAGTAGATTGAATGGCATATGACTGTCTTGGTAAATAATAAGAATGAGGGCTTCACTATTGAGAAAATTATTGTGCGTCGTGCGGACGTTGCTGTGGTCATTGATTGCCGTTATAATGGAGCTCATTCGTGCGGAGGTAAAAATTAGATCTACGTCTACGATACGTGCACGAACGAAGGGGGTTATCTTCTATCGGCGCTCTTTCTGGTGAAGTTCCGCCAAAGCCGATATTGTCCTGTTTAATCTAGCGTATCACCTTAGCGGTAGATCATAATTTGGACATGAGTTTTGAAAGGGATTCTTCAGCGGAATATTTCCAAAGGGATTAATGAACATCTTGGAGGGAAGCTTAGTGAAGCTTTGGGCGGAGTGCAAAAGTTCTGTGTCTGCTAGAAGAGTTTGGTTCCCAGCTGGAGGTCTAGAATGTGATAGAGGTTCATAAGGGGTTTTTCGTGAGTCCTATCTTAGGCGTTGAAGCTCAGCAGTTGTCATACTTGTATAGTTAGTGGAGTGAAATGAATAGGTTAGTGGTAAATTCCGTTACCTGCAAGTTGCAGCACGTGATGGCGCGAATCTGAATACCGAATCATTGAGGTGAATTCCATGGTTGGCGCAAGCTTTTCCTTGCGGTAAGAACTTCGGACAAGAGCCTGGGAATTCGTCTGTAGAACGCTTGTAGCTTACAGGAGTCATTATACTCCCCGCACGTGTATTGGCACCTCAAGCCGACGAGAATCAATGCACAAAATCTCGGTGTGTTGAAGAATGAAGAGTGTTAGAAAGTGCGAAACCTCACACTCAAACTTCGATCCCAGAAGGCATCCAGGAGTCACAACCCAGCTCCTTCATTGATATGGCCCGCAAAAATAAGTGCAACTCGCATAAACGCGCGAATTCAGAAGTTCCAGCCTCAAATTCACCACCCCTTTCAAAAAAGCCCAGGACCAGCGAGGTCATCTCAAAACACAATGAAATTTTATCAAACAAGGCCCCTCCAGTTCAACCACGTGTACGTATACCTCGTGCGCCACCACCCGAACCACCATCATCTGTGCTGTCAGATCATATCCTAGTACCACCTGAGGCGGATGACATGAAGATACGGGACCACTACAATATTCATACTATTTCTGCCTCGAAAAACTCGAGTATACAAACTAAAGTACGACAAGTCTTGGACATACTTCGATACGAGGCGAATAGGTCGGAAGACATTACGCAAGAAGGAATTGATAAAAAGAAGGGCGCTATCGTGGCATTAACGGCTCGTGCGCCAGCAAGCAACAAGGCCATCAGCATTGCTGAGATTGCAAAAAGGGAGCTGGCTACTAAATGTTGGCAATACACTGCTTGTTGGACCAGGTTGGAGACCGTAGAGAATCAGGAAAAGAGCAAAAAGCCTGCAAAGGGCAAACCTGATGGCGGACCGGTTGATAGTGAGGACTTGTTCGAGGTCTTCGAAGATCTGCCGGAGAGAAAAATGGTGAGGAATGTAGTGTGTCTCGCCATATACCTCTCTACAGAACCGGTAGCACGGCTGAAAGAGCTCTACTCGCATCAGGTCACAGAAGGAGAGAAGTCTTGAAACCATGATAGGGTGGACACCATAACAGCTTACACCTGATCTGCCCTGGGACGCTAGGTATAACTCCTGGCTGACGCTGGCTGTCCTACACACGCAATGAAGAACAAAGGACGTGGTGCAGCGTAGGTTCTTCCACCAACTGTGTATCGATCGTACAACTGACACATCGTGTGGCAAAATAAACGAGCATGATATTCGGCTTGCAGCAAAAACAGCCTATCACGATTGTCATACCCAAACGCAATGCATCATGCAGTGCGTAAATGATCTTTGAATTTTACTCGTTTATTGCCCCAAGTACTGATCGATATCGGCATGCATCTCGCAACTAAGTGACCACGATCCGAAGTCACTGGCTTGATTACTGACGTACCAATCACAAATAATAGCGAACTGGACTTATTTGTTTCTACAAGATCGAAGTGTCGCCCAAAATGGTAACACGACATATTCGTCCCGCCGTTGTTTCAGCTCGTAGCGTAAGAAGCAAATATGACACCCATTAGCCTAATATGAGCGGACTATAAGTTCACAGCCTGTTCTAACACATTTCAAGCTCTCTCTTGTCTCTCGATATTCTCTTTTCCCAAGCATGAACATGGATACAGCATTTGACAGCAAGGCCAACGCTCCGATTTCACCTCATGTTTCTTCATCTTCTACGGCCGTGTTCGCTCATGATGCACAACCGCTTCTGCATAAGATTGACATTCGTATCCTTCCCATACTCGCATGGCTTTATCTTCTTCTCCTCATGGACCGCGTGAATATCGGCAATGCAAAGATTCTTGGCTTAGAGGCTTCGCTAAACATGAAAGATGGCGATTACGGCATCACTATCTCACTTCTCTTACTGGCGCAAATACTGTTCATGGTACCCGCTAATCTTACTATGAGGAAGATTTCTCCTTCGCTATGGCTAGGTGGGCTATGTGTTTGTTGGGGTAAGGATGCTGAAGGTAGTTCTTTTTTCCTCTAGCTTACTCTGGGCAATATAGGTCTTATCACACTTGGAACCGGGTTTGTCAAGACCTTTGCAGGATTGTGCGTCTGTAGGTTTTTCCTGGGAATGATAGAAGGCGCATATCATTCTGGTGAGTTCTTTGAAGTGCCAATGTCACGTATCCAAGGGCTAATGCACTATTACAGGATTTTTGTACTTCATGTCAATGTACTACAAGCGATATGAGCTGCAAAGACGATTCAACATTGTGTTTTGTGGCGCCATTTTAGCTGGTGCAATCTCAGGAGTATGTCCTTACCATTAGCCCAGTTCGAGTGGGTTTCGCTCACGCAATTAGCTTTTCGCATACGCTTGTGCGCAGCTCGACGGAAGAGCTGGTCTCGAGGGGTGGCGGTGGTAAGATTTGTCTGGAACCTATCCTCAGGTGTTAAGGGTTTTAACTTTGTGTAGGATTTTTATTGTAGAGGGCCTTATAACTATTGCTTCTGGTATATCAACCATCTTTGTTCTTCCAGATTGGCCTAATGATGGCAATTTTCTGCAAGGAGAAGAGAAAATCCTGCTAGATAACAGACTGAACGAAGATGTGCAAGAAGCGAAAATGGATCGATTTGATGCTGCCGCTTTAAAGTTGATACTGTCGGATTGGAAAATATACTGCTCGTGTGTATCGTCGTCGTTTTCGCGTCTGTGAAAATATGCTGACTATTTCACTTTCCTACACAGCTCAATCATGTTCTTCTTCTCTGCAAATTCCGGTTACAGTCTTGTCTTCTTCTTGCCGACCGTCCTTCGTGGGCTTGGTTGGACAGCGAACAGAGCGCAAGTCATGACCATACCAGTTTACGTGACCGCTATGGTAGTCACACTCATCACAGCCTGGATTAGCGATGGCATTCAGCACCGATTCAGCTTCGTTCTCATAGGAGTCGCATTCGGCATTATTGGCTACTCTATTCTTCTCGTCCCGGGCTTGCCTTATAATATTCAGTACATGGCAATTTACTTCTCCGCAGCCGGATTTTACGTCGCGCAACCTCTTCTACTGATTTGGGCGACCAATAACTGGGCTGGCCATTACAAGAGGGCTGTGGCCACAGCTCTGATTACTGGACTTGGGAATTGCGGCGGGTTTATATCGTCCAATGTCTATCGCGAAGAGGATGCACCGAGGTATCAACTTGGATTTGGATTTACTCTCGCTGGTGTCGTTGTTATTGGAATTGCGGGTGTGGTGTTCTTTTTCGGGTTGAGAGCTGAGAATAGAAAGAGGAGTCGTGGCAGCCGATTACATCTATTGGATTTACCAGAACATGACAGGGATAATTTAGGAGATGCACATCCTGACTTTAGATTTAGTTATTGATGTGAGAGATTATAGGATTTATATACTGTCTTGCGCAGCCTCGAAAGCGAGGCTTATCAGAGGAGCATATCTCTCCCAGGTCAAAAAAAGCGACCGATATTGGCTCGTGCACCCAGCGCAAAATCACCTAGTTTTAGAAGGATATCCCCACGTACACTAAGTAAATAATTCCTAGACTTCTTAGAGACTTTGTTCTAGTACTTATTAGTAGTCGAGGTAAGTTTTAGAGAATTTTATTCAGTGTGGTGGTGTGGTACTCTTCAAGGCTGACGTTGTCAATATCGGCCGCTTTTTTTGACCTGGGAGAGCATATGGAAGGGTATTGGTCGAAAAATCACCCCGCATTTAACGAATCGCCTTTATTACGCTCGTTCTACCACAACAGTTGGAGCAACAGAGCATACTTATCAGTTCATAAAAAGTAATTGGTTGGTAGATCTAGGCAAAAATATAGTCCTAGTGGGGGTCGAACCCACGACATCCGCATAACTTGCGTCATATTCGTGCGAGGACAAATATAAGAACGGCGCGCTACCACTGCGCCATAGGACTGAAATTTGGGATGTTTGGGATGTTTGGGATGTGGTGAAAAAATATATAACTTAACATATTTTTTTCAGATGAGAATTCACAAATTCTCGTGTAAAAAGAATATTGCTAAAATTTCCGTCTTTTTACTAGCTCGCTTAAGAAATAGTCGTAATAGATAGCGTTCAAGTATTCATAGTATAAATAGTTATCTTAATTCTAGAATAACTCCCTACCTACATAAGATCTCGATCTAAGATTATTAGAGTATAATCTTATTATATAAAGCTATTAACTATAGAATTTTAGTAGAAAAATATCAAGTTTGAAAATTGATGTTCTTAACGATCAAAGTTTTAGACGGATCACTACTAGCGCGAATTCTCATCTAAAAAGCATATGCTAAATTCTAGTACGATAAGCTAGAAGACAAGCTTATTAGCCAATCAAAATGCACGAATCCGGTCAATTAGTTAGACAGCTTTTGTATTGCCATTCTGGGAACATGTTACCGAAGTTTAACAACTTGGTGCAAGAGTGTTATTCCACCACTCCATTATTCAAGGAGATATCTACTAGCCATAAGGTCTAAATAACAAGCTAGGAGAGATATCACGAATAACAATTACATATCTATCACTCCCCTTCATATTAGGCTCGCCTGGAAAGCACAGTTAGTCCGGGCTAAGAGATTCGACACAACAGATTCAGCCACGAAGCATTGTGGGCTATAGTGCACTGAGCTGGGTGTAAAGGTATTTTAGCATCAGCATAAGTGGAATGACTTAACAAAATATAGATAATTCTTAGGTAATTCGTGACTGTTGCGGCCTGAGAACTTGAAGCGTTCTCCACCAGTTGGCACTATTTCGAAGATGTTCCGGAAGATGGACGCCTAACTAAACAGCTTCAACCTCTTCAAAGGCAGCGTATGCGGTTCCAGCGCTAGACGGCCTCTCCATTGCTGCTGAGACAAGGCTAAGTGATTACATTCATGCGTAACAGAAGTCGGGTGTGCTGCAATGTTGTTCGTTGGGGCTGATTCTCACAGAAGTGAAAGAGAAATGCATAACAGCTATTCTGAAATCAAACTCATATTCTTGTATTAAGGAAGTTCGCTGATAGTCGTTACGTGAATCTCTTCCTTTGCATTCATCTTTCGCCTCAATCCAGCACTAACTGGATACACTACGGAAAACCTCAGCATACCAGAGTTACAAGCAAAAACTTCGGGTCAAACATGTACTGACAACTTCTCCTCAGTCGATTGGAACTACCAAGCGGCTGAAACTTTTTCAACCCCAGCCAAGGATCAACCCTCAAATTCTCTTCCCAAAATGCCTTTCTCGCATAAATGAAACTGTCCTGCTTGGGTATAACGAGTTTTGCCACACTCTGCCAAGGATATTTCTCCGCATCCCACTCTGAACCAGCGTACTCAACTGGTTGATCCTCTAGATTTTCAAGCAACTGCACTTGGAAAAGATACTCCGCTTCGTGATCACGGTGGAAATTCTGCAGCCAGCGGTGGAGAATATCATCACCATCTACAGGTCTCGGTGTCTCCTCAGCAAGCTTTTTTTGCGTCGCAGATGAAGGAACAAGAGAATACTTGACTACGAAGTCACCATAGCGATAGGCTGTCTGCGAATAGTACCTTGTTGACTCCAGATGTGTGTTAGGGACTTGATCGCGAGCTTTTTGCAAATCTGTATCTTTGCGCTGTTCAAGGTGTTCGTATAATTCCTTCTTGTCATTGCCATACTTGATACGCAAATCGAGGATTTCTCTCGTAGTCCTGGCGTCAGCGAGTTCGATTGCGGGAGCGGAGTAAAACCCAATGTCTTGAGTTGGTATGTCTTTTCCTGCTTCGTATTTCTCACCCACGACCCCAAAAAGTTTCATCGCAAAGCCTCTAGGTTGAAGGATACGGTCCTGGTTTTTGACTGTGAGAGGCTGGACAACAAGCTTGAAAATTTACGTACATCCAGACCTGGGTCTCCTGGTTCGGAGCTATATCGACATGCCACATCGTACTCGCCACCGTGATCGAATAGCTCCGTCTGCTTGAGATGTGCAGGTAAACTGTCTTCCACAATGAATTTGGCTTTCACTATGCCCTGTGTACGAGCATGTGTTCCTCCAAAGCAATGGCGACCTTTGTTGAACTGAACCTTTTGCATGTGGTTGGTTTGTTCGCATACTATTTTGATATCCTCTTCTTCGTTTGGTTGGATCTTCTCCACACCTTCAGCTTCCCAGGAGATGTACTTACGTGACGCGAGATTATCCGAATTGCCGTTCATGATTCTGGAAATGAGATTTATTCACGCTACAGAGAAAAAATGAACTTACGAGATGAAGAAGTTATATAAAGTTGATGTCAGCATACAGGGCTTGGAGCGGATTGTCATATCGTCATAATTGCAGTGGGGAATTATAGTCTAGACTTTAGCATTAGGATAAATAGTCCAGTGGTAAACCGACTAATTTAGCAGGTCTAAATATTTAGCACATTTAAACTTATGTGATGAAGTGGCTAGCAGGTTACTGGCGGTGTTGAATCATCACTATGATGTCGACAGTGTCATCGCGAAATTGTCGATCCCACGTTGATGAATTCCAAATATTGTGTTCTTGAATCTTGTGTGAGCCAGAAGTGCCTGTGTGGCGTGGAAAAGCTGACAGATCATCTTGAATTGGATGTAGTGAATGAGTTTCCAGGTTGAAGCATAATGTCGTGCACCAGACACCGCGCTCACTCAGGCGGTGAGAATGGTTTTAAGGGCAACGATTTCCGAGTGAAGGAGACAGGGCTTCTTGTAAAGATCTGAACACATTTCCGTTCATGATTCCTGCGATACGGCAGCTTTGGCGCGATACCGTCAGAAATTTGCTAGGAGGTAGACAGGAGGTCAACATCGAGGGAGGTGTCGATGATGTTTTAAAGTCAAAGCCTTTGTAGTCCATGGACCACATTCTATGACTTTAACATGCTTTGCAAGAGCCCGTTCTCGTTGATCACACTGCTCGTTAGAATATGGAAGTAATAAAAACATGGTGTTGTTTGTGCAAGGGGTACAAACGATCGCCAAGATATAACCTTAACCTTAGGATGGATATCGAAATCTGGCAAGAGAGCGCATTACGTACCCCTACAAAATCAACCACAACCTCAATTTGAGAAAATGCTGTAAAGCAATCGCAAGCACTATAGCCGACTCAAAGTCTAGGAAACAGTCAACTTGACAATGTCAGCCCCGGCTAGTTCTGAACCTCTAACATCTACTGGTCAGTATCTTTAAGCCCGCAATACATGCGCGACTCATTAATCCTTGCCGCGCATGGCCCTCGCCCTCTTCTTCTCTGGGCCAACATCGTGGTTTGACTTGATACTAACAACATTGGTGTTATAAGTTATAGCTTCTTCAACGCCGAAGATTAAGAAGAAGAATAAAAAGAAGAAGGTTAGCGCGATAAATGCGGTGAATACGGAGACAAATGGAGAGGTTACCCGCAATGGAGTGAAGAATGGAGCGGAAGCGGAAGAGGTTGGAGAGGAGGAAGAAGTAGAAGTAGAAGTAGAAGTAGAAGCAGCTACAGTAGGGATCGTAGTTGCAAATGTTCAAAACCATGCTGATCACATCTAACAGCCTGTGGAAGTCCCAGTCACGGAGGAGGACGGAGAGGAAAAGGAAAAGGAAAAATCTATCCCATCTCAAAAAGAAATAGCGCCTACATCGAAGACACCACCAAGGACTAATGGACTACAACCGAGTAGTGGTGCCGATACATCAGAAAGACTGGAAGCTTTACAGCAGGAGCGCGACGCCTTACGAACAGAAGTCTCCGAGCTGCGCAAATCACTCGAGGCCATACAAAACAAGCACGAGAGAGAAGTCACGGATCTGCAGGATAAACTTGAAGAGTCAAATTCAGGCAAAGACAATGCTGAGAATCAATACCAGGAACTCCTGGGACGAGTCAACACCATCAAAGCTCAATTGGGGGAGAGATTGAAGTCTGATGCCGTGGGTTATGATTGCGCAATTACACTTGCTTCCTGCTCTAACAGCTACACAGCAAGACCTGGCCCAAGCAAGATCTCAGATCGAGGAGCTTGAAGAGCAGAACCGGTCTATAAAAGATACAAACGAATCCCTCGAGGAGGACCTTGCGAAACTGAAAGCTGATCACGAACACCAAGCACAAGAAGTATCTACTCTCAGGAGCCGAGCCAATTTATCACAACAAAACTGGCTAAAGGAACGAGACGAGCTGATATCACGCGAAGCTTATGCGCGCGAAGAGTTTGAAACTGCAAAACAAGCTATGCAAGATTGGGAAGTGCTGGCAATGGAAGAGCGGTCGTTGAGGGAAACTTTGACGGAGAAGGTGGCTGAGATGGAGGAGCAGATAAGTTCACAACGGGAAGCACTTGAAAGGGCTCTGTCCGAAAGGGATACGAATTCAAGCACGGTTGATGGATTGCAGAGAGCACTCAAGGATATCCATGAAGGTAAGTTCGTCAACATCGTACCGGTGCGCTTCTGCTCACCTAAAGTGCAGCACGGAAAAAGGAACTCCGCGAGCTTGTGGAGACATCCCAATCGCAGCTTTCTGAGTTACGAACACAACTCCAAGCGGCTGAGGAATCTGCATCATCAGCTAATGCTTTGTTAAAAACGACACAAGCAGAATTGACGCGTGCACTTCCCTTTGAACAGGAAGTAAAGGAGAAAAATTTACTTCTGGGAAAGCAACGGCACGAAACCGTAATATTGAATGACCATCTTACGAAAGCTTTGCGATTCTTAAAACAAAGGAAACCTGAAGATATGGTTGATAGACAGCTGATTACCAATCATTTACTCCACTTCATTACATTGGATAGGGCAGATCCAAAGAAATTCCAGGTTCTCCAACTTATCGCCGCGCTGTTGAGCTGGAATGATGGTATACACAATCCCTGTGGCTCAGTAGATCCAGTACTAACACACCAAACCAGAACAAAAAGAACAAGTCGGACTCGCACGCCCAGGAGCTTCAAACAGCGCTCTACGAGTCCCTATGTCGCCTTTCCGACGCACACCTAGTACACCTTCCCTAGCTAATCTGGAAACAGGGCACGCGAGCAAAGAGTCACTAGCTGAACTGTGGTCTGATTTCCTGGAGAGAGAGAGTGCCGAAGGTGCTAGTCCCTCTGCTTCAAGGAGACCCAGCAGTGCAATCCCGAATTTGGATAGGAGGGATTCTGAGAAGTGTTGATTTCTGCCCACTTTGTTTCATGATCTTGTGGCATATTTATAGGGAGCAAGCATGTCTTATGGCGGCGGGTAGGACTGTCTCTTACAGTCCGTCCTGCAGAATATGAGCGGGGCCGCTGCAGGTGTTTGAAGCCGTCAGTCGTTGGGATTAGCATTTCTACTAGCGTGAACTATCACGCGGGCGTAGGAACTTACAACAACTCTTGTCGGCCTATTTCACAGATAAAATGCTTGGTAGTATGCCTGCTGCTTCACGATATTTAAAGATTGGACCATGTCACATGACGCTAATCAATCCTCGCGTTACAGGCAAACCTCGATATAACGATCTTCGATGTACCGATAACCTCGATATACCGATATTTCCTCAACCGCCGGAAATATCGTTATATCGAGGTTTGCCTGTATTGGTAATCATCTTGAAGAGCCGCAAGGCTGAAATCCCGAGCCGCGAGCTGACCAATGACCATTCCTCCAATGCGGCTAGCGCAAGTCTTGATCCAATGTCATTCATATTTTATTAGAAACCGAATGATCTCTTCTATGATCGAGTATACAACCTGAACCAAATCTACCAATATGTCACAAAAATCAATTCTTATTTCGGGAGCTGGCCTCGCCAGTCTGCTGCTCGCACAATCTCTAAAACGAGCGTCAATCTCTTTCTTGATCTTTGAACGGGATGCTTCGATCTCCTTTCGCGCGCAAGGCTACAGAATCCGTCTGTCTTCAGAAGCATTGGATGGTATTGAATCAGTTCTCACGCCTGACCACTTTAAGAAGTTTTGGGACACGTGCGGCAAAACCGGAGGCAGCGGTTTCGTGGCTATTGATGCAATAACGGGTGAGATTGTAGTCCAATCTCCCAATTCGAAAGGCAGTGTTCGACTTGGTGGACCAAGTGGGCCGGTTGAGTCTCTTTCGTCGAGAGATGGTAAGATTGTTGGCATTGCGAGGGGAGATATGAGAAAGTCTTTCTTGGAGGGATGTGAACCTTATGTGCTGTGGGCTCACCGTGTCACTGGCTAAGAAAGGACCACAGACGGTGTTCGCGCAGTATTTGAGGATGGATCTAAATCCGTAGAGGGTGATATGTTGATTGGTGGTGAAGGGCTTTACTCTAAAGTAGCCAAACAGTGATCCAGTGGGAAGTTGAAAACATATGATACGGGGGCAAGAGGCATTCATGACCAAGCGCCTGCATCAGCATTCAAAGAGCTTAGAGAGGGTGTTTGGCGGATAGTTGACGATTCTGATCCCAAGGGGAGACTTTTCGTCATCACGAATGTGCGGCCAGAAGCTGATCCTGACGTTCAGCTTGGGTGGACGGTGGGCGCGGCGCCAGGCGTGATACTCGCACCCAATGACGATTATACAATTACTGGGCACACAGCCGCGGATGTTGCTAAAAGGTTTACGGCGGGTTGGGCGGCTCGGTTGAAATCACTTTTTGATGAGATGGATGTTGAGAATGCTGCGTTTTGGTAAATGTAGGCTATCCTTTGCCTAGAATGTCAAACTCTTGCTCCTGGAATTTTTGCTAACCAGATGGATTAACCTGCAAGTACTTGCTCCACACCAAGTGGAGTACCAGACTGGGATAATGACCCTCGCGTCACTGTTATTGGTGACGCTGTGCATTCGATGACTCCAGCTGGAGGTATTAGTGCCAATACAGCTTGCAGAGACTCTGCTTTATTGGGAAGACTCATGGCGGATGCGGGTGGGTTTGCAGAAGGCGTCACCGCGGCGTACGAGGAGATAATGAGGGTGTATGGGAGTGAAGCTGTTGCTTCGAGTTATGGTATGGCAACGGCACAGTTTGGTATTGTCATCGACGAGAATTCTCCGACGGTTGAAGTGGGGGCTACCAACAAAATTAAGGAATCAACAACTTTTCGAGGGCGTGGAGGTGAGCAGACCCTGTTAGGTCTTAACTTTATTGTGAGACGCTTAGCTACAGCAAACGACGTGGGAGAGATTCCAACTGGTTGTGATAGGCAAAATCGTAGTGTATCACTCCCAGTATTGGCTCGGTTAAATTAAGTCGTAGCGAGATTACCATTTCCGGTCGTTCTGAATGGAGAACAGGCGTCGTCATTACTGATGCTGCGATAACTTGTAAAAAAAAGAAAGATCAACTCATAAATTTCAGCGCCAAAACGCGATTATCAAGGGACTACCTATACTCGGAGTCCAATTGCTAACACTGCTACACCTCAAGTTTTTTGAAACTGGTCAGGGTCCAGGATCCTGGAGTGCTTTAAATCAATTCATAGTATTAAAGCTATTCAAGTATTCATACTTACTCTATTAATAGATATATATCAGACAGTACTAGAAGTCGTAAGAATATTCATTTGGTGTTAATAATACTAGTATCATAATTGCAGGTTAAGATTCCAGAGTTGGCTTATCCGGCTTTCAAAAACCTGGAGACTAGCTACCGTGTGATCAGGTAGTTGGAATATTTGGAGCGACTATCGAATGAAGCAGAACGCAACCAAAGAACCCAGCTGCAGGACCTTCCGTCCGTCCAGCAGATGACACTGCGCCTTTCAAACCTATGTCCGCCTGATAAGTTCGAACATGTCAAGGAGGAAACGAATATTTTCTTGAATAATCGAAAGTTATCAAGCATGCGGACAAAACCGATGTTATAGATCATGATTACAATATGAGATTAGCGATTGATACTTTCAATGATACTAGGTGATGTTCACTTGAATGGGCCAGGTGCTTCCAGCTTATTCTTTGTACCTCTCTGGCCGGCCTTGTAAGCGTGGGACGTTCTTTGGCGTTGTGCTAGCTCCCAGAAGAGGTCGAGGCGTGGAATTTGTTCCTGACGGTGTTAGAGCAGACCCTCCGACTATTCCTAATACTTGCATGCCCGCAGTCATCTTGGTCTTTCCGGGCAGCGAGGTCTCCTTATTGGTCTCCGGGCGGCTTCGTTCCTCGAAAATTTCACCCGGTTCAAGATCTTCATTTTGAAGATCATCTTGTAACTCCACGCTGCTCGCCATCATCTGTGGATTCCCTCGAAATACCTCGCTCCTCCTCCATGTAGGATCAGGGAGTCGAATTTGCTTTCGAACATTTTGGCAGTAGGTGTCGATAAGTTGCTCTAATGATGAATGCCAGATATGTCCGACGGGCTTGATTATGTTTTCGTGGACGATCATGGTCGAGCAAAGCTTCAGGAGTGCATCTTGGTCAAGATTATTCTTCTTGTATAGCTTGAAGACAACTTGTGAACGAGGAGGGAAATAGGAGTCCTCATCCATATCATCGTCTTCCTAGCTCAGTTCTAGATAGTCACGGGTATCTTTTTTATGCGAGAGGTACGTCTTTTTGTTCTGTCCGATGCTAAAGATGTTGTAAGCCGGCTCATTTGGGATGGATTGCCATAGGACTACTCGTCTCTTCTTGATGACCACTCGGACCCAATCCCCATATATATCTCGTACGGACCAGGTAGATGTCATCTTCTTCTTCCACATTCCTAGCCGCCTCAACAATATAAGCTAGAACCATAGTCCCTGGTAGATATCCTCCGTGTTCGTTTGTGGCAAAATTTCGTGCCTTGATAATATCTTCTCTCTTTGGTGGAGGAACTTCAGCTTTACCAGTCGCGGTCAGTTCCGGAAGGTTGTCCGTGTTGACTTGAGGTAGTTGTTCACGTCGGTGCTGGAGATATCCAGGCTTTTCTTCTGCTTGTTTCTCCCGGCTTTGGAGAAGCTCGTGATAGTTCTGACTTAGGCGCTTGTTCTCAGAGTCTGCAGAACGGCACTCGGCTTTCCAGTAGCGAACCTCTCTCTTGTGATCCTCACGCTCTAGATACAGTCTGTCCTGAAGATGCTTGAGCCGTCGAAGCATGACTTCATATACTTCTGGTGGGCCACGATCATGCACCTCCAGACGTTCTCCGGGCTGGTCTTTGATTGTGATATTGTGATTTTCGTGTTGGTTTCTGCTGCTCAAAATTCCTATTAATATCTATATCCCGTCCCTTTATTACATTCAATCTATACCTATCCAGGCTATTGCTCCTAACCTCACCAGAAATTTGCTTCTCATAAGATGACGGCGTGCGAGGGACTTGGTGCTTGCTGGCTTGGCTATCCCAGTCAATGGAAAGTCGCCGACGTCGATTTGGTGAAGAGGAGCGTTCATTACGGTGCCTACGCTTCAACATGCGGGAACTATATCGATCGTTCTCTGTGATACTATCGCGCTCATTCCACAACCCTTCTGGAAGTGGACCCTTCATATTCTCTCGTTGGCGTTCAGCACCTGCAGCCTTTCATATGGTTAATAATTTATCTAATGACCAGTTCTAGTTGCTGCTTACCATAGTGATTCTCTCGTTCTGCCCTTGGTATTCCATTGTGATGTGCGAGAGTCTTCGAGTTTGTAAAACTCTTTGAAGTTCACGAAAGAAAATATTCTTGAGTCGAAGCTGTCATCTGCTCCATTCCCGATTTGGAAACGGTGTTAGTGAGGCGTGCTGTGTTAAGGGTATACACATCACGTGGATTCGCATTCACTTCAATGTCTTTTGGGCTGCGCGGAACACCAACTACGATACCTCCCATATCAAAAGAGAATACGGCTCAATTGAACTTCAGCCTACTTACTGCGTTGAAAACATTCAGTGGTAGACGTCAAGGGCTGCCTCCTCATCGCTGTACTCGCCAACGCAAAACGCATATTACATACTTCGACCATGCGAACCCAAAGCATGACCGCCAAATCGGAAAATGACTTCATCTAGTTAGACTGGCTGGTCTTCTCAATTATTGCTTTGCGCTAAAACTCCATTTACCGAAAAGTGTACCTGCTGAAATTTCAATGTAAATTGCACAGAATTGTAAAGGGAGCGTAGCGTACCATGAGACATCTACTAAGAAGTATTCTATCCTTTCTCATCCAACCCATAACAATGCTTGAATAGAGGTCCTTTGTCCGATGGTTGCGGAAATCGGTCTCAGGACCGAAGTCAAGAACAAAGCGTTCAGGGATCAGATTGGATAAAGATGTCATCCAATTTGTGTTTCTTTCCTCATATCAATGGACAGTATACGAGATAGTCTTCAGGATGCTCTCCGTCGTGTGTTCGATATCTTCGGTATCTTCCTCCAAACGCCCGGGCAACCTGTTGTAAAGACAGACAAGCAATCATGTAAAGTTGTCTCACCACCGACTACGCCACGTAGAGGACCAGCCATGTCTGTTCCTCTATGCGAAGAGATCGACAAGCTTCAGAGAAGAATTCGGCAAATCGGCACAATCATTGCCAACATCAGAAGCAGCCAAGCTCATGGACCGCCAACATCGCGAGTCGAAGAGAATATTAGGAAGCATGAAACACTGGTACAATCGCTGCGATCAGAGCTTATGAAGTATATCAAGACAAGCGATATTATACGACGAATGAGTTACCATGAACTTAGCCACATTATTGCGAACAGCCCAAAAAACCTGGAGGCATTTGAATCAGATCGGACAAATGAAACCCTCCACATCAATGACGACTCACTGGGTCAAGTCTACAGCATCTTACACAAAACGAAAAATAAAGAACTCACCTCTCTTAAGGTACCGAGGCTGCATGGTTGTTCGGAGCGCTCAAAACACCTGCAGCCTTCTGAAGCAGAAGCCGAGAAAACATTTCAAACCTTTATCAGTTTAATTCAGCCGTTACCAGCTACACATGGTGTCCAAAGAGAACTCTTAGCGACTGCGCAGGATCATGAGCAGAAAGTAAAAAGACGAAGGGCGAACATAGAGAAGAGTGCAGAGTGGGGACGAAATGATGAACTGGCTAGGATTGACATGTTGGAGGATCGGGGGCCAGAATTTGTTGTATCAGCAACGGTTTTGCACCGATGGCACCTACAAGGGACTATGAACATGAGGGCGAGGCTAGCTGAGGCAGAGATTGCCTTGCGGGAAGCGGTAGGTAATCATATCGGATTTCGATGGCATAAACCAGCATCGGAGAGGCGCTTGAGCCATCAAGTCCTCATCGGACACATGTGGTAGCTATTGAAATCCGGCCCAAGTTTGAGCTGGATTTCACCTAGTGACTTGTATCCAAAGAGATATAGAGCTCGCGCATACGGTAGGTACTCTGGGTTTGCAAAAGCCTTGTTCTCTAGGCTATCCCCTTTGAACCCAAAGGCATGGGGTCCCCTGGCAACTGCTGCTGGATTCCATGGTTGAGACCTTCCTTTAACGTGGAAATTCCGTTCCTGCATGAGTGTGTAGGTATCGGCAAAACCATTCCTGCATGAGTGTGTCAGTATCGGCAAAGCGACGCAAAGACAGAGACTGCTTGCGCGATTGTTGATAGGCTCTCAAAGAAGCATGCTAATCATCTCGATAACAGGCGTAGAGGAAGATAGTTGGACAATCGATAGTCATCTGAAAGTCCCTTGGACCTGGAAGCCTGGCGACACAGGCCCTTATTCTACCGATCTCTCCTATCTTGCGGAAGAAGCCCGGCTAGCAGCCGAATCGCTCGATTGGCGAGGGATAGAATCATCGCTTCAGACGACTGGTGAGTATGAAGATCTAAAATCGGCACTATCGTCAATCAGGACTCAGTCTATGCAATTTTCCAGTCCCATACCTAATCGAATTGCCGAATCGGACCATGACGATTGGCATTTTGCTACCGACTATTACAAAGCAAGACTAAGGACTTGGAGTAAGCTCAAGCAACAGCATACTGAGTGTTTATTTAAAGGTCGAAAGCGGCAAGCCTCGGTTGCTGATAAAGCTGATGCTGCAGCAGACTTAGCGCTGAAGAGACTCCGTATAGAGCCTCCGAGTAATATTGATGTCAATAAGAGATCAGGATAGCTCAAAAAAAGCTAGGGCAATGTCCAAGTAGAAAGCAAAGGTCCCGAACCTACACAAACGCTCAGGTGTATCACCTTTCCCCAAGAATAGTTATGCTCCTTGTTGTTGTCTTCGACATGGTATAAAATCGGACTCTTTTGTGTTGTGTCGTTTGCGGTATACCTAGTTCCCTTTCAGAATAGATGACGTCTCGAGATAAGTGAAGCAGGTTAGTGTCACAATAATTTTGAAGCGATAACTATCACTTGATAATATTGCGGCGCTAGCGCTTAAAGCTTGTTACTAGTATATAGTTTAACTAGAACTTAATTACTTTAAAATCTTAAAAACGCTACACTAGCCGCGAAAAGCCTAAAAACGTATTAAATAAAGTTCTAATTACGCTTATTATAATTATAAGGTTCAATATCTTATAATTAATAGCTATATTACGGAATAGCGATAGTAGAGAGTTATATAGAGGCAGTGTAACGAACCGAGTATAATTAACTCAAGTCGGACTCGAGTCGACTCGAGTTAACCCGGACTCGGATTCGGACTCGATAGGGCTAAAACTCGAGTTCAAGTCCGAGTCGAACTTAAGTCTAACTAGAAAATTTAATATATTATATAGTATTAGATAAA
>MU007072.1:146563-192276 GCA_010583015.1 Tothia fuscella | reverse complement strand
AAAGTACACGTTCTGGATTGTATGGAACTAGGCCTGTTGCTGCAAAACCGCTTCGAATATTGCCCTCATGTAGTGCTACAGCCCGTGCTTGTTGGTATAGGAGTAAGAACTCCTGCTTGTCGATATAGTTGACGCCAAGGCCCATTTTTACCTCAATAAGGCTGCCGTACGATCGCTTGAGGGCTGCAAAGCAGCCAACATCAAGTGGCTGGAGGAGATGAGATGAATGCGCCGGCATACAGAGTACAATAATCCTATAAGCTAGGCAGTATTGGTCAAATTCAGGCGTAACGTGGCTGCCATGGCCGTCAAGGATCAAGAGCCTATGCGTGCCAACTGTACGGCTCTCGGTATGCTTGTTAAAGACGTGTTGAAGCCAGTATAGCCCGATCTCATTATTCGTCCAGCCGTTCTCGCTCACAGCAATTGACCAGTCGTGTGGTATAAGCCCGTTCTGGTACCAAGCTGCCTGGTGCATTACAGCTTCAAGTATAACAAGCGGCGGCGTCGCAAAGCCGCCTGCCCCAACTGCCTCAATAACTGTAACCCATTCACGGTTCCCTGGCTGCACTGTCCTAGGCCTGCCTTGCCTATCCGTACCCGTAACCACCTTTGCTGTCGTAATTACTCCCATCTGGAAGCCAGTCTCGTCAAAGTTGTAGATATCCTCCGCTAGGATCCCGTATTCCGCAATTATTGATTGTACGCGTTGAAACCAGCCTCGAATTAGCTCTGGATCTTCGCATAGGGCGCGTTTATAGTCGTACTTGCGATTATACGTAGATTTTAACGAGTCCTGGCGGTTGATGAAGTTACGTGCCCAGTTCTGACCGACAGAGACTGTTCCGCTGTGCTGAGTCGCTAGAAGGCTTGCTATCTGCCGTACAGTTGTAACCCTGGGTGGCATACCGCGTCTATCTATTGATAGAATCCATCCTATAAGCGATTCTTCCTCAGTAAGGGTAAGGAGGCGATTCTTCGCGATAGAACCAAGCCTAGGCTCAATACCTCGGAGGCGGTCGCGTAGGGTCGTTCGGGGGACATCATAGGTGTCTGCAGCGGCTTTAACTGATTTAAATTGGCCTTGCTTGTAGGCCTGGATAGCTAGAGCAAGCCTCCCTTCTTGAAATAAGGCTGCTTGTTGTGGTGGTGGTGCCATCTGAAGTTGTATGAGATGGGACGCGTGCGCGATATTAAAGTGGCGGGAGGCTTGTAGTGGCGGGAGGCTTGTGAAGTACGTTAACTCGCTCTCTCGCTTATTAAGAAGATGAATGCTGGGCACCCGGCGTTCTCTGCTCAGTTGCAATGGGAATGAGGCTCGATAATTGCTGTTAATATAGCCAGCGTCATAGGCAATTAACGCTTCGGTGATACCGGAAAGCGATATTTATGACTTCAACTCTTACGAATCTTCGTACGGCTGCCTCTAAACAAGTGTGCCTGTTTTACAAGGCGCTAGTCTGGTAGTTTTCTCATCTGTAACGGGCGATTCGGGCTGAGCCGCCACGATTGGATAAAAATAGGAGAGCTTTTAGCGCAGTTTGCCCACTGCGAATAGTCTAACCACCCCAGATCTCGTGCACCGCCGCCAGGTCGACCTGCAAAAAAACCTTTACTCGATTCCAAAGAGGCTATCGTTACTGTACACACTTTTTTTCACACTGCCCTTGCTCAAATACTTTCTTGCATCCCTCTTTTTGTTCCATCACAACAACACCCCCGTCATCCTCCCCTTCATATTCCGTTGCTTGTGTCATCCTCGCCGACACTCCAGGGCCGAAACATCTGGCGCGCTTGCTCACTGGCCACACGATTGCATCAGACAGCACCTCCAAAACCACCCACTAGAAACATCGACTCCTTTACGGCCTGCCCAACTCAAACACAGTCTTTGCCAACCTTCACTTCCTGGTCTCCAAGGACTGACCCTCCTTTCGTTTCGCTCGCCTCCAGCCATTCTTAAGCAGTAGTCCGGCTGCCCTCACACGGCGGCTGCTCACCAACCGTCAAGATTCGTCAACACGAGTCGCGGGCTTCCCTACTCGGGGGTCAAATAGACGGTTCTTACCAGCCTTATCAAGGTGCTGGTGGATATCACGACCGTAACGGCATACCTGCTGTTGGCGCCAGCTCACAGAAGAAGACCATGTCGCTGTACATACCAAACTCATTATGGACTTGGTCCTTTCTCGCTATATCCATAACACAGGCCGGCATAGCGTTAGGCTTGGAAGGGTACGTACACAAAGCCTCGTCCGTCTCATTTGCAACTTCAAAAACGTTGTGGTGAGACTTGAATATGGGCTCACGTGCTGATTATTCGAACAGATATGTATTCGCAAATTTCCAATCACACCTCCGGGGCGCCTGGCGAGAGGCAGGCGGAAGTGAAGTCAAGACCATCCCTACATACCTTTCCCTCCTTATTTTCGCCTTCGTATATCAGCTCGTTCTCGTGTACGACGCACTCGCGAACAAGAATACCATTCAAGTCATTGGCCTATGCATCATGAACTTGGGTATATTGGTCTATACGGCTATCCAGATCGATCAGATCAAAGATGCCACAGCAGCGTTAACAACTAAAAATATGATATGGCCGGAATTCTGGCCCTCCGTCAAGTCGTTCCTGTTCGCCTCACCATGTGTGATAGCTTTGGGCACCGTGCTCCTCAGTTATGTTGCGTGGAAGTTGTATGACGAGTTTGCTTGGTCGATATACAAGCAAATTAGTGCTGATTTGAGGTTGAAGAGGAGGTTCTTGGTGTACCAGGTAAATCAAGATGGTATGCTATGACTGCAACCGTAACGCTAATATCCGGTTTAGATTTACATCGCCCTGCTCAAGTTTGATTTCTTCCTCTTTATCGGTTTCGAAGTCCAATTTCTAGTCATTGTTTCCAACACCACCAGCACAGAATTTTATCTGACAATCGCTACACTACCCGCCACGATCATTCTTCTACTCTTAGCAGCATGGTTCACGAAGCGCGAAAGCAAAGCTGGCATGGGCGCTACAATCGTATGCTCTCTCATCCTTTCTTCTCCTCTGGTATTTCAATACTAACAATCCTCCCAGTTTGTATATCTCTGCGCTCTCGCTTACTTCATATTCAAACTCGTCCGCATCTACAGCGCCAACGCTAAGCGAAAGGGAGAATACGCACCTGCGGCCCGAACCCTTACCGTCTTCGCCGCCATAGCCATCGCTCTCCTTTTACTCACCATTGTAATAGCATGCTGGTGCACCATGAATTTTAACAAGGGCTTGAAGCCTCATGTAAATTCAAAATCTTCGCGGAACAGTTCGGAGGGTCGCCACGACAAATTGTACAGCATGAACGACCATCCTGGCTATGCGGGGCAGGGTGTAGATACTCATCACGGCGGTGGAAATAGGATGGAGATTGATTAAGCGTGAGATTACTGCATACTTGCACTCGATCCTTTACGAATATTGCTCCTGTGGCTGTCCATCCCTTTTTACGAGGCGTTTCTTGCTGCTTTTTACCAGCGCTTACGATTGCGATAAGTGCCGGATCCATCCACAAGGGGTGTGATGACACACAAGGATGCCTCTTGGAATCTGGGCCAGATACCCCGGTGGTTCAGCAGTGAGATTCCCAAGAGAGGGATTCTTGCTCTTGTTTATGATTGCGTGAATGCCACTCCTTTGCTGGTTTTTGCTATTCTTTTTGCATGGCCCCGAATCGCCAGCTTGTATGATTTCGCTTTTTGCTTGCACTTTTGTCATACCCCATCAAAGTCAATATTTTAGGAGTTTCATGCTTTTATAGTAGCGACATGGGCACGTTTGTTGGAGATGTGCTGTTCGTTGGGTGGGCGGATATGTTATTAAATCCATACTTTTTATCAATGACATTTGTGCTCCACTTGACTACAAGGAGATCAATCCAGAAAGTGGACGCGTGAGGGACTTCCTAATTTAGAACGACCTTTTGCGTGTTCCAATTTGGCGCTAGCGTTCCAGAGCCGTGGCATAGCTTTTTCGTACGTCATTCCCGTTCGCACGAATCTCCAATCTCGATATCTGTAAGTTTCGAGGTGATATGATACTTGTATACTCGGCCCTTTGTAGTGGTTTCGCTCTCTAGATAGAGATTCGAAAGCTTGAGCTTCGATCCTGCGAACGTGTATACCTGGAAAATAGACCTTGTTCAGCAAAGAATGTTGCGTTGGTGAGAAAAGCTTCCTCTATCTCGATTGTGCAAGGTACTTATGCATGAGATAGGTATCAAGCCAAATTGGCCAAACGGCCTCTGCTTACGCAAAGCTTGACTACGTTGGTGTGTTTAAGCGTCGCTTGCTTTTGCTAGCTTCTATTCAATTGCAAGAGCCTACAGATCTCAGATATATATCTAATTTGGTTATGACTCTAGGTCCTATTTGGGACGGGCGATGTAATGGCCCAGCAAGGCGTCGAAAGACGAGGATTAAAGAAACATGACCTATACCGCACAGGACGAATGGCCCTCTATGGCGGCGGTACGCTTTTACCCTTTCACTCTTGCATTTCACCCCAATTCTAATTCCCATTCCCAAAACCAGCAATATTCGGCCCAGCAGCAACAACCTGGTTCTCCTTCCTCCAACGCCGCGTAATACTCAACAAATCCCCCACCTCCAACCCCACAACCCTCGCCCGAGTCGCCCTCGACCAACTCGTCTTCACACCAACAAACCTTTTTGTATTCCTCTCCTCCATGGCCATCATGGAGGGGACCTCCCCAAAAGAAAAGCTAAATAGTACTTATGGGATTGCTATCACGAAGAATTGGCTCATATGGCCGTGGGTGCAGCTTGTGAATTTTAAGTTGGTGCCGTTGGAGCATAGGGTGCTTGTTGTTAATGTTGTGGCACTTGGGTGGAATTGTTATTTGAGTTATTTGAATGGGCAGGGTGGTGGTGGTGGTGGACAGGATGATGGGAGTGGGGGTGGGAGGAGGGAGGAGATGGAGGGGGTAGATAGGGTGATGGAGAAGGTGAGGGAGAAGGTGAGGAGTTGAATTTATACCCCATGCGTTGCATTCATTGGAATGAATTAGATTGGACAAGTGCACAGCATGGCGTTGGGAGTAAAGTGTACAGCGATTTGCGACGCTTAGGTATCATACTGTATATAAACGTCTTGTGATACTGCAGAGTTTACTTCAAAAACTCCACCAGAGTCCCCAACATCTCCTTCACTAGTTGGGCTTCTTCATTCTCGTCCGTCGCACCCTCCATCTGGTCTTGCAGTGTAGCTTTGATATCAGCGAGGGTCTCATCACGCTCAGCAAGTAAATTGACGACTTTCTTCTTTGCTCCCGTATCCTCTGCTACTAGCCAAGCCAGGACAACATCTGTCGTCTGCAGGCAGTAAAGACCCGCGTCCAATCTTCGAGAAAACCAATCCGCTTCCATCCCTTCTTGCTCTTCTCTGCCCAGTTTCGCTCTTTCGGCTTTGACTTGCCCATCCACCGCTGAAACGCGTGCCGCACAATCCCGTCGTAACTTGACAATCTTCTCAATCTTCTCATAATCCTTCTCCATGAATTTGGCGAGTACCCGTATCCTAGGCGCCGAATCTCCAGGCAAACATCTTAGCAATGCCGCGAAGATACCTAGTAAATGTTCTGTAGCAGAGTTATCCTGCTTCTTCATGAACATGCCAAATACAGTCTTGATCCCTTGGGCGTCCACCAATTTCTCACACACTCCCGCGCCAGAAGACCCTCCCACGGCATGATCTAGTAGTCGTAGAGCACGTTGCTTGCTCATCTTCCCATCCCGGAGCATGATCAGCGCTAGTTCTACACCTTCTGTTTCGACGAATTTGGTCTTGCCTAATGGTTCATCCACTAAGCACGTCACTGCGTCGAAGACGTTCTCCACGAATTCTTCTTCCTCTGTCGCGCCTTTTTCGGGATCGCTACGCCTGTATGGGGCGAGTAGCTGTAACAATATATCCATTCCATTGAGATTCGTGAGGGTTTCTCGATTCGGGACACTGTTCTGCACCCAAATAGCAAGAATTTCCGCCGCATATTGCTTGTTCAGACTTGTTCGCTCCTCCTCTTTCTGTATCCGCTCCAGCAGCCATGGTAAAACTTTCTTATCCGCTTCCAATCGTGGAGCAATAGATGATTGTGCGCCGAGTGATTCAAGTATGTGCAGTGAATTGTAAATTCCGCTCCGATCAGCTTCTTGGTTCTCGTCAAATCTAGAGAGTATCGAAATGAGAAGATCGAGTAAGTCCGCGTCCAACGCCGCATTGACAAGTGCATCCCACTGCTCCTGATCCGCCTCTACATCCTCCTCAATCAGCTCCGAGATGATCTCAATGGCATCGATAGCAATATCAACATTCTCGTGTCCAATCAGCGAAACCAGTGAATCCATGCATCCCAATTTGACAAACTCTTGATATAGCTCTGGATGCTCTGATAATATCGATAGAGCTTTTATATCCGCGTCCAGGTCCGCTTCCGAAACCATGAATTTGGATGGATCATCCTCATATCGTGCCCTTAACTCAGCGTTCTTACTAATTCTCTTTTCAAAGTTCAGTCCAAGCTTCCTCACCCATGGTATGTCGTACTTCTCCTCCACGAACGTCTCTTCCTTTTCCCGTTCATCTAAAAAATCCATGGCAGCTTTTGCACTTCCGTCAACGCCGCCTCCGAAGAAGCGGTCTTCGTCATCGTCGGGTTCGTCGTCTGAGCCGGGTGGTAATGATGGGCCTGCTTCCATGTCTACGTCTTCGTCTGCTTCATCTTGGACTGTGGAGTGGGATAATCCTTTGGCGTCGCCGTTGGACGTCAGTTTTGGAGATTTGTAGTATGTGCTTGGGTCGTGAGATACGTCTAGTTTGCGTTTGCCAGATGAGCCTGGGAGACCTGGCTTTTTGAAGAGGTCATCTCTCCTAGTCATCGTGGATGAGATGAAGCTTCTTGACTTCAAATAAAGGTTGACGGACGACGAATGCTGGAATCTGCTATATATTTTGATGCAAGAACAACACCGATTTATGAAGCGAAAGGAAGGAAATGGAGTCTTGCTATAGATGTTGAACGTTACAACTTTCTGCTGTGATATAAAGCTGCAAGTTTACGCGCAGGGGTTCAGCCCTGCCACCTAAGGCAGGAATTCAACCTTGCCCATGCACGGTCCCACCCAAATTCCAGACCAAGTACTAAAGTCGTAACTCTTCCAACTTCCAACTAACGAACCAGAACCTCTTTTGGTTGATTATCAGACATTTGGAGATCTAAGATGCCTCGTACGCTGTCTTCAACGGAATACAAAGAGCTTGGAAAGCGCTACTATGGACAGAAGAAGTACAAGGACGCTTTGGACGCGTTCACAGAGGCGCGTCAGCCTTTCTCAACCACGTACGACGAAACTAACGAGTTTACAGGCAATTGAAGCAAACCCGAGTCCGGATATTACCTTGTTTGATTATCGAGCCGCTACTTGGGAGAAATTAGAAGACCCCCAAGCTGCGTTAGCTGATAGCCGCCGTATGATCAAGGCTGCCAAACAGGATCCGAGAGTAGGCTAGTCCAAAGAGGAGTTGAGGTTGGAAACGAATTGCTAATCAATTCCTTAGGGATACCTCCGAACAGCTCAGATCCTACAGAATCTGAAGCAGTTTGATGTAGCGCTGAACATTTATCAGTATGGGTTGAGAAACGTTCCAGTATCTGCTAATCCCCATGTCAAGGTAAGTTTACCGGGCCCATCGAGGCCGGATTTATGCTGATGAAATAGCTTTTACAACGGGCCCACAATAAACTGAATATGCAACTTTCTCCACCGACAGCAGTGGATCCATTTTCCCAGCTACCGCTTGAGATTGTGGAGATGATCATAGGCTATCTCAAATTCCACCAGATTGTGTAAGTACTGCATATGGCCAGGTGTGCACTACCTTTCTGACCCTTACAGAACATGTTTGAGGGTTTCCAAGCAATGGCGAGGGCTCATCACTTCCGCTCCATCACTCTGGGGTAATCTCGATCTCCTACGCAACAATAAACAGTCATACGCAAAATCATCTTTCATCCGCTCTTGCATCAAATATTCGCAGTACAAAATCCACACTGCACGGCTGCACAGGTTCTCCGACCGATCAGGCCTCCGAAACCTGGCCACAATGTGCAAAGGTCTTGCCCATCTCGAGCTTCTCCAAACAGACTTTGGCGGCGATAGCATTATCGAAACCGTCATGATGGCTCGAAACTTGAAGGTTCTCAAAACGAGCATGGCGGTCGAACTCTCTCTGGATCAGATCTCGCAGATTTTGAAGCATCGGCCTACACTTGCTCACCTCGAGGTTGAGAATGTGAAACCGCCCACAGTTGTGGCAACTTGGAAAGTAGATCTTCCAGGCTTACAGGTTCTCAATCTGTCCAGTCCGAAGGATCTGAAGAGTAGGGATACTATGCGTTACCTAGACTTTGTAAGTGCAATCTTGAAAGACTTCAGCAACGTTTGAGCATATGCTGATCTGTCTAGCCGTCGCTGGTTACCAGGGCACCTAAACTCAAAGAATTGCGCCTGTCCAGGTTTCCAGCGTCGATGGGGGTGACGTTGTTACCCCTCATAGATATGCTTACTCTAGCGAACCTGGAAGTCGTGGAGTTCCGTGCGTGTGATTTGCACGTCGCTCCTTTACTACCACCATCGATCCGGGAATTTGTCCTCCTTGACAATGGATCCTCTATTCGCGGGCTACGATTCACAAATGACCTCCCCGCGCTTGAGAAGCTGCACCTTTCGGGTTTATGTTTTGATATCCCCGAAATTTGTGGGCTCTTGGATGGAATTCACGACATGGAGTATGTTGGTGAATATCCCAAGCTCAAGTCTTTTGCTCTGACCGGTGTGGATACTGGTATTTGGACCGATGGCCGCAATCAACAGATCCAGCTTTTAGAGCATACGCGGTTGAGTGCTATTGAGGAGTTAATTCTTACTTTGAACACTGATCATGTCGTTGATGATATTATTGCGGAAGTCATTGCTAGTATGCTTCCCCCATTCCAATTTCATTACATATTACGGAGTTCGTCGCTAATGGGAATACAGAAACTTTTAAGAAGCTACGGCGACTGGACTTATCGACGACTTGGGTCACCGGGGTGGGTATACGACTTATTGTCTCAGCACTGAAGGGTCAGTTGAGATGGCTGGATGTGTCGGGGTGTCGTCATCTCAGTGCTGATGCCGTGGAGTGGGCACGGGACCAGGGCGTTGAAGTTGTTTATCGTGGAGAATTGTCGATGACAGCGAAGGATAGTAGAAGGGTGCGGTATGGGGAATGAGGAAAATGTGTGGATGTTGGAACATACAGATGTAGTAGTCCATGTGTGGCAAGCCATACACTCGTCCCATATCTTCTGTGACCCAACATAGGAATTGAATTTCCCTGAGGTTTGTGACATTCTCATTGCGTGTGTTCATAGCCTCTAAACAGAAATCCCTGCTGGTATTCGAAGTCACGAAGCTGCTGTGTCAATCGCAAAAGACTCACCGTGATCTCACCATGGGTTGAGTCGGTAGAGAAGGAGGACATGGGCAATACGCGATCGCATTCATTGACCGAGCGGATATAGAAATATGTCGAACCCCAATGATGAGTCCGTCGAGCAGTCTAGAATGAGAAACTAAAATAGTGGACATTTGCGTACTTATGAATTAATTGATCTGTCTTTAATTAAACATACGATGTCATTATTCTGAGTACTAGGGTACATATGGATATGACAAATAAGTTAAGATTTAGTTCTCTATTGTCCCTACACGAAGACCTGGAGTTCCAAGAACAAGATGCATTATATTACGCATTATCTAGAAGGAATAGCAACTAGAAAAATCTTCAGCGACCAGCTGCATGTGTCGGGGTGGGCTCGGAAGTCCTCGTCACTGGGTCAGTTTCCTCGTCACTGGGTCAGTTTCCTCGAGAGGAAGAGGATCGTCAGCCCAAATTTGGGCGCAAAAAATCAATCCGCCCATTGCACCTGATTCGGCGCAGCAGGAAGGCACACGGTTTTCACTGCAGTCGAAAGTACCACCCGCGATTGGGGGATCTGTTCAGGGCCATTAACACGGAAGCACCAAAACCAGAGGCAATGCGGGAACTCACTAGGCATCTTTTCAATGTCCCCCGTAGTTTTGTCAATGCAAGCGTATGTGTCCATCTCTTGTTTTTTGCATTCCTTCAACGACTGCTTATAGGGTCCATCTGGCAGTCTGACGACGAACTCGCATTTGGGATTGTCGGTTTCCATTGAATCAATGTTGCAACAGAACGGGATGGCTTGATGCATGTCGTTGCAGCCGAAATTGTCACCATTCTTAAGGTCCCCTATAATAAAACGATAAACACGTGATATCTTTGGTGTCTTCCATTGCTTGGAGGGGAAAGGCTAACCTATCCTGTATTCCGCCCACTTTTGATCGTAGCAATAGACGGTGGTGCCTTCTACTGGGCAACCGTAATTTTGCACCTCTTTAGCAGCAACAAAGGCTGCTAAGCCAAAGCCCAAAAGTGGAAGGTTGGCGAAACGCATGTGGACGGTTGTTGATGTTCGGTGGCTGTGATTAGCGGAATAAAAGTGTTGAAAGGGAGCTGGGTTGACGGGCGTTGATGATTGAGTGCTTGTAGAGGTTATGATTGAAAACGAAGAAAGGAAAGAGAGTGCGGACGCTGCTCTAAATACGCAAAAACAGTTACATCAACGTGGTTCTAGGTGTCTCTTTTGCTATTTTCGTCGAAGTCTTACGAAACGTCTGTGTGTGCTTATGACGCGGATTTGTGGTTGTTTGGTAAATACGATCTAATTGATCCATCTGTGAAAGTTAACAAAAAACTCGAATTTATGGTCCTTTCTTTGGAGAAGGGGCGAGAGTTAGCACTGAATATGTAGTAGCCTTCCTCGCGAGGCTGGATGTTCTACTCTTTATGAACGCTTGTGATTAGTCTCATGCATTAAAATAGCGCCTACTTTGCCGGAGTATGCCTTATTAGACTCGTTCGAAAGATTTCGTAGCTTAATACTCATTGCTTTTGATTGGGTTCCATTTTGGACGACCAAGACGTGGAAGGGAATTATGATCGGCCACTACCAAACTCAACCAGGTAGCCTCCACCTCCACGATATCGTGCTGCTCCTACGTCAAGTCTTTTAGAATATCTAATTCGACTTCTGCGTGAAGGTTCCCGACCCAATCGACTCTTGTGGGTTTGTTAATTGGGCCCTATGCTATTCGTTGAAAGTGACATCCTCACATGACCCGCTTTTATCGATATACGTGAGTACAATCTAGAAATTGAATTTGCGATATGCTAATGCTGGCTCCCGAGCCAATGGGGCGAGTTGTTGAACAAACTCTGCGCGAGGCTATTTAAGCCTAGGTTACCGATCAGGAGGAAATTTCGTGGTACTGCTGAGATAGCTAAACAACGGTGGTAGTATCCACAAGTAAGAATACGCGAGGCTGATGCTCTGTAGGATGAGGGAACTCTTTCCTGCAACCATGGTGGGGCATTGGGAGGCTGAGGCTTAGGCTATTCGCTCACAATGATGATGAATGCATGAGGAGGAGTGGTTGAAATCGTCGCAACCTTGAGATAGCGGGTACGCCGCTGCGTTTTCTCTGGATCTTATGCTGTTTGAGTGACCATAAGTTGTACACTGCAGGCAATGTCAATGCGGGATGATCCAGAATTCCATTCAACCATGAACATTCTGCTACGAATGCGATCATGAAGACTATGGTTTCATTGAGCTCAAGAGGTTTTACGTCGCCCAGATCGCGAAATTGAGAAGCGTTGAAGTGGTTCCCATAAACTGACCAACCCACGCCCACGAACAGTGCTAAATATAGGCACAGTCAACTAACCCCGCAAAGCAAGAGTGCCCAGCGAGCCAGCGTACGAAGACAGACGCATCAGACGACATTCATATCGGAAAAGAGATGGTGGAGCTGAGAATCGCAGCAGCGTCGTCTCGAAGATATGTTGAAAGGTGTTGTTGAGGCTTTAAAGTCCCGCCGGTGGCCCCTTCCCATAAGGAGGAATGACTCGCAATTCTCTGATGGGATGACGTAACCACAAGGCTGAAAGTACAGTTAGAGGAAAAAGCCCAGACTGTGAGTAGGAGTATGCTTCTTTGAACCTTGAGATACATATCCTTGTAGTTTGACCTTATGTTTCAGGCATGAACATTTTGCAAATATGCAGTAGTACTGAATTGTTTACAACCGCTCAGTGAAGTGTTTGAGATTCTGCGCCAAGTCGTGAGAAGCATTGATGACGATATTCTCGCTTGTTTTTACTGCAAAAGGCTTTTCGAGTGTTCAGCCCAGGAAACTTCAACATCATAAAATGGGCCTGACAAGTTCAAAAAGTTTGGGCTCTGTTATGCAAATAAATTAAAAAACATTCTTCTTTTATTCCCATTCGAAGCCGGGAGAATTAATGTCTAGTAAAGCTCCACTTGCGGGTTGGGTTGACCCTAACTTCCCTAACCCCAACGGGCCTGCAGATGCTCGTAAGCAAACCTTATCCAAACCCATCTTTTTTACTCAAGTACGCTAACCTCAAGTAGCTATTATCATCTACGGGTATTGATAAAACATCACAATCCGTCAGTGAAAGTACTAACTAAGTTATAAGGTACACGCCATCCCTAGCTGTTGCCCTTCTGGGCGTGATATTGTTCTCCATTTCTGCAATATTACATGCCTTCCAACTCTTTCGATATAGAACATGGTGGTTTACTCCAGTTCTTGTCGGAACGGTAATGGAAATCGTTGGCTACGTGTTTAGGATCCTCAGTGCAAGTAAGACCAACCACTATTGAAGAACCACCTTACCAACCTCTGACTTGGCTTAGAAATCGACCCTTATCATGTCATATATTTCGTTGTGCAATACTTCTTCATCGTGGTAGCACCAGTTTTCTTCTCGGCCGGCATTTATACCATACTATCAGTCCTTATCAACCGACTTGGTCACCAATTCACGCCAGTTTCTCCTCGACTCATCCTGCTAATCTTCATCATCTCAGATGTCGTGTCGACCGGAGTACAGATCGCTGGCGCTGCGTTGATAGGGAAAGCAGAATCAAATCGTCAAGATCCAACCACGCCAAATAACATTTTGCTTGCCGGCCTCGCTTTCCAGGTGTTCACTTTCTTCATTTTTCTTATATTGACATCCATTTTTCTCTGGAAGTCAAGACATGCGACTGGTGTACGTGAGAAGCATAATAGCCCTCGTGGTGTGAAGAAGAGTTTCCTGGTTGCCTTTGTGGTCGCAACACTAGCAGTTTATTTGAGGACGTGTTTTAGACTTGCGGAAACTGCACAAGGGCTCTATGGGTATCTAAGCGTGCATGAGACTTTCTTTGGCTGTTTGGAGTTCGCGCCAATTGTCGTTGCTGTCGTGCTATTGAATATATGGCATCCGGGGCGTTGTATTCCACAGTATTGACAATAATTCAGACCTTTCGTTATGTTTTGGTCACATCACATTGGGTGCCCTGATTCCATGCAACCAAAAGCTCGTAACAGAGAAAGGGAAGCCATGTTCGGCGTTACTGACATATATTGGCTATATTAACATAATTCATGAAACATACAGAATCGTAATGAAAGTTGTGTAGATCATGAACAAAGAAGATACCGTTGTCCTCAATGAAGACCGGAAAATGCGAACAGGTATAGCTTCAAGGTAATGAATTCAAACCCAGGTAAAGGCGCCAATTCGCATCACCTTCTTCAGATGTTCAGTACCACCCCAGTCTTTCTTGGGTTGCTTCTTATTACTTCTTCGCTTATCCAGCCATCTACTCATACCCGAGCGATGTGCGTGCTGTATTCCTCGAGGCGCAAGAGTCTCTGCAACTCTTAGCTCTGGAACCACATCAATAGGGCCGAAAACACAGGGCACGTCCATGCTTTCGAAGTCGGAGTTTGGCAAATGACCTCGTTTCCGAAGTTTGGCTTGATTGCGGCGCGAGATGAGTTTTCGAAGCGGTTCAAGTGCATCGTCCCAGTCGCCACTTCTTAGAGTGACCTCCTCGAAACTAAACTCCAAAAGGGTACGCTTATGTCGGGAGATGAAGGAAGCAATCTGGCTTGAATCCATAACAGCGTTTTCTAGGTCCATGTACTCTAGCTGGCGAAATTTCAGAGGTTTCGGTGATCGGGAGTGAACTTGGTCTTTGTCAGGAGTTCTCGGCCAGGACGGCGGATACAAGACAGGCTCTCGGTCGAGAGAAAGTGGTGATGGGCCTTTGTAACTTCCAACCCAGCGAAAAGAAAGCTTTGTCAGGTTTTCGGAAAACGTCCGAAGGTACGAATGCATGATTCGAAGCTGTTCAGTCCGGTGCGCATCCTCAAACGAAAAGCTGGGCATTTCGATTGCGAGGCTTCTGATTTGGGACCAGCGTTTGTTGGAGTTGGGGGAAGATCCAATTCCAAGTACAGGTTGAAGGTAAAACAATGCAGCAGGGTGCACCGAGTCCAGGCTTAAGCTGTCGAAACAAAAAAGAGGCGCGCGCTCGAGCGCAATGCGAAGTGATATCAATGCGTAATCTACGGTGCTACGCCGATATTTTTGAAACACATCTTCTTGACCTGGACAACTGACCGTCAAATGTGCCAAGTTTGGCAGAAAAGAAAACGCTCGAATGAATGCAGGGATGTTGGTGGCAGCGTGGAAGAGTGGCGGGTACTGCTGTATCAAAAGTTCGGTAATCTCTTGCGAACCATATTTGGGGTCCTTCGATCCAGAAGAGGATGGTCTCTCAACTTGTGGGACGTACGTGAAATTTCGCTGTTCACCACTCAATGGATCCAGAAGAGGTGGTAAGAAGGTCTCAGTGGTGTGTGGCATTCTGAAAGTCAGTGACCTGACGTGGTGGCCAATCCGGCTCAGAGCAACTACTCGTCCAGGTTTGGTGAATGTGCTCGATTTGAAAGTAGTGGCAATGTCCTTGAAAGCGAATGGGGCAGCCCTGGCTCCAAAATCATGGCACACAAGTCGAAAGTCTGTCAACGTCTTTTGGTCGAGATGGGAAAGGAATGTGTTTCTACACTCCTCGGATAGCCAGAACCTGATGAATGACTGGCTCGATGAACGGACGAGATTGCAGACGGAGCTGTTCGACCGGAAGGCTGGATTTGGTTCAGTAATGTTCCACTGTTAATGCATTCCAGGTGATTCCTAGACTCACATCGGCTTCCTAAAAAAGAAGGACTGTTTGGAATCTCTCCAAAGAGCAAAATTCGCGAAGGATGACTTCCACTACTGTTACTGCTTTCGCCAGAGCCAGCTCGGCGCAAACTTGGGCGGCTAGGAGATTCCATTGGCACTGATTAACGAAGTATACGCAACGGTCCACGCAGCTGTAATGCTGGCAAGATATGATAGACTGCTAAATCTCGATCGTGTGAGCAGTGTTAATGGAGACCTTAGGTGGGTCAGGCACCGCGACACCGACATCCTTTTCACAATGGGCAGCTCAGCTGGCTGCAAATTGATCTGTGAAAGCACGTGAGACGCAAGTATGAGTCAAAGGATGGATCTCTTGCGACTCTGCAGTGAGAATGGCTGGGCTTTGGTCTGTAAATTGGAAAAATCACGACTAACACACGGTTCTCACGTCTCTGTCGCGCTCGGGGGGTTATGTAGAAGACGTGAAAACCTGTATGACTGGAAGTAAAAGGGCGGGGCTGGGAAGCCGGTTCGTTGCATCCGACGTGCAGTGGTTTCAAACATTCCCAAAGCGAATTTGGCCAACGATCCCAATTTGCATCCTAGTGCATCCTGCATGAACTTCTTCCAGATCGCGTCCATTTGTTCTAAAGACGCGCCAAACTTCTTGATGCGAACATGAAGTTGTTTGATGCGACACCTTTGATGTTGCTGTTTCAGGCTTTTGAACGAACTGTTGGTCTCAACGACGGTTGAGACATGGGTACTCCCGCTGCCGCTACCTTAGTAAACTTTGAGGCCATTATCTTTTGACCTGATTAAATCAATGTGCATTCACGTCCACAATCTATGCTACCAACATTGGACGATACGACCGCTGGAGCTGCAGTGTGCCAAAAGGAAACAATACTGAGACTAATCAGGTGCATGCTGCTAAGCTGTCCCACCTATTCCAGAGTTTCCGGCACTCTCTCACAGGTCTTCTAACTGTATTTTCTGGTACCTCCGGAGGCACCATTTTACCACAGCTAATCGTCGCATTGAGCCTCCTAAAAAATAGTGCGTTTCGCGTTGACAGTCCCAGATAAGTTTTGCAATATTGGTGTGTTATCCTAGCCATAACCCAAGTGATCGTTGATGGTGCTCTGAAGACTCTGGATCTCTCTGAAATGGTCACGTTTGAGAATACTGTCCTTAGTGTATATCCTACGCCTCACAGATCAGTGGCCTCAAGTCCAAGGAGAACCAAGGATAAAATATACTCTAAGGGACAAACACCTCCTGTGGAGCGCTACAGTATCTACTGTGCTGGCGCACTAATGGACCTGGAAACACAATCTTCTCGTTGAGTAAACCAAGACTCTTGCTGATGAGGGTGACAGGAGATAGTAATATTAATGCTCGACTATCCCCTCATAAACAGGTTTGTTTTATACTTGGATATCCATAGCAAAAATAGGACTGATGGAAAATCATTCGTACTAACGGATCTTATTACCACTTCATCGCAATCGGACAATTCGGAAATATCGCTTTCAAGGACAAAGTTTGCACCACCAAACAAAGCTTGTGAAACCACGCAGCGACCAATAATAGCACTTGGATCCTCTCTCGGTGAAGGGTCCGGGAACTCCAAATGCATTTAGCACAGTTGGCGAAGATGATTTCTAAATAGGGAGTGTAATAATATCCTGATATTATAAGGCAATGTTTTGCTAGTTTCGCTACTACAAAATAATGTCTTATACTCCCAGGCTTTACAAACAGGGCGATGAGAGAATCTAGACCAGTCTGGGAGTGCAAGGATACAATTATATTCCAATTTTCGGTTAGGGTCCAATCTCCCCTTTCGACCCTCATCGCCGTCTCTTGGCCCCGTGCTCGGTCCACCAGTGGAGTGAGAAAGAATGCTTTCTTCATCAACAGCTCTTACATTCCGCTTAATTGACAAGTAACGCTATCCTTGATTCCACTTGGGGAGGAGCTTGAGAAGCGTAATTGTGTATCGTACTTCTCCGTTCTTACTACTGCATTATTATTGTATAATCTTGTCAGCTCGAGACTTTACCACACAATTCGCACTTCCGTTGGGTCCCTCGTTATACACACCATCTCCTCGAACGACTGCCACTCGTTCATTGCCAAAACATCCATAGCCCTTCTAGAATTCTCACGAGGAATGGAAGAGCACAAACACGACGTGGAACCACATACCGGCTATTGCTGAGGATTGCGGGCCGTACCGCTGCATAGTAAAGGTCAACAACTGCCTTATTGCAGAAAACACGGAACCCTCACGTACCGTGCTTCGGCCCACGGAGACGTGGGCCTCTGTCCTCGAGGATGCGTATTGGCATTCGCGTCCAGTTGGCCCTGCTTGTTCTCCTCTCCTCTCTGATTGGGTTAGCTGTGGTCACTTTAGCTACCTGGTTTACGAACCACAATTTCGTGCTTGAGATTAGGTATATCATTCATACTCAGAATGATGGTTAGTGCGAGATACTAAAAACTCGATAGATCCCAAAGGCTTGCCCTCACCGCGTCTCTGAAAGCTGGCCAGATTGGCGCTGGTTTGGCCCTCGTCGAAAGCAGTGTAACATCCATTGCAACACGCGTACTGATTCAAAGCGCCCTTCAAAGATACAATGACCTTGGAAATAATACAGCTGCGAATTGGGGGCGCGCTCAACCAGACCTCGCAACTGCGCTCAATGGGGCGACGCAAAATGGAATCTTGATGCAGGCCAAAATCCTATGCAGGAACGACACAGGAACCGGAAATAATACTCTCTTCCAATCCACCGGAGCCGATCTCCATGGGGTAGTCCGTTTGCCCTACAGCAAGCCCAACGGCCAACCTGTTTACTTGGGAGACGAAGATGATGCTCATGGCTACCCAAGCGAATTATACCCAAACCTAACGTATCCTGAAAAAATAATCAACGAATCGTATAGTCTACATCCAGCAGAATTTGAAGGAATGGAGATGGATGGGGACTCAAACCTGTTCATTGGCCCATGGTCCGTTAATGATACTTATTCTCTCGCATCGGTAACATTACCTGTCATCAACAACACCTCCAGAGACGACATACTGGCCTGGATGACTGTTATAGTAGACGCGACGCTGATAACACGAGCCATTTACTCCCAAGAAGGGTTAGATCAGACCGGTATAACCATGCTCATTGGTCCGAACAATGCTACAAATCGTTTTCGTAAAGGGTTCAAGAACGCAGGACCGAACGCCCCCGCCCATACTCTCGTCCGCTTTGTATTGTCGCCCAACTCAACCGTGCACAGGCACGTACCCTATGCTTTTGGCGCTCGCAATCTTACATTTGACTATAGTCGCTTTCCTGCTGTGAGAAAGGCGTATACGAATCCTCCAAGTGGAATTAATGGCGCGGGAAGTCTTGTGTCTACGAACAACGAGGAGGATGACAATGTTGCAATAGGTTACGCGACAGTTCCTTCGGATTTGGTTGATTGGCTTTTACTTGTGGAGCAAGCTCATTCCGAGGTCTGGGGCCCCATTAATTACCTTCGCCGGGTAATTCTCGCCTGCGTATTTGGCACCATGGGAGCAATGATTTTGCTAGTTATACCTTTAGCCCATTACTCTAGCGCCCCGATCCGACGGCTCCGGGACGCAACCCGAAATTCTGTTGCGCCTCCCGGGTTCGCCGATGACAAGGATAGTGATCATACTACAGAACGCGAAGATTCCCAAGACGATGGTCAGTTTGCGCGGAAAGAAGGGTTTCTCTCTTCAATATCCAAATGGCGCTACGGCGGCCGGACCACGCACGCTGAACGAAAGGAGGAAAAGCGCCGTCGACAGTTCCGCATACCCTCTAAGGTAAAAGACCGTAAACACTACATCAACGACGAACTCACCGATCTCACCGCGACCTTTAACGAAATGTCGGATGAATTGATGGTGAATTACGAACGCTTAGAGGAGCGGGTGCAGCAGCGAACGGCTGAACTCGAGGAGAGTAAGAAAGCTGCAGAGGCTGCAAACGAAGCGAAGACACTTTTTGTTGCAAACATATCTCACGAATTGAAGACGCCCTTAAATGGCATTATTGGTATCGCCCAAACTGCCCAGGTGGAGACCAGCCTGGCCATCATAAAAAGAGATATGCGAATCATTTACAACCAGGGCGATCTGCTGAACAAGCTGATACAAGATTTATTGTTGTTCAGGTATGTGTTTTAGGATGACTCCAGACTAAGAAATTGGGTTGAAGGAGGAAGGCTAATTGAAGCGCACAAACAGTAAAAATCAAGTGGACCATACCATGGTGATTGAAGAAGGTGAATTTCGGGTCAGGGATATTACTAATCACGTATATTCGACCTTTCAACTCGTTGCTAGCGAGCGACAGGTTGATTTAAATATTGAATTCGAGGGACCAAACGACTCGAATTATATGGATTCAAATCACACCGCGGAACACAACGAATTCGGACCATATGGTACTGGTCGCGTCAAAGATATGCTTCTATGGGGAGACAAAAATCGAATATTACAGGTGGTCATCAACCTGACCTCGAACAGTTTAAAATTCACCCCAACGGGTGGATCTGTTCGTGTTGTTGTCCGATGCATTGGCGAAGTCGAGACACCTGCGAGTCGCCGGGGATCTGTGATGTCAAAGCAAAACTCAGTGATGTCAAAGCAGAACTCGTTGTCAAAACACAATTCAGGTCGAAATTCCAGAACAAAGATGTACTCGACAGCATCCGAAGTCGCCTCAGAGTCTTCGATAAGCAGAGTTGGTCAAGTAGGAACGCCCACGGCAAACGAGATCAATCCACTTGAGAGACCCGGTCATTCAAGTGGCCAATCACGAATGTTCGCCCCTCATGGTTCTCGTGATATGATTTTTGAGTGGGAGGTCATCGATACAGGACCCGGTGTGCCAGATGAAATAAAAGAACGCGTCTTTGAACCGTTTTTCCAAGGTGACTTGACATTAAGCAAAAAGTATCAAGGCACCGGTCTCGGACTGAGCATTTGCTCTCAATTAGCCAAACTGATGGGCGGAGGAATGTCAGTCAAGAGCGAGGACGGCCTAGGCAGTACCTTCGCAATGCGGATACCCCTGAAACATGTCGGTACGAGAGCGGATAGCACGGCTTCATCAGTTAATGGCTCATCGGTCCGTTACAACTCACCTCGCAACAGTTTCAGCGGTGATGCTAGGCCGGAATTTGACGACAAGGCAAGCGTTCGAAGCTTTCCAGCGTCAATACAGAGCTTGAATGGTGTGAGCCAGACCGTGCCTGACCACGCTTCCACGTCCAGGCTTGTGAGTCTGAATGCATCTGGAAATCCGCCGTCACCTACACTACAAGCAGCTGAGGTAGCCGCTGCAAAGGTCAAAGAAGATAAAGCAGCCGCTGAGCAAGGACGAAGTCTGAAAGTCCTAGTCGCAGAAGATAACAAGATGAATCAGGTGGTGGTGACACGCTTGCTTAAAATGGAGAAGATTTTTGATGTCACGATTGCAGAGGATGGCTCTATTGCATACGACGTCGTCATGCGCAGCATGAACCAGTCTCTCAATTTCGATCTCATCTTTATGGACGTTCAGATGCCAAATATGGACGGGCTGGAGGCTACTCGACTTATACGTAAAGCTGGCTACACTGGTCCAATTGTTGCTCTTTCTGCCTATTCCGATGATACGAATATCAAGGTATGTAGATCGCTGACATGAACCACATTTGCTTAGACTAACAAGGTTACAGCATTGCCATGAAGCAGGCATGGACGACTTCGTCTCGAAACCAATACAGCTTCCGAGACTCAAGCTTGTCCTGAAGACATTTTGCCCGGCCGAGTACGCTCAAGAATCTGTTCCACGACAACGCTCAGTGCCTACCACGAACCATGCGTTGACCGGATCCACCTCTCTCAAGAAAGATTCGATGGTGGAAGAGGAGCCATTGGAAGATGGCATATCTCCCATGTCGTAACGCTCTTCGCAGATTACTGCGTCCTTTACTTTTATTGGTCCTTATTATACTATGATACCCTTGCTTTTCTTGTTAGCATCACTGAGCGTTCTTGTCTTGCTGGAGTTTCTGGATGGAATGAATAAAAAAAGGCGGCATTAAATTCTTGTTTTGATTTATTCTAATTGGAGTCGGCAGATCGATCTCATTGCGCGCGTATAAGAACGGACATGACGTGGGTTGGAGACTTGCGTTTAATCGATTCGGGATTATCTTTTGAGCTATTTGTGTGCATTTAAGCCACCGTCTTCCGTGGCTTTGGTGTGCAGGAAAATATAATTCACTATTATATTACTTCAATACTATCTATACTCACTGACGGAGGCGCCGATGCAAAATGGTAATCCTGGAGCACCTAAACGGTTTCATTGTCATAAAGTATGCTTGTCAATGGGTGTAGCTCCAGTCTCCAATACGGTACGGAAGTGTAGAAATTGCGAGTGTGCTTTGAGACGGGAGGTTTATTGTTCTATATGTAATTTCTGTACTCGAAAATCCCGCCAAAGCTTTCCTTCTTTCAAGCTTCTATCTTTAAGCAGTATTAATCATCAAGTCCGTGCTTGAGAAAGGGTTCCGGTGCCCACAGCCACCAGGCCAGAACTGTTCCTGCTTTCAGCGCAACAGCTATCCACAAAGCACCACCAACACCAAGCCAACTACCGTCTGTACATAGACCACCAAATACGGCGCCTACAATCAAAAGAAACACTGCTGCTAGCCTTTGATTGCGCTCCCTATTCGCTGAGAGTCCCGCTGTCAAGATATTCGGGTCAGACCAAAGTGCTACATATACCGATGTAAGCACTCCAGTAGGCAAGCCTTAAGGCGGGAGTCAGAAGTGCATGCAGGTAGGAAGGAAAGCATATGTTCTTGCCCTCGCTAATATTCAACCGCTATGCATAGTAGGTCTCGCAGACAGAAGGCCATGTCTAGCAGGTTGACTAAGACCAATTTGAAACATATGCTTCTTACCTGGAGATTCGGTACCAGGGTAACCCAAAGCTCTTGATCCGACCGCTTGGCCAGCGCTTTGAAAAGAAAGGATTGCCAAGGGCACCAAGACCATACAGTTTATGTTCTTCTCTGCGTAGCTAGGTGATAAAATTGTGAACTCATTTCCCCCATCCACGAATGCTACTACTCCAATTGGACTTGACGTTGTTGGAATAACACCGACCGAGACGAGAGTTGCTGCGAGTGCTATAGACAATGTCTGAACCACGAACGAAGACATAATGACCCAGCGCCGAACGGGTGTGGCGCCGATTTTGTGGAAGCGGCTGAAAAAGAATGCCCCGAATTGGAAGCAACAGATCGCTGTTAATGATTTGACCCATCCATACGGTTTGTCTGCTTGACCAATCTGTTTTACGGTTGCTGCAAGTCCCAACCCAACAAAAACAGTGTTTCCTTTAGTTCCATTAGCTTGTGGTCTCCTCGTCTCCAAGGACTAACCGTCCACACTCACCTGTCTGCATGCTTACAAAACTACCCCAAGAGTTATAAACAGCTCCATCCACCAGCCCAGAGATGAAGAAAAGCAAAATCAGGATGAAATCAGCTCCACGAGTATCAATATCGACAAGAAGTCGATTTTGCATCCTTCCCTTGGATCGATTTGTTCTCCTGGCATCTTCATGGCCTTCCTCCGTATCCTCGTTTGCAATCGCTCCATAATTCTGTCGTGAAGGCATTTCTTTGTCCTATATTATATGGCGGAGATTGACTGCATTTGTATTCTCACGAGGTTGGTCGGAGCTCTTCCCAAATAAGCTAGTTCAAAGTGGTCAAAATAGTACTTATCCTAGACGTCACCCCGTAGTCATGATTAGTTAAGTTCCCCATGCATGCCTACTACCTTTTAGTACATTCTAACGTAATGGCGTCTTCTGAAGCGATTATGCATCATTACACAAAGTTGACTTTACTCAGAAAAGCAGCTCTGCTTAGAACTAAAAGTGAAAAAAGGAGCTGTGAAACTTTTAGGACATTAACTTGGACTTCATCACCATGATCTTTCTCCAGTTACCATCATTATAGTTGGACTTGCTGCCACTGCCGCGAGGGCGGCTCCTTTGGCCTTGGTTGATCAGGTCCCAATATAAGCACCAAATCACCCATACACACCACAGCATAGTGATCCATATGATCGAAAAATTGATTCATATGGCAAACACTTACAGCCACTACCATGGAGAAACGATGACGGTGCAACAATTTTAGGTCCTCAAAACAAGGACAGACAAAAACAAAATCCAGATATGATGAGACCTCCATCCACTGATCACGGTGATATGAAAAACATGAGGTGGAGTTTCGCCGACTCCCATACGCGGATTGAGGAAGGCGGTTGGACTAGGTAGACTACTATCAAAGAGCTTGGGACGAGTGTTGAGCTTGCTGGTGTGAATATGTGGCTTGATGAGGGTGCCATTCGAGAGCTTCATTGACATACTACTGCCGAATGGGCTTATGTTCTTGAGGGGAAAGTCAGGATCACTGCTTTGGATACTGAGGGTGGTAACTCTATTGATGACCTTGAGAAAGGAGATCTGTGGTACTTTCCATCTGGTCATCCTCACTCGTTACAAGGTCTTGCTCCAAATGGAACAGAGTTCTTATTGATCTTCGATGACGGCAACTTCTCCGAAGAATCAACTTTCCTCTTGACTGACTGGCTCGCTCATACTTCCAAGGCTGTGTTGCCAGAGAACTTCCGAATTGCACCGAAGATATTTAACAAGCTCCCAGAGAAGGAGAAGTACATCTTTAAAGGCTCACTTCCTAGCTCGATTGATGAGGAGAATCCGTCCGGCAAGAAAATCAATAAATCCAAACTCCAGCTTACGCATAAAATGTTGGCGCAGAAGGCGATCAAATCATCGGGAGGAGAAGTGAGGGTAACTGATTCAACGAACTTTCCAATATCCAAAACCATGGCAGCTTTACACCTAGATATCGCACCTAGCGCGATGAGTATGTCTCGCGACCCTTCTGCCTTCACACACCAAAATACTGACTCCGACTTAGGAGAGATGCATTGGCACCCGAACGCAGACGAGTGGGGTTACGTTATAAGCGGTCGCGCTCGAATAACTATTTTCGCTGCTCAAGGAACAGCAAGAACTTTCAATTACATGGCTGGAGATGTTACAATTGTACCTCGAAATCATGGGCACTTTATTGAGAACCTCAGTGATGAGGAACCGTTAGAAGTGTTGGAGATATTTCGTGCAGAGAAGTTTCAGGACTTTTCATTGTTTCAATGGTTGGGCGAGACGCCAAAGAGGATGGTTGAAGAGCATTTGTTTGCTACAAGTCCAAAGGCGGCGAAGAAGTTCTTAGAACAGATCGATGGTGCAGAGAAGGACCTCATTAAGTCACTGTATTGAGATAGATCGAACAGATCAAAGAGTCCAGGAATATGAGGCGGACAAAATTTTCTTACGATGCTGGAAATCGCTAATTAAATAAAGCACTCCTAAGCGTAGCGATGGATGCGAGTGCTAAGAGCGGTATGAATGCTTATTTTGCTTTGACATATCTAAGATTATATTCGTTTCTGTGTATTCCCGGAAGGCCGTTCGTCGGATGTTCCCAATCTCGTTGAAGATTATGATGATTCTCATTATAACCTTCTTCAAGATACAGCCGTCCACATGTAGACCATGTCATCCTCGTACGCACTTTCCAACAGAGCAACTTCTATCCAGCATACCACTCGCACCTTCCCCCTGCTGGTATGTTACCTATAGATTTAACGACCCTCAAAATCATCATCAAATCAAGCACGGTGGTGTAAGTTAAAATCAACGTCTTCTCCATCAATAACCTCTAACGACTTGTAGATGGTCTAGTGGTGTGAGTCACTGTCAACTCCAGCATCATCTTCAATTTCTAACATGAATATAGATGACGTAGCATTGTGGGGAAAGAGTCACTCTTTCGAAACTGCTCCAGCCTGGGTTCGATTCCGTAAGTAAATTCACTATTAGTTGGACTAAGAAGATACTGACAATCGAAAAGCAGTACCGCCAATTAAAAAACTCATTTTTTTACCTGTGTTTCTGTTTTCTTTTGCCAGCTAAGCTCTGATATATTATATACACGGATGTATGAATGGCTTCTACTGATCACATTTCTTTTATTCTCCTGAGCTTAGGAAGGCGAGAAGTTGGGTACCAACAAGCGTATTCATAGCGTACAATTTGACTGCCCTAGCTTCGTTGGTGGCTGTGGAGCTTTCGCCGGGTTTCGGTGAGTCAGTCGAAGTATGCTAAATCGCCCGTATTTTCAAAACACTACCTATACAGTGGTATGCCGAATTGGGGAGTGGACAAATTTGTCATCACTGGCTGTTAACGATTGCTAACTCAACTTCAATGTATCATTTAATGGATGAGACTGGAACGCAAGAAACCAGGCTGTCTGCAGAATTTGGACACTATTTGTTGGCTTCTTAGACTTGAAACCCTCTTGGTTCTGATGACCGTTGATCATTTCTTACTAGTTTCCTAGTTTGTTTCTTATTTTAGCTATAGCTGTCTACGGAGTACACGAATGCTTATAAGAAAAAATCACAGCCTCATTCAAATTGGTAATTGTGAGGCTAAACGCGGCCCGACCCTCCTCAAAATGGATGGTTGGGAGCTCCCTGGTAGGACGGTCGACCTCCCCTTTTTTAGCTGGCGCTACCTCATCGACTCTATTCGGCCAGACAACTGCAATGCTGTTGACAGTGACAAGACCTTAGTTTCACGCCGTACGTTTGAATGACTTGTGCGGCGATATTAATGCTGCACGTCAATCCTAAAATGCCTGTCGCTAATGCAGCTCCAAGCAGCTTGCCCTCTCGAACCCGTTATCGGGACCGCACACAACATTTTGAACTCTCCGAGTTATGCAAATACGAAGACGTGGCTCCAATCGCAACACGCCAAGAAAGATTTTATTCAAGCTGGCGGGGTGGGCCGGTGTCCTTGCAATGGAGTTGCACACACAGCGAGGCCCGAGATTCCCACGAATATGACATCGTGGCGAGCCGACAGTGGTCTTCATTCTTGGGTGTCTCGTGATGAATAGCCACGCTCTCCTTGTTAACGCTTACGGCCTAAGTTCGTTGCGAGGGCTGTCAATTGCCTCAATTGGTTTTTTATACAGGTTGACTTCAGTACTTCCGCGCCAAAGAGCGCCCTTTACGCTTTTCTAGATCTCTGTCACTTTTCCTATTCGTCGCTCCTTGTCTCTACAACCCCTCACAAATTCACACGTCTTCAATGCTGATGATTCCGTTGTTCAATTCCTTCTCTTGACTATATGGGCTTGTGGGGACTTCTTAAAGACACCAGCAAAGATGATGCCAAACGAGCTTCTATAGATAATTGGCTTAATAACGTTGAAGTTCCTGAATCTGACCCTCCATCAACACCGGCAGCACCACCGGCAGCACCACCGTCACCACCTCCAGTAATGCGCAGATTCGATCAGCCAATTTCGTTCTCCCCCTGGCAGTCCGCCAACAGCAGTTCACTGCGAACGTCGACCCCACAAAGTCCACATAATCCATACAAGCCAAACTATTTGGTATCTCAGACTGGCGGAAATGGTCAGCCCATATCATACCGACGAGTGTTGCAACCGCTCCCATATCCTAAATTCGACTCCCCTGACGTTTTCCAAGAGCTACCCTCAGAGGATGAAGAGAGCGACGAAGAGGAAATTGGTGGGTAAACGGACTCAATCAAATGAAGATCTGATTTAATCAACGTTACAGTAGGAGAGAGCAGTGGAAGCAGGCCACCAGAAAGTGTAGAAGCTGCGCCTCCACCACCCCCTCCACCTGCGCCAATTCAAGAAACTCCTCCACCCCCACCACCGCCGGCCCCTGTTCTGGTCCAAGATGAAATACCCCCTGCCTCAATTGAGGATGAAATGCCACCACCTCCACCCCCTCCTGCCCCTCCTGCCCCTGAGATTGAGCTTGAAATGCCATCTGAAGCCTTACCACCCCCACCCGAGGTTCGCAAACATCTCTATGTTTATGGAAAGCAAGATCTAACTATGGGTATAGATTTCCGAAAGCATCCTGCCTCCCCCACCCGTTCAGGAAATAGCGCCCGAGATTCCAAAAGACGACAGCCCACCACCAGCACCAGATCCACCAGCAACGCAAACCTCAGCGGAAATCTTGGAAGACGTGGAACCCGAAGAATCCCAGCCCTCTCTACCTGGCCCGCCAGACCTAAACGAGTCTGTGTCGTCAGATTCGCCTTTAGACTCCTCAAAGAGCGTAGAGCCTGTAGACATTGAAGAGTTTCCTCCAGAGAGTCACGATGTACCCGAGCCGGACGCAAAGCCGGACCCGGGCAAAGAAGAAGAGCCAACTAATGAATCCGCGATTGAAGAGCCACCAAGAAATGTAGTCGAAGAGGCTACGCCTGTCATTGACTCTGTACCACCTCCGCCTCCTCCGCCGCCGCCCATTGAGCCTCACGAAACCGAAATCTCAGCTGGTGCAGCTCCTACTGTTGTAGGGGAACCCTCAGTAAAGATCCCTGATTCGATGGTCGAAGCAGCTGGGGTGCCGCCTGTCGTCGAGGATGCTCCTGCACCTCCTCTTGTGAGTCTTAATCTGTGTAGATGTAGCCTGCCTTTTGTTTTCTTATATTCCTGATCGGAGCACACGCATTAATGGCCTGATCAAGACTGCAACTAATCATGTAATAGGCAATCCCTCCTCCAGCTGCGGTTGTTGATGAAACCCCTCCTGTATGTCACTTCTTGTATTTTACAGGTTATTTTTTCGCCCCTGTTGGAATTATGTGTGAGACATTGTTCGCATCGTTGACTAATTATAACCATGTACTAGCCACCCCCACCACCTTCTCCCCCCGCTGCAATTCAGTTAGTAGAAGAACAAGCCCCAGCCGTTGAGGTCCCTACAGTAGCTGCAGAAGAAGTTCCACCACCACCAACACCACCGCCTATAGAGGTCCCATTCGTGCCAGAGGAGAGTGCTCTCGCTGAAAGACCCCTTGACGAAGAGGATGACACCGAAGGCCAAAATCCCGACGCCAGTCCTATGATCAAATCCGTTGCTTTCGATCCAAGTGTCCAAGATCCAAAAGGCGGGAAGCTTGGTAAAAAAGACAAGAAGAGCGTAAAAGCGAAAGCTGCCAAGGCTAAAGCGAAAGACGACGAGAAAAAGGCCAAAGAAGATGCTAAGAAGGAAAAGGAGCGTGCTAAACGTAAGAAGGAAGAAAAGGAATCCGGTGAAACTAGGCGTGTCACCAAAGATGACAAAGGCAGAATCGTGCTGGTAGTAGAAAAGAAAAGCACACCCGAAAAGGAGGACAGCAAATCTTTGAAGTCGAAAGCTAGTACCAAGGACTTCAAGTCGGGAAAGTCCTCGAAAAAGGATAAGGCTGAAAAGAAGAAGGATCGGAAAGAGGAAAAGAAAGAAAAGAAAGCTGAGGTCAACTTGAAAAGTGCGCTGAAGGCACCAAAAGCTTCGTTTGACGCTAAAGATGAGGAGGCCATCCCCGAAACCTCAGATCAAGCCCTAGAAGAAGTCACCGAATCTATCTCGGAAGAGCCTATAGCAGAGGTGCAAGCTACAGCTGTTCCCGTAGACGAGCCAGAAGTGATTCCCAGTCTCGATGGAGCCACGAGCACTCCAAGTGAGCCTCCTCCCCTTCCAAGTGAGCCCCCAGCGGACTCAATTTCAGAGCACGCCCCGCCAAAAGAGGAGGCAAATGAGCATCCGACCTCTGGTACATTGGCAGTAGAAGAGACTCTAGTCAACGAAGCGCTAGAAACACCCATTGAGCTTCCTAGTGAGGCTTTAGCAGCGGAACTACCAACCGCCGCCGCACCGCCGCCACTAGAGCTGGTAGTACGTGACGATGACAATGCAAATGAGGAAGTTATTCAAAGCGAACCACCAAGCATAGCGATAGAGCCTCTTGGCGAGATAGGGCTAGGGATCGACGGGCCTAGCGACCCATCACTGCCATCACCAACAGAAATCCCCGTGCCTATTGTTGAGGATCCAACTGAGCAAGCACCAAATGAAAGCGAACGAAATGATCCGGCTCCATTAGAGTCTGCACAAGAGGCTCTAGCTACTGAACCTCAAGGAGTCAATGACTCTGCTGAGGCCACGCCGCCGCTAGTTGATGGCTTTGAAGCGACGAATGAACTAGCAGAGTCTACGAATATAGTCTCGGCTGATGAAGTCGCTCTTAGCACTGAAGACCCCATCGAAGCTCCTGCGAAAGACACGACGGAACGGGCTTGTGAGCAGTCAGATGATGAAAACCAACCCGACATAGATGTATCCGCCGAGACTCCCGCCATGGAGGATGGAGAGAACATCAGTGAATCTCCATCTGACCAGAAGGAAAATGAAGATCAAGGAGATCGTGAAGATGCATCCAACCCAGTCAGTGAACCCGTCAAGGCTGAAGGACATTCAAACGAGGGTTTACCAGCACCAGAGCAGGTGCACAGTGAAAACAATGAAGAACCCATAACTACACACTTGGAGGACACACCGGATAATCTAGAGCATGTACCAGAAGCTCCGGTCGACATAGCTCCAGTCGATATAGCTCCAGTCGACATAGCTCCAGTCGACATAGCTCCAGTCGACATAGCTCCAGTCGATACAGCTCCAATTGAATTGATTCCAATTGAAGTGGTTTTGGCAGAAACTGTTAATGATGCCGAAATTGATCCAAAGACAAGCTTGGAAGTGGAACAACTGGATGAAACAGATGCTACGAACGCTGCTACGAATGATATTCCAGACACATCCATAGAGCCACGGGCTGAGATTGAACCCGGATCAGAAGCAAGCGTTGATGCTGTTTCAGGGGTTGATAACCCAGAAGATGTTGGAGCCACCCACTCCAGCGAGCAGGATGCTGTTGTAGACGTCCCGCCTGTTTCCGATACCAATCCGGAATATATCAACAAAGAAGAAACCATGCAAGAGGAGGAGCCTGCTCAGAGCTATGATGAGCCTGTTATAGTACAAGAAACTGAGGCTGAGCCACCTGCATCTTTGGCTGAATCAGAGCAGATTGATGAGCCACCTGAGGATACTCCCGCTGCGATATCAGATGAAGAAGAGGATCCACCAGGTGCGTTATCCGAACCGCCAGCACAGGACCAAACAACTGGTGAAGACTTGAATAGTGAGAACCTTTCAAGCACAGTTTCGGAAGAAGTAAAGCCTACAGAGACAGCTCAATTAATTTCAGAATCTTCAGAAGATGCGCTCGTTGAGTCTGTGTCGGGCATCGAGCGTGCTGTTGACAAGGCTGGAGAACCACAAATCGAACCTGATGCCTCTCCGAATCCACCCGTTGATGACGAGAACAACCTGATGGCAGAGTCTATGGCAGAGTCTACTTTACCACCTGATGCTACTTTGCTCCCTGCATCCGATGATATTGACACACACGAGGATACCCCTGTCAAAACTGATCAACCGGCCTCGGCTTCACCAGAAGCACCCATGGATGAAAACACGGGAGTCCCCACAGATGATGCCCAACCCGAACCTGCGGAAATAGCTCAGTCAGTCGAAGGCGAGAGTCATAGCACCGCTGATATAGCGCAAGAGTCGATCCCCGTGACCCAGGAAGTGGAAAACGAACCCGAGGCAACAGCAAGTCCTCCCGAAACCGCAATGGCAGATGAACCTCCACAGTCGAGGACTGAAATTGAAGTTCCCTTGGGTGGAGAGACTCCTACCGTGGATATTGGAAAAGAGAGCGAAAGTGCTGAGTCTGCCACGGAACCTGTCAAGAGAGAAGAGCAACACGCTCAAATTGAAACTGTAATTCCGCCTCTTGTGGAGGCCTCTGCTATCGAAACTGAAGATACAAGCGAGAGCGTGAAGCAAATACCAGAATCTACCACGAGTGAAGAGTCAAAAGAGAGCAGTGCAACTACAGCTGAAAGTGAGGACGCTGGTGAACACTCCAAGCCTGAGAGCACAGAAGTGGAGCCGCAGCCTGGAAACATACCAGCGGAACCCGCGCAAGAGGACCTTGATCTGCCTAAAGAAGCCCCAGTAATCGCAAGCGAGGAGACTGAAGCGATCGAGGCCGTTGAGGATGTCACACCGCTGCTGCCAGTTTCAGCCAACGATGCTGAGACGCCCAACACCTCTAGTGAAATCACAGATTCTCCTGTGATGTCAACAGGCGAAGCTGCCGAGCCTATAACTGACATTACGGAGGAATTAAAGGATACTCAGGCAGAAAGCCCGCCTGAAGTACTTGAAGATGCAGCAGTTCCAACGGATGCTATTGAAGAGCACACCGAGCACTTGGTGCCAGAAGAAACTGAACTCCAAGTAGAACAGCATACGCCTGTGGAGGATGCCGATTCAAAGGAGGTGAATGAACACGTAGCTTTAGAAGACACCCATGTTGTTGATGATGGTTGCGTTGAAGAGACTGAAGTTCTGCAAGAAGCTGTGCCCGCTGAGGATATCTCTCCACAGTCAGCGCAAGCGGAAGAAGTTGACGCCCCGGCTGATCCAACGTCACTCACAGAGGACCCTGGTGATAATGTGGATGCTCCTGTCGAGGAGGTAATCATCGAAGATACCACTCCTTCCGAGCCTGCACCCATTGCTGTCGAAGGAAGTGCTCTTCAGGTCGACACAGAACCACCTCAAGAAGTTGCAAGCCCCGAAGCGCCGGTCATTGATGTTGGGGAAACCGCGCCACAGGCCGCCACGGATGTACCTCAAGAAAGTCTTGCGGTCGAAAAAGTCCCGGCGCCAACCGAAGACGACCAACCACCAGCCAAAGATTCACCCGTTAAGACCGTTAACGCAGTAGAAGAAGCTTCTGAAGGCAACCCGCTACCAAGCGCTGATGCACCTGTTGAAGTTCTTGAGGCTGAAGAAGCGAAAGACATTGTTCCTGCCGTGATTGCGTCTTCACCAGAAATAGATAAAGCAGAACGGAGGCGAAGGCGCCATTCTAACTCCTCACGCCCAACCAGCAGTCCTACGAGCAGCCCAAAAGTAGGAACTCCGAAAAAGCGTGAAACCAGCGACATTACTGGGATGTGGTCATCATTACTTCGTGGTGGAGGTGGTTCAAAAACCAAGGATAAAGACAAAGATCGCGACCAACGAGCGCGTTCCGGTTCTGGATCTCCACGTCAAAAACCTAGATCCGCATCTGAAGAAGAGGAGAGAAGGAAGCGTCATGAAGCTCGTCGCGCGGAACGTAAACAACGCGAATTAGACGAGGAGGCAAAGAAAGATGTCGGGAGCCCCAAAGCTCGAACCAGAGAAGGCGAAACCCGTGATCCGGAACGGAGAAATAACGACCAAAAGCGATCTTCCCGACGTGCAGAGCCTACTCGAACGACATCTGACAAAGATAAAGGCAAAGGTAGAGCAAAAGAACCCGAGGTCGTGCAGACAAAGTCTGCCATGCGCAAAAGCAGAAAAGATCCTGACCGAGTGACGGCGGATGAGGATCTCCCTACCCCTATCGATGACGAGAAACGGCGAAGACGGAAGGAACGAGCAGAGCGTGAAGCGGCAAGACGTGCAGCTGAAGAGGAAGATGAAGAGAAGGATCGCGCCGCAAAGGCTGCGAAGATGGATGCTCTGAACGCTAGAGAGGCCAAGGAGGCCAAAGCGAAGGAGACACCGATTAAGCTGAAAGACGTTGGCCGGCGTAACACAGATCGACCCAGTCGACGCAGCGAAGTTCCGTCAACCCCAAAGCCAGGCTTGCTCAGATCCTTAACAAACACCACGCCTAGCAACACCCGAAGTTCCTTCTTCGGCGGTCTGCTCGGGTCAGCTAAACGTGATAGCTCCCCCTCCAGACGCACCAGTACTAAGAAGGAAGACGTGAGGACTGAGCGAAGTCGGCGTGAACTTCAGAGGACACCGAGTGAAGAAGAAGCTTACCGGAAAAGAAAGACTGAGCGGCGAAGGGACCGTACTCTACAGGACCTCGAGGGTAAGAGTGGAAAGGATACATCTGCACCACCGCCTGCTCCCGTAGATGCATTGCAAGCAGACGAAGTTTTGCCACCACCTCCACCTCTGCAGGTGCCTGATGATGGATCCGCTGGTAGCAAAACCCGGCCACCACCACCTCTTCCTCCCCCAACTGAAGAGGTAGACGACTCGCCGAAAACACCTTCACGCAAAGAACGGCCCAGGACTCGCCGCATAGAGACTGAGCGAAGTCATCGTAAAAGCCGCGCTGTGAATGGTGACCGCCCAAGAACAAGCCGAACAGAAAGTGACAGACCGAAGCCGAGTCGCACAGAAAATGACCGACCACGTGCAAGTAGGAAGGAGGGTGCAGATCGCGAAAGAAGCAAAGATCGCGGCCAGCCCCGCTCCGGAAAAGCAAAAGAGAAATCTCAGCCTGTAGGATTGGGCTTGTTTTCGGGATTGAAGAGGGCGTTGGTCAAGTAAGATCAGGACTGTATAGTCTTTTATGTTTGCGTTCTGAGCATTGCTTTTTGTTTTGGCGAGCATGAGACGTTTGGTCAAATTTGTATGACCACGACGAATGATTGGAACGAATTATGAGAAGTGGTATGCTGCCTTCAACAGCATTGCAGGATATTACGATACTTGTTCAGTACATTTGTAGTATACATTTGTAGCATAACAGAACTATTTCATTGATTCATTTTTGTGTACGGTGTCGAGATAGTGGAGACTACTCCCTAAGGATTTTCTAATAGTCGCATAGGCTTTCGTTGGAATACTAAGTTACAAGTATTATACTTGCCATACTAAAACGAATTTAAACTTACTTGAAGCTTCTACTAACCAAGATCGTATTTGTTATAAGAAGCTATGGTTATTTTCCCTAATCCTAACGTCTAGTGAGGAGCTCCTGCACCTAACATTTCTAGCCTTGGTGGGGTTTCACAAAACGTGAGGAGTATGTTTGAACGGCAGGAATGTTCTATGTTCTTCATGCATGGCACTTGTAACAAAGGAGATCCAGTGGCATAAAGATATATTGGAGTCACTAACACAGCAAGCAAGACCCAAGACAGGCAGGCGAATATCCACGGTGCTTTTCTATTCTACAATCCTCTTTCCAACACTTACTTCTACCATCAGCGGAAGCCATTAATCGATAACAATGGGGAATACAATTCCTGTCACTCCGTATTCAACAAAAAATCCTTCGAGCTGAAAAGTAATCCAACAGTTTCCACAGCAGACCAATTGACGACCTACACTGGCTATTTGACGATGATGAAGCCGTCGATCTCCTCGTCGCTGTCAAACCCGTCGGTAGACTTCTGATAACTGATTACACTCTTGCCATCGCATTCGAATTTTAGTACCTCCTTGTCTTCTATCAAGTATTTTCCCAATGTATTTGTCTTGCTGTGCAGGACGACAAATGCTTCATCAGGACCGCCGCAACGTCCACCACATCCGCAGTTGTTACCACAGAGGCAGCCTTTGGAGTCCGAGTTGCACTTGCAGTTGCCATTACAAGTGCAACTGGCGTCAGGATTTTGGACTTGGAAGTGACGTGGCAGTGGCCTCGTGTTCTTGTTGACTTCCGGTTTAGCGCAAGCAGCACAGTTGCCGCAGTCTCCCTCGCGTTGGCAGGTAATCGTGATTGGGTCACACGTGCAAAGAGCTCGTCCATAATTCATCTTTTTCATGTCTTCCAACGCGCCTGGTGGGTAATTGGAATCGGGGGCACTAGTAGCGAATGTCAGCTGATGATGTCAACGCAAGAGTGAACAGTTCAATCTTACTTCTCGTCTAATTCGACAGATGGAGAGCGAAGACGGCGACGAACACTCTTTGGAACTAAGATCCTCCGAGGAAGGAATTGGGCCTTGTGCAACTCGGAAGCGGGTATAAAGTACTCGGGCACCTCAACTTCTTCGTCAGATGCTCCATCGGAGTCTGCACGAGAGCCTTCACGAGGCGCGACCGCCGGTGGATTGTTCTCCTGAAGCGGCTGAGCGGTATTGTTGCATGGGGAAGTATGCGGACTTGCAGGCTGGTGCTGCTTTGGTCTTGTTGGCTGACGCATACTGATAATTCTATTTGCGTGATTTGCGGTGCGTTTTGGTAGTTATGTTATGGAAGTGTATAATCTTGCAATGTTTATTGTTTGGTTGAGAGAAGGAAACTGACAAGGCAAAGATGAGCGAGAAGTGAGAGAGGGTCTTTTTTGAATTTGGCAGGTGCTGGTTGAAATCCAAAATAGGAAGGAACGACTCTAAGAGTTGCGGCTCCTGCCCACCGTCCCAATGTGGACGAGTAGCCCCTTACCATAGCAGAAAAGAATGTTCACTCTTATCCCCCTTAAACTTAATGATTGCTTTGGACCAGGCTTCTAGATGCCGGTCTGCTATCAATATGATATACCCAAGATGATTGCTTTTCTCGCGCCACCTGATGTCCGAGGGGACTTTCAGGAATCAAGATACCCACTCACCTTCACTTTCACGTCCACTCTTCTATGTGGTCGAGCTTTTAGGATACCATGTTCGATGATCGCACTAACCGGAGGGTGAGCGAGGAACAAACTCATACTCGCTTGAACATTTTAATGCCACAAACGCTGGATTTCACGACAAATCCATCATACCACTGTCTGGTGCTCAATACGCAGTAAGACTTGGCGTCAAATTGTCCTTTTCCATAAGTAAGCATTATCACAACCCGCAAACAGTGGAGAAACACCTAACAATTCCATTTCGAAACCCTTTTTATACTTGGCTTCGTAGTACTTGACGTTGCTTCCACCTCCTTCCTCAAAAGGTCTCATATCTAGCCGTACACTTTGCACAGATGCGCGACTCGGATCTCTGTCATGAAAATTATGTGGCACCAGCATTACAGAACTCGATGCTGTATTCATGAGCGCATTCGGGATGTCTCTTGGAGTAGAGATATGGTGTGTCCCAAGGTTGAAGTACATAAACTAGCATAGTGTTAGAACCCATCTCTACAGAGTGAAACGGGTCACTTACAAATCATCCTGCACAACATTCTCCCCGTCAACCATTTTTGCAAAATCCACCATTGGGGTCGAAAGGCTCTAAGGCATTATACTCACTGCGCTCCTCCTCTCCCAATCTTTCTGTTTCACAACCCACAAATCTTGGTGTATCCAATTGGCTGCATTGCCCAATGCGGTTGAGTTTTTCATGGTTAGATGTGGCGGGCTACCCATACAAGTACCTGGAGTGATTCCATATCCTCTCTGCTCACCCCACACTTTTACTGAATCATCATTCAGAACCACATACATTGCGCCAGAGTTGTGCGGCCAGTCCAGACTGGCTTCTGTCTCGATCGGAGAATGGGACGAGTGCATTGTTGACCATTGGATATCTTCCTATTGGTTTTCGTGATGGTAGTATTTATCAGGATAAATGCATCTCTACTATAATGTCGAAAAGCGCAAACATGCGCCCTACATTCTGCTCGCGTTGTCGTGGTAGCTTAATGTGGATCCTGATACAGAAACAACATGGGATGTTGGCGCTTTCAACAAATTGAATATCAAGGGGTAATTCCCTGATGCCATTATTGTGAAGGGAGATTTGTTATCCGGATAGCTAATCTGAGATTTCGATGGTGTCGAGGCATTTTTTCTTGAGCTCATCTCTGGTTTCGTTCTTGTCAAGCTTCCCAAGCCCTTCTAATTCAAGACTTTTGGAGAATCATTGCTATGCTCTCGATGTTGATTTTGCCGGCGGCGTTTTATACTCATCCCGCAGACTTGATGACCACCAACCTCTTTCTATTTAATGACGGGAGGATCTTCAAAGAAGCCACATTATCTCGCGTCCATGTTTTCGACCAAGCTCTGTGCTTTTGAGGCCGAAACATTACAACCAGGCTGACGATCTAGCCAGATTAAGCTAGTGCTTGCCCGATGACCAATCCAACTCGCATCCCCGGTCCCCAAGTACCTCACTGTGAGAAGTCAAACAAGCAATTGCATGGGAGAAACTGTGTCGTGAGAAGAATTTTGGCTTTGTGCAACGGTTTATGTTCATAGGCGGAGAAGTTTTCTGTGGAAGCGAAACCGGAGGATGTGGATGAGTTTGGGAGGATGGAGTTTGGATTGAGTGTATTGCTTATGCGAACTCCAACTCTGTAATCGCAACAAAATTAGCAAGACGGACGAAAAAGCGTCGACATGATGAACAATCAGACTATATTCGCGAAAACCCTGAAAGTGAGGTTGACCTTGATTCCTATTGGTTGATTAGTATTCCAAAGGTTGCTGATTTTGGGCAGCTTACAAAGTGTTCAATTGGGAACCATGAGAGGTAATTTCCACAACATAGAGAGATCTTGTATATAAAAGCTTCGAAGTGTTTGTTAGCCTTGGATTCAGATAAACAATTCACGAGAACAACAGAGCCTCACTACTCCCCACAAGCAACATGATCACCATCAAAACCGTCGCCATGATCGGCGCAAGCGGAACCGTGGGTGAAGCAGTCCTACCAGCCCTCCTCTCCACCCCTCTGAAAGTAACCGCAATCTCCCGCTCCGACTCGACATCCACATTCCCCGCCTCAGTACACGTGATCAAAACCTCTTACGACCTCCCCTCCCTTACCGCCGCACTGAAAGGTGAAGACGCAGTAATAGTAGCGCTACCACCCTCAGGTCTAGCAATGGAACTGATGATAGTGGATGCGGCTGTCGCTGCGGGGGTGAAGTGGTTTATCCCCAGTGAGTATGCGCATGATACTACTGATGAGAGGGTCATAGAGAGAGTTCCATTCTGGAAGGTGAAGCTCGCGGTTGTGGAGCATTTGAGGGAAAAGGAGAAGGATGGCTTGAATTGGACGGGTTTGGTAACGGGGCTGTTTTTCGATTGGGTGAGTCCAATGTTTTCTGTTAGAATTTGTACATTGTGCTAATGATCAGTAGGCTATGAACCTTGACTTGATAGGCTTCAACACAAGGGAACGAACAGCAACACTCTGGGACGAAGGAAAAGTACCCTTCAGTGCCACAAATGTTTCAGCAATCGGTACCGCAGTAGCAAATCTGCTTCAAAATCCAGCGGCGCTCGAAGCAGCAAAGAATAAGCACATTTTCATATCATCAGTGCATACAACGCAACTCGAAGTACTTGCAGAGCTTGAGAAAGTCACTGGCGATAAATTCAAGGTCGAAAACGCTTCGATGAAGGATATCGTGGCGCGTGCGCAAAAGGCAGATCCAGAGCATTTGCCGGCTTTAGTCGATTTGGTGCTTAGCGTTGCGTTTCACGAGGGAGGGTGGACCGATTTCAGGGGGAAGTCTGAGGAGTGGAACAAGCTGTTGAAGGTGGATGACGAACCCTTGGAGGTGCATGTGAGGAGAGTAGTAGAGGCCTCAAAAGCTTGAGACACTAAAATCGATGACTAGATTGAGATGAAATAGAAGTGCAACCCACCGCTGATGGGGTATCGAATTTTGAAGTAGCGACGCCTATTCGTATGCACCTGGACGCCGTGAAGCTTACCAGATCTCTAGAAGCCAAAGAACATAGAAGGGTTGTTGCCGGATGGTGGGCTGCCACTAATCGGTGGTTTTGAATCTCCTAGCTTTGCTGGGCTTTTATATCTGTGCTATGTTAGACATCGTTTCCCGCATCTAAAAGGATACCTACGAAAAGAACAAGAATTTGATGGCTATCGCAAGTGCAGCATGTAGAGCTACAACAACGATCAAAAGAATCTTAGACGTCCGCACATCAGTAGCACTTAGTACTGGATAACTGTGACAAGTCAGCAACAGTGCAATGGAGAGGAAGCTTTTCTAACGTACAGATTTCGGAATAGGAAAAGTGCGGAGACGCCGAAGCCGATGCCCACAAAGATGTAATTCAAGACTGGATAGTTGATTAGTAGCTAGTTTGTTAGGCCTGACGATTGAGACATACTCGATATAGGAGACCACGAAATCAGTGCTACAGGAATCCAGATGAGATTTGCATAGCCGTATAACGCCCAGCATTCAAGTAAGTTAGCAGACTCGCTGCCAAACCATTTGAGTGTGGCCCAGAGTAGGATGGGTATGATTACTAGCAAATGTCAGTCTTCTTGGTCTTTCTTACCCGTTGCTCAGACTCACAAGTATATCCGTAAATCAGACCGGCCGCACCTGTATCCAATTAGCTTCCATCCCAAACTTAAAACCTACTCCGTAACGCACCACTCAACAAGCTAAAATCATACGAATAATGCTCCACACCACTACTGGCCAACTTCCAGCTTATAGTCCCCGTCATAAAAAGTATGAAAACAACAGTCGTAGCAATCCAGAATGGTCCGTATAAATCTGGGTTTCCTTCCAACACATCTAGAAAGTTCGCGCGGGGATACAGCGCCGCCCAGCACCTTTTTACTACTTCGGCGGTATCAACGTCAAAAAATTGAGCGTAAAATTGTATGGTCCATAACAGGCGTTTAGTTGATGTGTGACCTCGAGTTGAGGAGCCGTTATTTAGGAAGGATGAGGCGGTGTCGGGTTGGATCTTGTTGCGGTTTTGGGGATCTTCGAAATCTTAGGCTTATTAGAACAATACCGTCAGATTTGTTGGATATCACAACATACTTGAGGAGTGGAACTCTAGGTCTTCTTGAAGATCAGTGTGGCCTAAATCGCCCTACTTTTATTGTTAGTACAACGCGCTGCTACATTGTAGCCGGGTAAGGTGTACCTCTGCGTCGACATCGACAACGACATCATATCCTCGATTAGCCATGTTTGGCAATTGTATTTAAGTTGTGTATAACTTGCGCTGTTGCGATCGCAATTCTGGAGCTCTGTCCTTGTTCAGCAAATGACTCGTGTTTGCGGCCTGAGGTTCTACACTCACGCCTCACTCCTGTTGAATTCCATCCCATCTCCTCTTCCGCACTAGAAATGCAGCACCGTCTTTGGAAAGAGTCAGTCCGAGTTCTACACATTTGATTCCGACAACGCATTCTCTGATCAAGTACGTCCTTGGCCAGTTTTGATTGAGTGCGAATGCGAAGGCGTCCACTCTGGATTTATAGAACGCTGGGCTGCACTCCTCCAAAAACCTGGGTCTTTTCTTCACCAACATTTCTGCTAGTATACATGATTGGGCATGTTCAGATTTTGATATCAAGGCTTAACGCAAATCTATATGTTCATTGTCCGGCTCCTTTTGTGTTAACTTGATAAAGTCTCCAGGAGCTGTGGGTGTTCGCAAACCATTCCCAATAAAGCAAACGCCATCGTTTCCTAATCCAGCTCTTAACAAGAAGCCGCAATAAAGCCTCAGGAGGCTGTGAGTATACGCAAACCACTCTCAATGTAGAAGCACCACCATGCTATACCTTGTATCCCTACCGGGAAGCCTCAAGTAAGTTCCAGGAGCTTTGAGTATACTCAAATCAAACGCAAATTTCCATCCGCATTAACCATATTATCAACCCCTAGCACACCTTAACGGTTGAGTTAGCACACCTTGACAATCGAGACTCTGGACGCCACGCACAATCAATCCCGATAGACCTTGAGCTTGGCGCGAAACTCTGCCAACATCCCAATAACAAACTTCAAGCATTGGTTGTTGATGTATTGAGCGTCACGAGAGATATACTTGGCATGCGACTGTGCCTCAAGCACATCGTGCGCCAACAATTTTCCCTCGTCGGTATGACACAGCCATTTCCAGACATCGTCCGGTGCAATCTACAAAGCCTGGGTTCCGTGGCATCCCTTTCCCAAGGCGGCATCGATGGAAACCCGGGTGTTTGGGTCTAGATCCCACTCATCCGCGTCGATCTGGCTCTTTGCCTGAATGAACAATCTATGCGCCTTGACGAAGTGGTCGAAAACATCCTCATAGTCCGCAACGGTGGCGACCAGGTCCTTGCCTCCAAGCTTGACAGTGTTTCCCTGTGTAGTCGGCCTACCAGGCTTGGCGGGGAGCTCTCCTTTCGACTCGAGAAGCTTCTGTTCGGTATCCTTGAGGTTGAAGGCAAGAAACACATCATCAAGCTTAGCCAAGAACTCCATTGACTTATCGAATTCGAAACCATGGATGAGTCTAGCAAATTTCTCATCTGTAACGACGAATTTGGATGGTTCGGGAACGTTTGCGGACTGCGGCGGTTCTTGAGGTCTGCTGCGATTGGGCTTGGCGACTAGGCTCTTCCAAATGTTCGACTTTATGCCCTGTGGCGCCCCAATGAACATTCGTGCGTATGAACGATGAGCTTTTTTAAAGACGTCATCCTGTTCAGGTGCTGTATGAGGAATTTGTTCGGCAAGGCGCTTGTGGAACCGGTAGAAGTATCGTCGCTGGGAGGTGACGGCCAAGGGAGGGAGGTATTTCGATTTGCTCTCGGACCAACACTTGATGTGTCTATCTCGGAGGGCAAAGCATGTAGGATTGTGATGGCGCTCCATCATGGCCTCTTCGAAATAAAGCGCAAGGGTGGAGAGTGGCTTGCCGTTCACATATTTGTAGAACACGCACTGGAAATAGCTGAATCGACATTCCTCGTAGTACGTGTCCAGAGTGAACCAGCGATCGATTCCAGAGTAGAAGATCACTTGCAAGACGAAGATAGGCATGCATTTCTCGGCTGTGAAATCGCATTTCGTTATCCACAGGAAGCTATCATCTACCATCTTTTGGGTAACCTGGGCAGGGAATCTGTTGCATATCCAATCAGCAATTATCCTTAACTTCGTGGGACGATTGATTCATGGCTTCAGATTAAGCAGTGCTCAAAGTCGCCAGGAGCCAAGGAAGTCTGAAAGTATCTACAGATATTGAAACCACATCTGATAGTCGCATGGAGCCTAGCGATTCCATGATGGAATGGCTGAAGCTCTGTGGATCTACTCTCAGTGAATCAGATGTTGAAACTACATCTGATAGTCTCATGGAGCCTAGCGGTTCCCTGATGGAATGGCCGAAACTCTATGGACTTATTGACAGTGACTCAGATATCTGAAATAACATTCAGATTGCCTTGGACCCTGACAGTCTGGCATGCTGAATCGCGGGACGCTGACATCGTGAAAACTACTTACTCTACCGTTTGCATGAAGTCATCGTAGTCTTTCTTCCTGGTCATGGTTAGCCTCTCTAAAGCCAGTTACAATTACATGGCAGATATACTTACAATTTGGACATTTGTGACTTATCGCGCAGACGTCGCACAAATATCCCTCACGGATGCGATTCTACCATCCTTATACTTGTATCCGTGCATTGCATCTATCTCCTCCACGAGCTTTTCGAATTCTTCTTTTCCGGCCCGGTCCTTGGCAGTTAGAACTCGGGGCAATGCTGTTTCTGTCGCTCTCTCTTCTTGGCGGTATCTATCGAATGCAGCAGCTTGGTCCTCTAAACCTGGCCTAGAGTTTCGAGACTCGAAGGCCTTGGTGGTCTGTCGTGCTTTCTTGCTGGTGATACTAAGCCCGAAGTCTGCGTGGCGCTTCCGCGAGTTTGTGGGCTGCCCAGCGCCGCCGTGGATTGATAGTATGTCTTTCATACTCTGCCTAATGGCCCGAGATTCCCGATCCATGTTTTTGCGTGCTTCTTGAATTTCAGCCATCGCCTCGCAGAGCTCATCGATGTGTTCTTCATTTCCTACTTTCATCAAAGCCTCTTCAAGCTCCTGGACAGTTTCATTGAGAGCTTTGCGCGTTTCCTCGACATCTTTAAGCTCCTCGGAGAGATCATCGAGCTCTTTCTCCACCTTTGGGTCCATCATCGCAGCTGTGTAGCACTGTGGAAGTAATTCGATGAGAATAGAGCTAGAATGAGGTCTTGCGGAAGGAGTTTGGCGCGTTCCAAGGATGAAGAAAAAGGTATTGTATGGTGATCGCGAATTAGGGAGAAGAAAGGGGCATGCGGGTTTACAGTGATGGCCACGTGACGAATAAAAAAAAAAACCAGCTAGCAAACACACCTCTAGTAAGTTGATGACTCAATGGAAGGCTCGAATCGTCATTCTATGAAGTTATGGACCCTGCCAGAATTCCTGTACAACACAATGCTTTCGCTACGTCTTCAACAACTTACTGTCTCCAGAATGAGATGCTTTCTCAAGGCTATCATTTTCAAAACACGTTACAATATGCTTGAAAAGATTGTTACGAGTCATAGCTTTCTGACGTTTCTGATCCCGAGCGCTCCGCAGCAAACCATATTAGTAACATCTCGACCATCCAGTAATGACATGCTCATATCTTGCATGCTGACCATCATGTATAATATAAGCGCTACCGCAACTGGGTGTATTCATTGCCTTTTCACTAAGACCACAATAAAAACCACAGCAAGGCCTAGTCAGCGAGTTGATACAGGTGAGGACGAGGTCCAAATGTTGGTGAAATAGTATATCGAACTTCTTCTTTATGGGCTAGTGTCATACGTACTGATGTGCGATGATAGAGCATTGGAGGATAATGAAGCTACTCTCGTCGCCGCCAGCCCCCACGCGGGCAACCTCTCCCTCAACTCCATCTCTTCCCTATCCTACGCTTCCTTTAGGCCTGGTACTCTCATTGTTTTGCCAACAGCTAACAGCGACAGCAGGATCGCAGTTGCAATAGGCAGTGGGTCAGCACCTGTTCGTATGAGAGCCACACTACATCACCGAGGCCTCAGTTCTCGAGCCGACGCGTGTACCGTGGACTCCCTTAGTCGCCATTAGCCGCAAATGATAGGGTATACCAGAGCTGCATTACCAAAAAGGTGGCCGTGTTATGGTGAGTGTATTGATTATGGTGGCGATGCTAAAAAACTTCTCGCGGTTACACTATTTCGAACCAGTTCTTCTTCAGAATGGTCGTAGAGTAAGCATTTCGACACGCTAGCGTTGCGGCCTTCCCGAATTCGACGGTAGTGGTAAAGTGGTGCAAGTGTTGTAGCACATTATGTCATCCATCGATTACCGTGTTGGAAGTGGCAGTGCCGGACGGACGTTTGTAGCTTATCAACCTCTTCCCGTGGCCAAATGGGCTCTTTCATCTTTATAAAACATAAAAAAAAAAGGTTCTCATTATGCGATTACGGACTGAGCCACCAAGCGCACCCAATCAAGGGCGGCTTGGATTATGATATTTATGTTATCTAGAATGTGTTAGTGCTGTTCAGGAATAGAATATTAACATACCTTTCATGTTGCGCTACTCGCTGTGATTTTTGACTATAACCAATTCGGCATTCTTCTAGCCACAAATGGAGAAAACCCAATAGCGCCGCTGCACACTTTTGTTCGCATTTTCGCATTCAGCCACACCAAAAAGGATGTTGCTGCAACCCTTAACCCACGATAAGAAGATTATGAAATATTACAAACCAATCTCGACATATTGCAAATGATATCGCCTCAGAGAGCCAGTCTTCCTAACCCCAAATGCAGGTCGGGACGAACCGAGGGGTTATGATGACACGCACAAGCTGAGATGTGGCGTGGAATGTGAAAGATGAACATCACATGAGCTAGATAACTGTGATGAATGTTCGAATGACTTTAGAATCCTGATATTCTAGAAAGAAATGAGAGGATGGGTAAGCAAAGAAGATGAAAATGGAACGCTCAAATGACCTGATTTCCCGGCCTGTAAGCCATGAAATTATCTCTTATTAGCAGTCATAACAAGCGGAAGCCTCTGATAAAATAGCCAGGGGGTTGAGATTCATCATTAAGATACGATGTCCTTGCGAAGATATCCAAAGATCTAAGCAAAATAGCAATTGGGGTGTTGAAGGAGGAGTAAGGAAGTGTCAAGAAGAAAGCTTTAGAGAGAAAAATACGTGAAACGGCTCAGAGACGAGATGTCGGAGATTATAGTTTAACCGACATGAGGCCGGGAGTTCGGCAGACACTCTACGCTATAAAACTACTATATCTACTATATCCCCTCTAACTTCCTATCTACTAAGATCCTTACTCTATTTTATCCTATAATAGCTATAAAATTATTAAAAGTAGAGATTAATTAACTTCTTATATAGCTCTTAGAGCCTATTAGTAATCTAAATAATACTCTAATTTATTTATTACCTAATAGTATAGAATAGAAAGATAAGCTATACTAGTTTATTAATATAGTAGAGAAATATAGTCTAGAATATAAGGTAAGTCTTAATACTAACTTAGTAATAACTAAGTCTTAAGTTATTAGTAAGTTAATTATTAGAGTCTTGACCCTAGCTATAATCTAACCCTACCTTTAACCTACGAAAATTATCCGAAACGTATATAAGACGCGATATCTCCGTAAATACCTTCCTAATTATTAAAAAAATCGTTAAAATATAAATTTCAACTTATAAAGGCCTAGTATATACTAAAAAATAAAGACTTTAAATCTATTTAGGCTGCTATAGCCTTCTTTAAAGTTTACTATAGAATACTATAGCGTAGGGTAAACGGAGGCTTA
>MU007072.1:0-146553 GCA_010583015.1 Tothia fuscella | reverse complement strand
ACCGCGTCTATCCATTGATAGAATCCATCCTATAAGCGATTCTTCCTCAGTAAGGGTAAGGAGGCGATTCTTCGCGATAGAACCAAGCCTAGGCTCAATACCTCGGAGGCGGTCGCGTAGGGTCGTTCGGGGGACATCATAGGTGTCTGCAGCGGCTTTAACTGATTTAAATTGGCCTTGCTTGTAGGCCTGGATAGCTAGAGCAAGCCTCCCTTCTTGAAATAAGGCTGCTTGTTGTGGTGGTGGTGCCATCTGAAGTTGTATGAGATGGGACGCGTGCGCGATATTAAAGTGGCGGGAGGCTTGTAGTGGCGGGAGGCTTGTGAAGTACGTTACTCGAAGAAAGAAAGAATTGGCGGCCTCTTGGATGGAGCCTCGAAGACTTTTGCTACCACATCCCGTCTACGATTTGTGCGAACATCATGGAGGCTGAGTATTCGAAGACCCGTCACATTGTTAGCTCTCTGTCTCAGCCTTCACATCCCAATAGTCGTTATAGGTCACTTAGCCTGGCCAACCAGAGCTCGGCTTCAGGTTGCGCGAAGGTCTTCCAACCATTGTACAAAGCGGAGACTAAACGCCGGGCATGACCTTTTCGGGTTGTACAAACGACTTGGGTGCAAAGCGGAGGTTGGCCATTGGATGTAAAGAGGGAGCAGTATGTGCAAGTCAAAACGAATTCTTATCGTTTCAAACCTATTGTCTCAGCATTGAATTTTGCGTCCGAACAATCCCATCATTGGCAAAGGAACTTATGGCGGAGGCCGTGATCGCAGTCGGACTTGCTGCTGCGATGCTTCAGTTTGTGGATTGCGGCACTAGATGGTTCAAAGGAGCTCAAAAATTCGTCAGCAGTATAGACGGCGCGTTGGTAGAAAGCTCCGAACTAAGGCGAATTGTCACTGACATACGCCACCACGCATCTGAGGTACAACAAAGCCGTCGAAACGAATCCAAGGCTCACGCGTGCGGGCACAGATTGGAGCAGCTCTTGTTTCAGTGCGATTTATTGTGCAATAACTTAGATACCCTGCTTAAGAGTTTACAGCTTGATCCGCAGAGAAACTGTCATGTCGAGGTCGTGCGTAAGTCTTTCAGAACAGTCTTGAAAAAAGATGAGATCAAGAGTCTAGAAGCTCGACTGTTTCGGATTCGTGATGAAGTCTGGTTCAGTCTTGACGTGTTGATGAGGTACGGTGCCCCGGCCTTCGAATTCACCTCAACCATGATGCACTGACCGCTTAATCTGCATAGTTCACAGCAGCAGCAAATTATGCAAAGCCTTCTAGATTTGAGGAACTCTTCCGAAAGAGACGTCCGCCACACCGAGAACAAACTGAAGAGTACCAAGGATATATTGACCAGCCTAGAGAATGCCCGCTCCGACAATTGTCGCGAACAAGCCGTCACACAGTCGTTGAAAGCGACACTATGTAGTCTTCACCATGAGGCTCAGGACGCAAACAAATCCCGTCGGATTGTTCGCAGTCTCTAGTTCAAATGTATTAGCGAACGATACTCCGATGTCAAACAAGCTCACAAGACTACATTTGAGTGGATCTTCGAACCAAATGCCTCCGTAAGTTTCGCTCGATGGCCAGAGTCTAGCGATGGTATATACTGGATTACCGGTCACGCTGGAAGCGGCAAGTCAACACTGATGAAATTCCTACTCAAAGACGTTCGCACCAGAAAGCTCCTCCAGAAATGGTTAGGGGACGACACTCTGGTCATTGTGTCTCACTTTTTCTGGAGCTCTGGAACTCAAGTGCAGAAGTCTCAGGACGGACTGCTCCGCACTCTTCTCTCTCAGATCATGATCGAACATGGGGAGGTCATTCCTCACATTGTGGACCAGCGATGGCATGATGGCAGCTTGAAAGAATCGCAAAGCTGGACTCGTAAAGAGCTTGTCGACACATTCACACGCTTAGCAGAATTGCGAAAGTTCTCGACCCGTTATTGCCTCTTCATCGATGGCCTCGATGAATACGATGGGGACCACCAAGAGCTTGCTCAACTGCTGCACTCATTAGCTCGCTCCCCAAACATCAAAATTTGTGCATCTAGTCGACCCTGGAACGAGTTCATCGCAGCTTTCGGCAACAGCGCGTGGAAGCTTTCTGCTCACGAGCTTACAAGTGAGGATGTAAAACGGTATATTCAGGACAGCCTTGAGCAAGATCCGCATTTTCAAGAGTTGCAGGGCCGAACTCCATCCGCGACTCAGTGCCTCATTCACAGTGTACACAATAAGGCACAGGGTGTCTTCTTGTGGGTGTACCTTGTGGTGAGGTCGTTATTGCGAGGTTTTGCAAATCGGGACGACCTAAACATCCTATTGAAAAGGTTGGACGAGTCGCCTCCATCGCTGACAAGATATTTCCAGCACATGATGGACACCATTGAAGCTGTGTATCGATCTCAAACTGCTCGAATTTTTCGGGTCATGATCACGTCTCACAGTACCATCCCACTCATTGGGTTGTATTTCCTCGACATGGAAGAGCATGATCCTTCGTATGCTCTTACATCCGACATTCAGGTCTTTTCCGTGACGGAATTAGAGGCCATATACAGCACTAAACGCTGGCGATTGAATGCACAGTGTCGGGACTTGCTTCAAATTACCGATCATCTGGCGCCGGCTGGTGTCCGTGAAACTCGAGTGGGGTTCCTACATCGCACAGTCAAAGATTTTTTGGACACGAAAGATATAGCCACGCGTTTGAAAGAATGGTCAGGTGCGAATTTCGAGCCCAATTCCTCTCTATGTAAGATGTTTTACGCTCAAATCCGAGCATCTCACAAAGCCGGCTCAAACGTAACGGACAACAAGACCGTGCTTCAAGGAATTATGGGCACTCTCATGTACGCACGCGAAGTCGAATAGACGATGGGACGAGGCGAATTTGAAATACTAAGTGCTATGAAAACCAAGTTTGGCAGTGACTGGCCATTGATACTCGATAAACTTGAAATTCGATCAGCCGAGAATTTTGACGATGCCGTTGTGTGCCTGGGCCTGAGCCATTATCTTGAGAGAGCTCTTGAGCCTTCCCAATTATCATGTCTAATGCAATTGCTACCCCGAGCTATCTCGGCACCGCGACAGATCCTAAGTCCTGGCAATTTCGAATTATTTCTTGTCAATAAAATCGACATCAGGACTGTCAAAGTATTCTTGGATAAAGGCCTCTCTCCCAATTCCGTGTGCGTCGCAAAACCTTCTGGTCGGTCTGTCTTGGTAGTGGACTTCAAACTGGCGTTGAAAATAGATACGATGTCTTTAAGCTCTTGATCTCATACGGTGCTGATAGATGGAAACGTTGTTGCGATGACGCTGGGACGCTGATTGGAGACGCTCTTGCTGCCAACGACGCCATGGCGAGATTGTATGAACTCTTCACAGATACGCAAGTGGCGAATTTGGCATCATTATTCACTGTACAAGATTCTTCAAGGGGGGACACTGAGGCGAAAAATAGTGCGGCGAAAGAGGTGGATAATGGGAATGCCAAAGCTAGTAAAAGATACTGGCTTCGCTGGCCTTAGACTTTGCGATAAGTATGCCTCTCTGTTGCCCTTTGTCGTTTCGGTGCACGTATGTAGCCTTCCTTGCGCCTCTTTGGCTGCGTAGGAAATGCGATACATAATTTGGACTCAGGTAAAGCTTTTTTGACCACTCCCATTGACTTGACTAACAGTGACATCAGCTTTGCGACTACTATTTCAAGACAAATGTTATATTCATCGTTCTTCACCGCATTTGCTTATCGTCTCTTGGATCTCTAAAGCCGACACAGCACTCTGCCCATCCACCCCGAATAAGCTGCAAATAATATTCTAAGGCGAAGAAGACCTGTGTTTCTTGGACGACGTGTTCCCCTTCAGAACCTTATACGCCACACACAGCTTCTCCCTCCACTCTTGCACTTCCGGATCCTGCTCAATCACAGCTCTAACACTATCAGCATTATTCTCCATCATAGCCTGCAATTCTCTCAGCTGATCCAACACCTCTTCGTGGTTATCTCCCCTATCATAAAACGCAGCAGTCAAATACAGTGGACCTTTCGTACAACGTTTGAATGGGAAGCGCCTGTCCGGATCTGGAAAGAGAAGCAGACTGACACTACGAACTGTCACGTATTATTGAGTGTACTTGCTCCTGCCCATGGCTTTTACAGGATTCTGTCGGTCCCAGTCAATACATTTCTGCCCAGCAGGTGGTGCTAACCCCATGATATGGAGGTAATGATTTGCAGATGCTAGGTGCGACTACCGATAGTCTAATAGGTTTATAGCTTTCTGTAGAGTTCGGATCTCGTCGTGGAATTGGCCGTGTTTTATTTGTTCGAGGATGCCGAAGTCCATGCCCTCGGGTGCATCTAGCAGGTGTACATCTCCTGCTATCAGTCGTGGTGATAACTCGCTGATCGTTTTGACAACTTCCTGAAGGGATCTCTTGTCCATTTCTTCATGGCTTCTCTTCCGCATGTTTTCTGGCGCTTCGTCCTCATCATTTCTGTCTGAACCCTCGGACGTGTTTTCTTGATGTGCTGCGGACATGATCATGCGATGCTGACTGAATATTATAGAGAAAAGCTATGTTTCTGCGAAAAGGGATTCGGGGAGCAGTTCTGGATTATGTCGTAACTCGCTCGGTGAGCATGTGAAAAACGAGACTTTGGTTGTCCACCCGTTGGAAACCAGAGACTTGCTCGGTTACTCGCTCATATATCTTTGGAGGAGCAACGAAAGGTTATGGGGACCAAAACTGCAACATCAAGCTACCACCTGTTATGAAGCAGGCACGCGCAGCATGCTTGCATACTTCTTAGAACGAGGGACTGGCCCTCCAAAACCACCAATCAATCAACCATACATAATTCCATACCATGGTCAACCATCACTTTGTGACAATACGAATGGAATGAAATTCTCCCACTCCCATCTAATACTGTTCATCAGCGTTGACTTCTCTTTCCGTCATCATCATCATCATCATCATGGTACCATGATGAATCGCATCGCCAGGTACTCCAAAAAGGAAACTCAGAGTCTGTTCCCACCATCGAAGCCCAAGTGCCCGCTCCCAAGGCTCGACGACGGACAACAGCCGTAGTATCTCTCAGCCGGATACCTTAAAACGCCAGCAAGGAACCTCGTACCAGCAATTCCAAGCAACCCTGATCGTAATGAGGAGTGGAAGATTGCGAAGCTCGTGGCCTTTATATAGCCGATTCTAAGTTGTCGAAGCACGTGAACATTTCAGAATTCAATCACCAGATGAAGATGGTTGTGGGTAAGAGAGTGATGAATAGAGTAGATAGCGCAAGGCCTCAAAGAGAAGCTGAGACCGAATTCGAGTATGCCTTATCTACCTTAGCGCTTAAAGATTCCAGATGGGTGGCATATAGTGTAGTAGACATACCAGCCAAGCGTACTTAGTAGAGCTATCCTCGCTATAAAAGGCCGTTGTATTGCGATCAACGAGAGAGCTCAAGGAAGCTGGGGAATAATGTCTATGGTCTTATCTGGTTGTAAGAATACCACCTCGATAACTCGAAGCTGAATGCACGAGACCATTTCAAGTGGCACGCCATGCGGTCGAATTAGTCGTGCGTCCATCAAAAGTGGTTGAAAGGATAAAACATACCTTTCTAGTGATATATATCACCATGAAATAACAACAACAATCATCACCATCTCATACCGATGATCCCTATTACAGACCCTCCATGATAATGACGAACTTCAACACCGACTCTCCTCCAAACAGTACACCACTGCCTTCTCGAATCTCAAAACTCACAAAAGCATTTTTACTCAATGAAGATCATATCACAAATCTACATATCTAATAGCAAAACTCTTCCCATAAAACATGGTATTGTCAGGCGCACAAAAGCCATATACGTTCTCTTTGTTCGTCTTTTCCAATGCACCAATACAAAAGCAAGCAAGAAAGCCTGGCTTTTATTAGAAATTGGAGAAGAGCGTAACATGTAAACACGTGATGTACGACATGAACTGTCAGAATGGAAGGAATATGTTGGCTGCAGTGACACAAACGAACGAAAAGAAAGATAAGGGTTAATTGAAGGTAGAAAACAATAAGTGGAAGGGTATTGGAACGAAACAGATCTATCTTAGCTTACAGGATGAATGCTGCACGTAGCTCTCAAGTCACATCCCATAGGAAAGGAACTATAGTAGAACCATATTTGTCACTTACCCCTCAAGTTACCCATCACTCTAGAAGGGGAAAGGGAGTTTGATGCACGCAAGAAAAGGAGTAGCTTATTTCAGAGAAGAAGAAGCTTAGCCTAGCCTAGCCTAGAACCCTAGCTATACAGGTAGTAACAAACACAAGTGAAATGGAGAAGTGCAGAGAAGGAGTAGAAGGTGAACTTCGGCCTCACCTAATCAGGAGAAGCCTATCACCAAGCTCGAACAAGAATAAGCTCCCACAAAAGCCGAGAGCTTCGAGAGTAGCGCACCATGAGACGGACAGAGAGAAGCAAGTCCTACAAGTTCGAAGAACCCAATCCCTGCAGTCCCGGCCCTCCCATGCCGCCACCACCACCAGCACCAGAAAACCCTCTCAAACTACCAAAAGGCGTGTTACCATTACTAGGCCCCTCCCCGCGTCCAACAATCGGACTACCAATCCCACCTCCAATCTCACCAAGTCCCTTGAGACTATTCTCTCCATCCGCTGGAACCCATTTGATCAACAATTCCTCTCCCTGCCTCTTGGACACAAAGCTACCGCCCCCATTTTGGGGTGTTCCCTCGGTAGTAACCATCATTTCGACCTCCTCCTCCTTGACGGGCGGACTGATTGACCAATGGATGTAATTGAGGATTGCGGAGGCGGGGTGGAAACCGTCGTGATTGGTGGGGGTCATGGGGTGTTTGGAGAGATCCTTGCAGGCGTTGCACATGTTGATGCGGATCTGATGAGGGCGTGGTCGAGACTTTATGGATAATTGAAGGCCACCATCTAAGGTCGGCGTACCGCCGAAAGCTGATGCCAGAGGTGAAGCTCCCCAGGTGTTGACTGGTGAAGGACCCCAATTGCTGCTGCCGGTGGGGATGCTGGATTGTCCGCTGAATGGTCCCATGGATGGTGAGCCCCATGTTGTGCTTGGAGTCCCAAAGGGTTGATTCGCGCCTGTGAAGAGTGGCGTTGGTCCTCCAAAGCCTGTACTCATTTGCGACAGGCCACGAGCCAAGCCCGGAGCACCTCCTGGTGCCATGCTAGGTCTACGATCGAGGAATATCTGTTCAGGGGAATCATCGTCGGCGATCAGAGCACTACTTCCTAGTTGTCTGCCTAGGTCAACGATATCGGAATCGTCTCCATGAAGTTTGGCGCTCGACGGTCGTCCGATGGGTGTTGGTCGGGCAATTGGTTGGGTCGTGAGTGGCTGTTGATCCGCCGATGAGGATCCAGACTGCTGGCGGGAGTGTTGCTGTGGCATACCCTGCTGACTCTGAATCGGCTGTGTGCCTGGAGCACCAAAAGCATGGCTGGGCACCGGCTGAGGGAATCCAGGCGGTGGGTTAAAGGGGCCACGCATAATTGGATCCATTCCTGGTGGTGCCATACCAGTTGGAGGTCCGCCCATGCCATTAGGAAATTGTCGACCAAAGTGATTGCCAATTGATGGTTGCGGAGAGAACAAGCCAGGCATACCAGGTCCCATTGATCGCTGTGGCATCATTGGTCCTTGGTTCTGAGGAAATCCATTCATGATTTGCATTCCGAACTGCGCGCCATGAGGCGTTGGCATTCCTGGTGGTGGTATTCCGTGCATTAGACTTCCGTGGTGTGGTAGATGTGCTGCACTCACAGGTGGCTGGCTTGGAGGACGCGAAAGGATAGTCCTTGGTGCTGCTTGTGGTTGGTGGCCAGCGTTTGGCATGTTTGGTGGTGATCCTCCTTTGGCTTGAACAATCGCAGCGTGGGGTGCTTTTGGCGACGACCCTTTCGAGCCTTGCTGTGAGCCTTGTCGAGGTCGTGCAGGTGTCGGAGCTTTTGGGATCGCTGGTGTGGCGACTGTCACATGTGGAGAAAATCCGGAAGGGTGTTTTTGAAGTCCTGGTGGGATCGGGACTGGTCCAGGCGCAACCGCACGCTTCGCAGCCTGTGCGGCTTGTTGAACCGCATGTGCTTGCTGCGCTGCTTGGTTCTCCTTTCGAGCTCGCTCGGCATTCTCTTTTTCAGCCTTCTCCTTGGTTTCACGGTCCTTGCGGTCCTTTTCGGCCTTGGCTTTCCTATCTTTTGCTTCTCGTTCCTTTGCCTCTCGCTCTTCCCGTTCCTTCTTCTTGGCCTCTTCCCGAGCTTTCTTCTCGTTCTCCTTTTGCTCCCGGGCTTTGCGTTCGGCTTCCTGTCGGCGATCTTGCTCTTCCTTCTGTCGCTTCATCTTCTCGGCGGTCTTCCGTGCAAGGTCCGCTTCTTGAGCTTTTCGCTGTTCTTCCTTCTTGATCCGCTGTTCCTCCTTTCGCTTCTTGAGCTCTTCCTGCTTCTTTAGTTCCGCTTCCTTGATTGCAGCTTCTTCTGCAGCCTTTTCAGCGTCCTTCTTGGCCTTTTCATCGGCAAGTTTCTGCTTTTGAGCTTGCTTCTTTAGCTTCTTCTTTTCGGCGTCCCGCTGCTTTTTGGCTTCGCGGGCAGCGTCAAACGTCTTCTCCTCGTCCAGTTCTTCCAACAGCTTTTCTTGTCGTTCTCGAGCGACCTTTTCACGATACGCTGTTAGTACTCGCTGTTCGAACATCCGAGCCGCGAAAATCTGAAACATGCGCCGTCCTTCTTGCATTCGCTGCTCTTCGGTCATGGTGTCCTGCCATGTATTAGTTGTGGGTAAATATTAAAAATCAAATCAAATACCATGTCCTCCTCCTCTTCTTCATACTCGTCCTCTTGACTATCGTAATCTTCATCATCTTCGTCCTCAAACTCCTCTTCCTCAGGAACAGGGCCATGAGAACCGTGGTTGTTTCGGTAATTATCTGGATATGATGTTGGATGGGAAGCAGCTGCATATTGAGCATCTTCCTCGCGTTGCATGCGGCGCTCCGCTAGTTGCTCCATCATCTCAATAAACTTCTTGCCGTCGTTCTTGAGGAGATCATCTGCCACTGTGAGAATACCGCCTGCGACACGCATGAGACATTCACTTCTCAAAATCAATCAATGACATGGAAGCTTACCTTTGACTGTGAGACTATTGCCAAAATTGAAAAAGTCAGCTGCATGATGGGGCAGTTCTTCTGGTTCTTCGTCGCTCTCGAATTCTTCCTCATCATAATCTTCTTCTTCGCTGAAGTCGTCGTCGTCCTCATCGTCGTCCTCATCCTCCTCATCGGGCAATTCTTCAATCTGCCTATGGGAAGATTGCGGATGATGCATGATTGGAGGCATTTGCATTCGATCAGGTGGTAATCTATTGACATGTTGGTTATCATTCTTCGAGACCGGAGACTTGGGAGCGCCGTTGTTGGCAGACAAAAGAAATCGGCTGCCATACTGTTCCAGCTCCTCGTAGTAGGCATCGTACAATACTTCTAGTTCCTCCTCAATAGCCGTCCGCTTTCGCCCGCAGACAGTGCAACTGCATGAATGCTTCTGCTGTTCCTTCATCTTGCGCAAGACGGCTTCCTTCTCGATTTTGACCAAAGATTTCCGTTCGTTTTCGCTTAATTCCAACCAGAACTCCTTAATTCGCTCTCGTTCTTCTTGGGTGGAGGTGTTCCATATGCGATCTGCCTTGGTGTTGCGTTGAACGGTTCGGAGAGCGGCCGAGGACATGGATGAGGGGGGTGGAGGAGGTGGAGGAGGGACGTGAGAGTGATGGTTGTGGTCGTACATAGGCCGATCATGAGGAGAACATGTGTCAGAGATATTTCCTTTGCCTTTCTTCTTCTTCTTGGACTTCTTCCGACTCTCGGCAGCACCTGACTGAGCATGCTGGTGGCCGTTGGGGTAGAGAGGGTCATAAGAACCGATATAAGAACCAAGTCCTCCATTTTCCTCGGAAAAGTAGTCGTCATCGTCCTCGTCGTAGCCGTCTTGATCAGGATATCCAGCAGAATGGATGGGCGGCAGAGGTGGTAAGTGTCCATTCTTCGCATTTGCTCTCGCTTCTGGCAACCTCGCCTGCATGACCTCCTCGTACTCGGCCCGCTTGGCCGCTTCCTTCTCACGTCGCTTCTGCTTCTTGCGATTGACCGAGCCTACGCCTGCTGAGCTACCGGGTCCACTATGAGGTACTCCGTTGCTTGGGTTTAGGGCGTTTGCATTTTGGACAGTTTGTCCCACCGCGCCTCCTCTGGAGCCATGAGCCATGAGTGTGTCACGTGGTACCTATTGATTGTCCGGGAGCTGTTAGAAAAAACCGTCACTAGTTTTGTTGAGAGAGTCACGTTTGTTGATGTGAAGTGAGAGTTCGCAAGTTGGGTAAGGGCAACGGCGTTGCAGGCTGACCCCTCCAATGAAGGGAAGAAAGTGAGACGTACAAGGGAGATATGTGATTGCTGCTTTTCTGACCCTGGCTTGGGATCCGGCCAGACTGTAATTTAAGTGTTTTGAGTTGTAAACAAAGGATTCGTCGCAGCAAATCGGGAGAAAGAGTGGTTTATTCACACCAGAAAGTTCATTTGCTTCCACTGAGGTCGTCTGCGAGATGTCGAGTCTTGGCGCCTTAGATGTCGGCCTTGGCGCCTGAGGAAAGTGCCGCCTTGTAGAGGAAGAATTCCAATTGATTTGTGTTTCTTTTTCAAGATGATATCTATCGTCTGTAACCAGAGCAAATTCAATATCAAATCCTAGACAACAAGGCTACAAGGCACCAACAGTCGGCATTCAATATAAGTTCTATACTTAGACACTAGTGCAGTGATGGTATTTGAGGCGCATGCGCAGTTGCTGCATCTCTCCAGAAGATCAACTCCAGCTTCCCGTAGCGCCTGTTGCACAACAACTTCACTACCACGAAAACTCTCCCTTCTACTCCTAAAACTAGCCGTCAGAATTCGATCAAGTTCTCTCGATTGCCCCTCGTGATAAAGCCGACATTAGCCATAGCTGACTGAGACTCTGCTATCCTTCCATCTCCACTTCTCCCGTCGCCCGTACCTCAACTCAGCCACACTCCCTTCACGAACCCATCCCAGCTTGCATTTTTTGTTCTCGAAACCCTTTGAACTTTCTATCTTTTTTGTGCACCTCCAAACGTGTAGTCGTGTTGAGGTTTTCAGTTGCTAGGGCTGTAGCACGACAGCTTTGTCAATTGCACTAAAACTCAACGTTCATTAACGCTCAGCTCCACGACCTTTTCCCCGCCCTCTCGGACGACGCTCTCGCCAGGAGATCTCCGGCGCTTTCTTTACTGCGACTTGAAGTAACAAAAGACAGTCGCATAGACCATTGCACAGGCACGGGGGAACACAATGGCTCCGGAACGAGGAGATAGTGTTATGAGGAGGTATGTTGCGCTGTCGTATTTCCCATGTCGTCAATCGCGTCACCCCCGGTATATGTCGATCTACAACCACCAAGGCTCGCATTACTGAGTTCAAAGTCCTTGACTTGGGGGTTCTTTTTCTGGCGGAATCGGAGTACTTAACTTGTGCATCCCTTCTCGGAAAAGTTCGAGGTCTCACTGTCGTCATACATTCCCACTACAAGATGTTCAGGGCCCTCCAATTTGGAAGGCTAGCGCTATTCAAGCGATTACTTTGCAGACATGATAGCTATTCATCTAGAAGGCTCCCTCTGCTACTATTTGCAAGGACGCTTTTGAGGCGCCAGCTCTCGCTGCTTTGAAATTACTGTGCCATCTAAGCCTCACATCCAACAGCCTTGCGTAGCCACAGCAGTCACACCATATGTATCTTAAGATCCCCATACTAATATCTCATCTCAGGAAGTTGGTAATCATAGGCGACGGCGCATGTGGCAAAACATCCCTCCTCTCCGTATTCACATTAGGTTACTTCCCGACAGTACGTAACCACTTCCAGTGTCCCTTAACACTCTACTAACATACACTCCAGAGATACGTCCCCACCGTCTTCGAAAACTACGTAACCGACTGCCGCGTCGACGGCAAATCCGTCCAACTCGCCCTCTGGGACACCGCCGGGCAAGAAGACTACGAACGCCTCCGCCCTTTAGCCTACTCCAAAGCCCACGTAATCCTAATCGGCTTCTCGATAGACACCCCCGACTCACTTGCCAACATCCGACACAAATGGGCTGAAGAGGCGCGGGAGAAATGTCCAGGTGTACCTGTTATTCTCGTGGGACTGAAGAAGGATTTGAGGGATGATCCCGTGCATCAGGAGGAGATGCGGAAGAAAGGGTTGGGGTATTTGAGTAAGAGGGAAGGGGAGGAGATGAGGGAGGCGATTGGGGCGCGGAAGTACCTTGAATGTAGTAGTTTGACGGGGGAGGGGGTTGATGATGTTTTTGAGGCGGCAACGAGGGCGGCGATGATTGCGGGGGATGCGCAGGAGGGGGGAAAGGGGTGTTGTGTTATTTTATAGGTGGAGTTGCTCTTGGCCGTGCTCTCCTCTTTCCATCTTCCTCCTTTTTGTTATATCTTCACTCCTTTTTCGCTCTATTATCATGTCTTGTTATGCGTCTGGTATGAAGCGGTATCATCTGCGTATTGGAGGAATTTTTTCTCTCCTCCTTTATGTGTTTGGCACGAGCGGGGTACTGGGAGCTGGGTCTGTCTGGGAGAGAGCTGGGTGCTTTGATTTGTACGAACGGCGAACCGGCGAATCAAAATTCTTTTAGTACGAATGCACCTGGGTTATATGTCTTATTGGCCTCTCTCTTCTCTCTGAGCTTGAAGGTGGAGCGGACAAAATTAGTCTATCTTCTAAGGTTGCATTTAGTTTACGACGAACGGAAGGAATGACCGTAAACTGTTTGAGCTTGGATGAGGATGGAGATATGTCAGAATCATTATGGTTATTATGGTTTACTTCAGCGGTATATGTTGTTTAGTTGACATGGTTGGTAGGGAAATATGAATGTCCCTTCCATATGTCAGATTTTCCTATTCTCATGTTCTCTTTATTTCTTGCACAACCCGGGTGGGTTAGTGAGGTGGCGTCACAGGTACTGAAACCAAGCCGGTTTGAAGGCGTGTAGGTAAGTAGAGATGGCAAATGCTTTATTATTCAAGGAAAGTACGTTTCCGTCCCAAGCAAGTTGCGTTTTTATACTAATTATTGGTCAGACGATGATGCTTCATTCCCAGCTCTGCGAGATGCAGATATTGCAAAAGATAATCCAAGGCCAGGATTTCTCCAAGCCCTTCACTTTCAAACCCAACAATTCACGAGTCCTGGTCAAATTCGTCCTCGTCATGGCTCGAGTGTATGAGCTGTGTGGATAAGCATCTTGACTTTCCATCCCTAAATTTGGACTGAGAAGTCCCAACAATTTTTCCTATCGTCCTTGCCGGGAATTTCCAGACCCATCAAGGAGAATCAGAATATTCAGATCGACGATGTATATCTTTGACTTCTGGTGGCTCCGATATTCAATGATGATGACGATTGCTACGCTGTTTTTTGCTGAAAACGACTGGATAGCTGGTCAAAGGCAGCATTGCTGAGTGGAGCTTTTATGTTGTTCGGGTTCCAAAGATTTCCATCGTTACTAAGAAGAGGGGGTTCGGGTGACAGGAACCAGATACCAGAATCGAAGAATGATGAATTTACGGCGGTGTTCTTTATGGTTGATGATGAGGTTGTACCCAATGGATTCGACATGAAAGAAGCGAGGTTTTAGAGGTTGCTAGCAGCATGAGTCGAGAAGAATCACTCTGCAAGATGTGATTAAGAGATAGTATGCCCCTGTGATGGCTAGACTGTTGATTGTTTCAGTTTCGCTGGCTGGGATTCATTATGGTCGGTCGGAGTATTACATTTTTACGTGCGGTTGGGGTATGAGGCTTGCTTTAGCAGTCGATTGCTGCAGTAAGAAAAGAAAGAACATTGAAGAGAAGCGAGCGTAAGGGATGGTTACTCGAGACGGGTCTGGTTCAAAAGGGGCTGAGAGCTGGAGAGAAATTTACCTAGATGTATTGCGCTTTCATAGCAGTGAACAAGGGAGTAGCAGAGGTTGTGCTCACAAAATATGTTAGTATGTGTTCCCAACCCTTCTTTAAACATACAGTAACCGTTCATCAGTATGTCCCTGGGCCTGTAAGATTGGTTGTGATGCAGTTGCGTTCAACAATCTACGAGTAGTCGTCCTTATCGTCGTCAGATTCTCATATGTCAAACTTAATTTTCCTCCGTCCCCTTCCCTTTTTCTACACTGGATGGACCACCGGCGGCATGATTCTGTCATGCTTGATCATGATAGCAATTTTATGGGTTCTACTTTCACTAAGTATCTTAGCGGTTATTTGGCTTCTCTTTGCATATGTCTATTGGGACAATTTTAGTGCCTGGGTAGGAGTAGCTACAGCGGCACGTGTGTTGACAGTTCTGGGTTTAGGATTTGGTGGTTATCGTCTCATAATGATTCACCAAGAAGACTGATCTTAAATCAGGGGGAGTGTTTCTTAGCGACTTTGTTTTTCTGTTGTTGCATCACGTCTGCAAAAGGAAGAGTTGTTCGGTCAGGGGGAGAGTTGGTTTGGAGACCATACAACCTTCCTTTATCATCTGATGTTTGTCTAGGTCTTTGTCTAGTTACAAAGATCGGCTTATTTGTTAGCCCTCAGCCTGCCTATATAGGCAGGCTATCATTCTATAGGTTTTAGGAATGTCATCTTGATTCCTGGGACTACTTGTCAACTGGTTACACCACCACACACACCAATCTCTTTATAAATTCACTCTCCAAACATCCACTCAAAGCCCATGCAACGCGCATAACAAACAATCATGGAGCAAGCAAAGGTGGATCTAAGTCCTCGCGACAGCGATGGGCTTTGTCTGCTATCCTTCGACGGCGGTGGTGTTCGCGGCCTTTCGTCGCTGTACATTCTCAAGACTCTGATGGATCGATTGAACCACGAACGGAGGACTAAATATGGCTTGATACAAGCTGTCAAGCCCTGCGAGGTCTTTGATATGATCTGTGGGACTAGTACTGGAGGGTAAGTTTGCTTTCTACACTCCTGAATGTCACCTTTTGCGGCTGTTGGTACCCAAATGTGTGCGGCCGCAGAACTCAAGACCTTCCAATCTTTGCCATTTATGAGTGCCCTTATACACTTCAATGGTAGCTCTTGGGTTGCCACTACACTGTACACTGGGTGAGACTGGGCTCTTCCGTTTAGTCGACCGAATCCGATGTCTATCCGAGCTGCGAGCCCAGAGCTTTGGCAACAGCCGGCGCAATCTACTGAACACAGCTAGCCCGTATAACATCCAGACTCATTGCAATCATGCTCGGACGTCTCGAGATGGACGTTGATGATTGTATTAAAGCATACGGCACCCTCTCCGAGAAGGTTTTCAAAATCAAAATGAGACGTCTCCCTACGAGCTTTACTGGTACTGTGAAACCTCGTTTCGATTCCGCCTTGTTGGTGGATGCAATCAGAGAAGTTATCGCAGGGAGTAAATACCAGGATCCGGCGACTTTGTTCAACGATGGTGTCAACCGTGGTTGTAGAACGTAAGTATTGATGTTCTCCTTGGTGGTTCCTTGCTTGAGGCATTGTGAGATTGGCTTCCGAAGTAGTGGAAGCTTGTGGACTGTGAACGCTTCTCCTAGAACAGCCAGGCTGACCATGGAATAGATTCGTGTGCACCATAGGCGAGCAGATTGGCGATATCATTCGTCTTCGTAGCTACGATGTCCCCTCAGAACCCAACACCCCCAAGGCAACCGTTCTCCAAGCAGCGCTGGCAACGTCCGCTGCGACTACGTTCTTCGAGCCTGTAAGAATCGGAAATCTCACCTTCGCAGACGGTGCGCTAGGAGCGAATAACCCTGTGGATGAGATGGAGGGCGAGGCCAGCTTGGTCTATTGTTACGAGGAGTTCGACCATGACATGAAGTCTCAAGTCAAGTGTTTCATCTCTATTGGAACTGGCCACCCCAGATTGAATCCAGCTAAGGGAAGCCTGGCGGGGTTTGTCAGGGTGAACTTAGTCAAGATTGCTACAGATACGGAGAATATCGCGAAGCGTTCTATTGAAAGATGGGCAAAACTTTACGAGGACAAGAGATATTTCCGATTCAATGTGCAGCATGGACTGCAGGATGTTGATTTAGAAGAGTATCAAAAAAGGGAATCATTGAAGCAGCAACAGATCAGTATCTGGACCATACCGAGCAGGAGGCGCGTATGAAGCAGTGTATTGGGAATTTGGCTCATAAGAAGAGTGTGTATATCGAGGACTTTACCTAGTGTAGACAATGAGGAGTTTACGATGATTTCAGGACCATCTGACGACGCTTTAACTCGTGCATACAAAGTGAGTTTGTTTTGATTGTGTCGAGGAACCAGAACTAATCTGCGTAGGAATTCCTCGTTAGTAATTCTAAACCTCCACCTCAACCAAGTAAGAAATGATGAGGACGCTTACGTACGCATAGTGATGCTAACGCAGACATAGTCACACACAAAGTGGTATGGCAAGTCCCATTCGACAGAAATCCCTACTTCATCGGGCGTAAAGAAGAACTTTCAAAGCTGGAACGCGATCTCTTTGCGCCTGATCGTACCACCAAAATTGCTGTCTGGGGTCTTGGCGGTATCGGGAAGACACAACTTGTGCTTGAATTAGCACACCGAGTGCAGAAGAGCCGTAGAGACTGCTCTGTGATCTGGCTCCCTGCGAACGATAGGCAGGTCCTTCAAGAAGCATTCCATGATGCTGTTTTGGAGTTTGGATTGTTGGATGCAAAACCTGCGGAGGCTGAGGCGCACAATACGGACGCCAAATGGATCAAATTGTTAAGACGCCATTTGAGCAACAGAATTTCCGGCCCATAGATACTTGGTTTTGACAACGCTGACGACATCGACATGTGGACGGATAGAAGCGCCGGTTCCAGTCTACTTGACATGCTTCCTAGAAACACCCAAGGCAACATTCTGTTCACCACGCGCGACCTTAAGACCGCCCAAAAGCTTGCCTCTCAAAACACACTCTCACTAAAACACATGGAGCTGCTCGAAAGCAAGGTGCTATTCGGGAATTGTTTTGGTAATGAGTTGCACCTAGAAGATGGTAAAGATATTATGGAGTTGCTCAAGCAGTTGGAATGTCTGCCACTTGCAATCGTGCAGGCGGCCTCTTATGCCAAAGTCAACCAGATCAGGCCTGCGACTTATCTTTCGATGCTCAGCCAGCAACTCAAGCAAGGGCAACGAGAAGATGATGTAATCAAGCTGCTCAATGAAGATTTCGATAATGGATTTGCACGAAATCCAGTTGCGGCAACGTGGCTGATCTCGTTTAAACGCATTAGGCGATATCATCCCCTCGCTGCAAGATACCTCTCCTTCATCGTCACTCTCGACCACAAAAGCGTGCCTCAGTCTCTCCTCCCACCAGGACCTTCAGCCAAGGACGAAGTAGATGCTGTCGGCACGCTCAAGGCCTATTCTTTCTTGAATGGCCGAGTAGACGATGAGGGGCGCACTTTCTTTGACGTCCATCGCCTTGTATATCTTGCATCCCGCCATTGGCTACGGATTGAGAGCTCGCACGAGCTCTGGGCTGAGGTAGCATGTGCTCGACTTGCGGAGATCTTTCCTCGTACACGAACCAACCCGTGCCAGATATTTGGCCAGCAGTGGCACCACATTCTACCGCACGCGCAATACATCCTCAACTCTGACCTGGTCGACAAAAATGACCTTTTTAGACTGGTGCTGGCTCTCAACGTAGCCATCTACCTCTGCCATATCGCCAGAGACAAAGAATCTTTCCTTCTGTTGGTAGAGACTCATGAGGCCTTGATGGCACCCCAAACTTTACTGGGCAAGTGTTCGACAACGCAGTGGCTATGCGGCGTTTTCTGTCTACCAGTCCAATGGGACAAACCGGAGAGAATCTTGCGACAGGTCGATAGACTCCAAAGACAATCTTCCCCTCATACAAGCCCCCTGGTTCCTCACCCGAACCAGCACGCAGGCATGCCTTCTTCAGCAGGTGAAGGGATTAATGCAAATATGGCTGCAGAAGTGCAGAGTACCTTGAATGGCCTGCAGACAGGTAGCGAATCTTCACAGGCGCACGCTAGATGTAGAAGGTTTCCGGCTTGATACTTCAGTACGGCTGTTCGAACAAGTCCTAAAGTTTCAGACCAGAGTACTTGGTACCTATCATCCTCTTTGTCTTCTGACTTCAAACTACCTTTGTAGTTTGTACTGCAGCGACGAGTTCATACAGACATTGGGGGTTCCTTCCCCAACGGTCTCATATATTGCTGCAAGGGAAAATTACCACTCCCCCCGAATGGAGTTCTTAGGTACATTGATAAACTACTTCGCGCTATCATTTTACTACAGAAACGAAGGAGATGAGCTGGCGACCGCTGCTACTGGTCAAGAAGAGGCATTAAGAATATGGAAAGAGGAGTACGGGATAGAGCACGAATCCTACTTGGATGGAAATGAGACCCTGGCTTTGATCTACCTATCGTTCGATAGAGAGCAAGATTCCCAGGAAGTCTATCGGTCGATACTAGGCGCCTATCGCAAACTACGTGGTCCGGGAGATGATTCCACACTCTATGTCATGAGACGGCTCGCCGAGTCTTTGAGTGGACACGCCAACCAGGCTCAAGAAGAGGAGACTCTGGTCAGAGAAGCGATGCACCTTATGTCCAGAGATCAAGGCATATCCCATCCGTTATTCGATTATTGTCTCAAGATTTTAGGCTGCGCAGCCGCAACTCAAGGTCGGAATCTGGACTCTCAATGGTGGGGTGCACTATATTATGTCTTTGGATTGAAGCCAGAGGAGCGTAATATCGAGTGGGTGGGCAACAAACTGAGCATCATGATATCGAGCTCCAATGAAAGGCTAGTTAGCTTAGATTTGAGTGTGTGGTTCAAGACTCTAGCCCAGTGTACGGAGGCGGATATAAAGATAATATCGGAGCTAAGGAAGATGCTTTGGGGCCTTGCGCTGAGGCAACCTACTTCTGAGGATATCATGGAATGGCCACAAGAGTTAATTGCAGTGATTTTAGACTTGAAGGAGATGGTGAAGGGGCAGAAGCAGCGCTTTGCATCTGAAGGGCACACTATGGAACGAAAAGAAGAGTGCATCGAGCTCATCGGGGACCTGAAAGAAATGCTCTTGAATCGGGGAGGTGTGACTCTCGAGGACGGTCATTTGATTGTAAGAAGACGTGAGGGAGAAATGTGTAACGAGAGCCCCCAAGAGATCGCCCTACTTGTCTTGGCGTCGCCGTGGGACAATCTGTTCAACGAACGGGCCAAAGCTTGACCGTCCAAATTTTATCCGTCGGTCCTATTACTAGGCGGAGACGGTTTCTTTATGGCTTGACATTCCTAATAGCGCTAAAACTAAGCCTAATTAGGGAATTTACATACCTTCTAGACAGGTAAGAAACCTAAGTTATCTAGAATATAATAGAACTAGCTATCGGTTCTTGATTAGGCTTAGGATAAGGTTTATATAAAAGCTATAAAAGTTATACCCAAGGATATATGGGGACAAAGTGACCTCACACAAAGTCCATTTTTGTTTTGAGACGTGAGTTACGCAAGGGTGTAATGTGAGCTATGGGCACTGAGCTTGCCATGAGCCAACTTTGATTCAGCGTGAGCGTGCCTGATTGAACCCTGAGTGACTCTTATTGTGCCAACCTCAAAGGGTTAAATTATGTAACTGCAGCTTGTTGTACTGAATGTTGTTCTAATGTCTCCAAGCGCATCTAGGGAACCGCAAACGTCCTACTCCTCGCCAAAACTCCCGTATTGCGAAGAAGTCGGCGATTGAGAAAGAGTCTACACATCGTACAGATAACAAGCGACAAGAAGCGACTGCGTGACACTGTCGTTACTAGTGATTCAACAAGATACAGGCACAAGCTGCTGGGTGCGATTCGTCGCGAAGAAGCTTACGACCCCGAACTGCCAATCGCATTCAAACTGCCTCATCCTCTGCCCAAAAGTGGCGACTCGAAAGCGATCTCGAGAAATCGGAGTTGAGCAAACCACCGACCCCAGGCGATCTAAGCGGCTTCGAAAACCTGTCCAGCAACTGTCGCCGGCCGAGCAATCCAAAGGCTGGAAGCGATGCCTAGACACATTAAGTTATATTCATCAGAGCTCAACGGGAGCTCCTCGAAAGTAGGCACGACCTAATAGAGCTATTGTTGACAATTTATTTAATAAGGATGAAGCAAGCAAAGTTGGCGAAGACGAAAGAAACCCAATCCGCTACTAGACGAAGTATCACTAGTAGCCCAAGGAATACTACGAACAGAGCGACAAGAATATAAGCTATCTTCTTACTAGATAGAAGTCTTTGGGCGTTCTTCGCCGTAGACAATCTGTATTAGTCTCTATTGATCCAGCCTCTATTGCGCCAACTTCTATCGCGCCGAGCTCCACAACACCTAGTAACCAAAAGCCGAGAGAATTTAAGAGCGCTCCTTATTAGGACCCGCGCTACGAAACCTTACTTGCCACGAAGGGGACTTTTATAAGTAAACTTAGGTTAACAGTCTCCTAGATAAGTAAGGAAAACTATCTTAACTTGCTTAATATAAAATAGACTATTCTAAGAGATTTACTATTCTACGATAAATTATTGAAAGAAACATACGAACTAATACGGAATAAAATAAGGCTAGGGTTATTCGTGATATTTTCTGACTTATCGTTTTTTCCGCGGAAATATTAGCTGCACGTAGTACCAAATCTCTTACGATCTTAACTAAGTGTATCAACGAAGGCTAGAATAACTTTGTTCCCTTAATAGGAACTCGTCTACAGCCTAACTTCTCTATAGGATTTAAACGGGAGGTATTTACTAAAGAGTAGTTCGATAAGCTTGCCCTATTTATTAGTTAATTTATCTCCGGCGATAAGTCGTTCTTTATAGCTACGTACTATATATACTTTCTATTCCTTACTTATAAAGTTAAGTATAATACTGCGGTGCTCGATATCGCAGACCGTTAGAACGCCTATAGTATAACGCTTATAGTAAGAGCTACCGTAGAGCTCTTTAGACTTATTAATCGTGAAATGAAGCTTTATCGAGAGAATTCGCATAATTACCGGTTAGTAAGAATCTATAGACACTATCCTGTAATGGATAGAAAAGATACCAAGTATTACCGCTATCCGATACGCATCTACGACTTTACAGAGCTAGATAGAAAGGAGAAAGGGACAGCATACAAGTTCACCAAGAACGGCTACGATATATAGATGCCAAGTTATTTCAAACGATTGTGCTCAGCTATAGACAAAATACCAGTAGATCTCGACTTCAGTGTTCCGCAACTTTCCCAGAATATAATCAAGTATGGAAAGGTCGAACCGCGCAAATCCAAATGTTCTCAAATCCCATGCAGGATATTACCAATAGTACCAGTGGCCATTGTAACTAGCATACCATTTTTAATACTCGACAGACCAATCTCCTGCAACCCATTTCGTGCCGTCCCACCATTCTGCATACTTGGTCTGCTCGTTTGTCCTCCATATGAGGTTGGAGCCACCTGAATTTGATTTCCCAGAGCTGCTGGACTGGCCAGACGTGCCGCTGCTCGGAGGTTTGTACTCCATTTCCGTAATGGCACGATATTGTTTGTACTTGGATGGGAAATTGACATGTCCAGTACCATCATCGTGAACGTGACCACTTCCCACACGATTCCGGCTGTTCAGCTTATTCGATTTGTAGAGAGCGAAGGATATGACAGGCTTAGGATCAGCCGGATCGTCATGAGACTTATGGGGCCAGGATCCGTTCAACTTGATTCCAGTGATGAGGGACCTTGGCGGCGATACCTTCGACGAATTTTTCAGTGCTTTTCTGGAAGGCAGGCTCCTTGATGGTTGCAAGGGCTTTGGCCGATAAGGACTTGATTGGGCCAGACATGATGGTAGAGGGAGTGTAGAGCGAAGAGGACTTGAATGTAGATGGAATATTGAAAAAAAAACAGGCTCGCAGAGATATACTACACATGAGACGCACAAGACTCTGCGGCTAGAGTTTGTTTCACAGTACCACCGCCATATATCGAAAGATGGATGGCTCATGGCCCTCCCCAATGAGTTTCCCAGGAATCTTGGAATATGATACTACGGCATATTCTGACGCGCAGATCTGCGAGTGATGGAGGGCAGCGGATGGATTGATTGATCAGACCTAAGGGGCGGATGGGAGGCCGGCGTTTCCTGGTTCCCCTTATCACCGCCTGCCGCATTGCGCTGTATCCACTGACCAACGACTGGGTAATGATCTGATTTTGTGACCCAACATGCTCCAAGGCGAGATCCTCGAAAGTCGACATCTATAGGCCTGTATCCCCTGTCAAAGTTATTAACATGACTGTTGTCAGATGAACTATTTTGATGCGCCAAGATGCGCTGGAGCGCGCGCTCAAATTGTCTCAAGCTGCACAATTACTCAGTCCGGCGGTTATCCGAAGTCTCCCCTTACCATCCACTTTCGCCATTATTTACCTGTAGACCGGAAATCTTTGATTTCCATGTTTTCTCGTCCTCGTATATTCTTGCGACTGCGAACGCCAGTCTTGGATAGATCTCGCCTTATTTCATTCTCCTTTTTATGTCGCGCAAGCCGCGTTACATCGCGCTCCATGTCATCCTCGGCCACTCCGTTTGAAGAAGAGAGGGAGGTGGGCTTCGAAAAGTTCTACCCGATGACCTTGGGCGAAGTCATCAATGAAAAGTATAAGGTCGTGGCAAAACTTGGCTTCGGATCGGCAAGCACGACATGGTGCTGTCGTAACCTAGCGTGAGTGAAACTCCGAGGCCTGAGGTGTAGCCAAGCATTGAACAAATATACCAGCACAAATAAATATGCCGCACTAAAGATTTACGCCCACGATTTGGTTGCAGAAGATGAGATTGACAACGAAATTGCCATCTACAAACATCTCAGCATCGCGGGGAACCCCGACCATCCTGGCAAGATGTATGTTCGCACCATTCAGGATTCCTTCTTTGTCACGAGCAGAAAATTCCCATCAATGTTTAGTTCACGAAGTCCTTTCCAACGACATATTGAGCCTCCGGTATACTCGCCCAGATCCTAAACTGCCCGAGGCAATGCTCAAGCAAATTTTGATTCATTTGCTGCTCGCACTAGATTTCTTGCATAGCGAGTGCCATATCATCCACACAGGTCAGGTCGCTCCTCTCACTATGCTTTGGAAAACATTGACAGAGTGCTAGATATAAAAGAAGAGAATATCTTGCTGAGTTTGGTCAATTCATCTATCGTGGAACAGTTGGATACAAAAGAAATCGCGGCACCGAGCCTTTACAAAAGTGTCAATGGATACAATCTCTACAAAAGCGCAAACTTCGGTATTCCAACAAGGTTTGGTCGCCCGATCCTGTGTGACTTCTCCCTCGCTCGGAACGGACAGGTCGAGCACTGCCACGACATCCAGCCGGATCCTTACCGGGCTCCCGAAGTCATTCTAGAGATGCCCTGGGGCTATGCCGTGGATATATGGAACGTCGGAGTCATGGTGCGAGATTTCCTGCATGTCGCTAATAGCACGAAAATGACGAGAGCTTATAGGTCTGGGACATGTTTGAGAACAGACGCATGTTCGATGGGCTTGACCCCGAGACTGGCAACTATGGGAACCGCTTCCACCTTGCTAGTATAGTTGGTCTTTTGGGACCTCCTCCTCTCAAGTTTCTCCAGCGAAGCAAGTGCAGCTCCGTTTACTTCGATGACAGAGGTAAGTAGTTGATTCCAAGGATGTGCATCCGCCAACCTAACATCGACAGGCAACTGGAAGTGTCTGAATCCTGTCCTATCAGTGTCTTGGGAAGATTCCCAGAGGAATCTTGAAGTTTCCAATAAGAAAGGCTTCCTCGACTTCTTCCGCAAAATGGTCACGTGGACGCCAGAATCGAGAGCGTCACCCTCTGAGCTATTAGAAGACCCTTGGCTACTTGGAGATGTAGAGGAGTAGGAGTTGGTCTTGGTTCGAACAGCGCTCCTCCAGAGAAGCATGCACGGGGGTTTTCCGGTTACGGTTTTTCCTATAGAAGGTAATAACCCTAGGCTTCAAAAAACCTTCAAATTTGGATCTCCAACTTCGAGATCACTTCATTGCTGGGTCCATTTCCGGGCTCTTAGAGTATGACAAAGCTCAGCCGCATTATCCCGTGCAGATATTGAGGGACGGTGAGAAGTGGTTGGCAGTCTTGGCATTTAGGGGACCCAAAACTGGGACCACTGAACTCGGACCTCGCCTAGGGCATAATAGAATTACCATGAGACTGTCCGCGTGGGCGGCTAGGATGACGATGTCCGCAGGAATGTGCGAGGAGGCCTGGGCAAAACGAAAGTGACAAACTATAAGCCGGAAAGCCCGATGCCGGCTCCAAGCACGGCTGGACGCCGCATCTCGCGGAAAGGTAAATGCAGCAGTACCACCAGGAGGAAACGGTCCTCGAACTGCAAGGACGCGCCGTTGCCGCCTCGTATATTGTAGAGAACCTGTTCGAGCTCTCCAGCAAAAGGTGGAAAGGCCACAGTAAATCGAGTGCATCGCCGTATTATCATCTCTAACTATAGGAAGGCGACCTACAAGGAGCTCCAGAGTTAGTCTTCTAGCGCAGCTAGAAGGCTGCAACGACGGATATGAGTTTCGATATACACGGGCCGGTATGCTACAGTGCGATATCTAGGGACGCAGAAGAAGTTCTTTCTATTTGGAATAAAAGAGAGATAGGATTATGCTTTAGATATGAATCAACTACTAGTATCCTATATATATACAAACCTTTAGGAAACGACCGCTATATATTAACACGCTAGGGGGGGTTTATCCCACGGCATCTACAAAGCGCCGGTGATAATAAATTACCTCGAGGCGCTCTTCAAGGAGAATCCCAAAACTAGGACCCCAATAAGGTCACGTCGGCTTAATATTTTTCTTATCGTATACGGTGTAGCTACTTAGATAATAGGAAGGGCTAGGAAATAGGACTATAAGTAAGACTAAGTAAGAGTACGAGTAGCGTAAGATAGTAAGATTTAAGCCCTAAGTAACTATAATTAAGCTTAAGTTAACTATAGGCGAGTATAAATAGAGCGGAAGTTGTAGTAGTATAAGTATAAGCTTATTTAGCTAAGGTTAAGCCGAATATTATTTTACTAAGTTAATATAGCTATATTATTAGAAGTCTATAGAGTTATAGGCTCGTAGTATACTTATAGAGTATTAACCCTAGATATGATCCAACCCTAGATATGATCCACGCTAAAATTAGGAGGAAAATCTAACAAAATTCAAAAATTTAAAAGGCTAATAATTCGTCCAATATCTTATAATAAACTATAAAAACTTAATAGATTATAGATTTAAGTATAAATAATCTTCTATTCAAATTTTAGCTTAGTAAGCCGCTTATTTCTAGACTTATTTAAGAAAAACCGCTAGAAGTCCGTAACTTCTATTTAAAGTGGACTCCCGGCGTTATATACGGATTAGTAAGCTAAAATTTGAATAGAAGATTATTTATAGTTTAATCTATAATCTATTAAATTTTTATAGTTTGTTATAAGATATTGGACGAATTATTAGCCTTTTAAATTTTTGGATTTTGTTAGATTTTCCTCCTAATTTTAGCGTGGATCATATCTGGGGTTGGATCATATCTAGGGTTAATACTCTAGAGTAAAGTTACTCCGTAAAGCTCTTATATATATCTAAGAATCCCCTTCTAAAGTACCTAGTTCTTTAGCTATTAGTTTACCTACTAATCTATCCTTACTATCTAGTAGCTTTAATATCCTAACCCTACAACGACGCTATAGTTAAGCTACACCCTATTAAAATCACCTTTTTTGCGGGCGAAATTATTCAAAATCGCTACCCTCCGCGCGTACTTTAGTCTCCGCAGCTATAGATCGAAATCGTAAAAACTAGAATAATAAAGTCTAAGTTAAGTAATTACGTATTAATATATTTAGGAATTATTATATTTTATATAGTAGTAGTTGCGTACGGTTCGCTTTAAAATAGCCTATTTTCTACAATTATAAAAGTTTTACTACGCTACGCTAAGCTAAGCTACTTTATTTTCTAATTACTATAACTTCTCTATTCTATATTACTTTCTTCTTTAATATAGCTCCTACTAAATATAGTAAGAAGAAATCGTATATACGAGAGTTATATTATACGTATTTATCTTCTTCTTCTTAACGCTCCTCTCCTACGCTACCTTTTTCTCTATTATAGTATTCTACTTTACCCTATATAGAGGGTGTAGTATATATAATCGAAACTATAAAGAATTCCTCTTTTAGGCTAATCTATAACCTATTAGTAATATTAGGAAAAAGTTGCGAGTTTCTAGTAAGTTTCTAGTAAGAATCTACCTAGAAAACCTAAAGAACCTAGAAAACCTAAAGAACCTAGAAAACCTAAAGAACCTAGAAAACCTAAAGAACCTAGAAAACCTAAAGAACCTAGAAAACCTAAACTAGGTTAATCTAGTTAAAAACTATCTAGTTGCCCCTGCACGTAACACCAGAATTGTATGGATTTGTTGATCTCAGGATGCTTCCAACCCTAATGTGATGCACCCTCAACCACTTCATAGCCCAAATCAAGCCGTCTTCCGCAACTTATTGTGGCGGTAGCACCAAATTTGCTCCAGAACTCAGGTCAGCATGTAAAACGCTTCTACTCGCAACAACCACGGCTAGAAGCCAAAGATACATTTTGCTATAGTATACTTTCGAGGTTAGAAGATATGATACTCGGTCTATCTTACGATCCAGCGCAAGCTACGGATAGAGTGAGTTACACAGATTTTCTAAACATGAAATAAACTGATTGAATCCAATAAGAAAGAAGAACTTTCAGAACTTTTTTGTTACCCTGTTCGAGATGATCACGCCACGCACTTCCGTACGTTTGCGAAAGATCTATGTAATTCAGGCCCCTCTCACAATACTAGCAACCTTCCCAGCCAAATCCTCCGCCTCGCCCCTACTCCCCGCCTCCGCATAAACCCTAACCGCATCCTCTGTCCCACTCGCCCTAGCAAAAGACCTCCCCTTACTAAACTTCCCTACAGCCTCATCAATCAGACTCTGTACACCAACCGGGCTCTCCAATTTCCTCTCCGCATCGTACGCTTTGAAAATATGCCTATCCTTGACTTCCACACGCACAAGTCTATTGGGTAAGTCTTTGTAAGTGGCGAGCCAATTCTCCGGGGACCATCCTTTGTGGGCTAGGATCACTTCAACGAGGAGGAGGTCAGAGAGGGCGTCCCCGACGGCTTGATTTATCAGATCGGTTAGGGAGTGAAGGGTTTCGAGGGCATCTGCTTGGGCGGGTGAGGAGGGCTCATGCTGGCTGATGTGTTTGATAGCTTGAGGTGAGAAAAGGACAGTTCCGTGTCCATTCGCTTCGAAATAAACACCAATGTCAAATCTCGTGGCCGCGTGATGCAAATGCTTAACACCAGTGTTGGTGCAGACGACGGGGACTTTGAGATGCTCCGTCACGTATTGCGTACTAGACCCATTGGCGTACGCTGTTTGCACGACGCCGATGGAGAGTTTTCCCGATAGGCCGGATTGGCGGGCTAGGTCTGCGAGGAATGATGCCGCGAGGGTGGCTATCCGGTCACCGTCTAGGAGGTGAAATTGACCGGATTTGTCGGTGAAGTAGTATACTATTCTGTCGGCGTCCCCGTCGAGGGATGCGCAGCGTTCGAGTGGAGCGGCTTTTACGGAGGGTGGGGCGCGTTGATTGGTTTTCACGAAGTCGGCACCACACTGTATGTAGATTAGAATGAAGATGAATTCCGGGGGAGAAAAGGTTGTCTTACCTGTACGTTGAGGGCATCTGGGTTGAGGACATCGTCATTTACAACTTTGATAGCAAGGCCATCTTCTCCTCTCCCCAAATACTTTATCAATTCATTCAATTTCGGACCACCCACCCCATTAGCACAATCAACCACAACACCCCCATCGAATTTCTTGCTTCTCATGGCTTTCTTGAAAGCGCTTGCAAGCTTCTCATAGTATCCCTTTTCACTGACTTCCCCGTACTCATATTGTGTACCTTTTGTGTTGATACACCGGACCAGATAATGTAATTGAGGCGTTGTGAGAATTTTGTAGTCCGTCAATTCTACTCCTGTAGCTGTGAGGGCCTCTACGAGGGAGGCTACAAGTGTAGGGCCTGAGGTACGGGTGTCACGGGCGACGATGACGCGGGCAGGAGCTTCGGAGTTGATTTTGAGGTCTGAAGTCAACTTTTCGTAGAGGGTGAAGAGAGCCTCGTCTGATGTTGCGTTGGCAAGGCTGGTGGCGTAGGTTTCCCAGGATTGCTACTGCGTGTTAACAGAAAAGCTTTTGGGTGGAATTGAAAGCTTGATCAAGCTTACATCGAGCATTTCTCCCTACGATATTGTCAGCTTTCATTCAGCCAATATCAATATCGCTTCCAAAACCATACCATGGGATCAACAAGCTTCACACCGTTATCTTCTGGAGGGTTATGACTAGCAGTGATCATGACACCAATGGTCTGTCCATTGAGTTTCCTTGAGCGTAGTGCGGCAAGCAACCCAACACGAAAGACGACTGAGTCAAGTAGATTTCTGTTCACTGTTTGTTAGTTGACACATCCAATTATGTCTAGATGAAAGCTTAGTATAGCTGTAGCACATACGCCTTCATACGAAACTGCATACAATCGTCAGTCTATCCATCTTACTACAAACAAACCAAGAAAACAGCAAAACTCACCCCCGCAGTCCCATAACTGAAAATACGATCAGGTCTAGGATGTTTTGCAGAAGCAGCAATCACTTTCTCTTTATTCGCCATGTTTTCCTGATCTGTCCCGTGATATCAGAAAGGAGTTGTTGTGTTCAAAAAGAGAGGGAAAGAAGATCAGAACAAAAAGGCGTAATTTAAGCTACGAGAGAGAGCGAGCTGACGTTCCTGCGTCTTTTTTCCCCAGGGACTGCTGTGCTGCCACGAGGTAAGGCTTTAATTGGAGGGGTCTGAAAATTCGTAGGGCTGAACGTAACACTCGGCCACTAACCTAAACCGCTCTAGCGTCGGCTCGGGAAGAGGTAGGTGCTTTTCCGGATTTTTGGGAAGGAGACGACAAGTCAATCATCAACCCGCTCTATTCATCTTGATATTGCACAACTGCAGGAAGACACATCGCGATGCACTTCCCATGGATACAGCGGTGCTGTACGGCACTGAAAATAATACCATCGAGATCCATTACATCACAATTACGGCCACAATGGCATAACTCCCCTATATCATCTCAAATCCCATCGATATCAACGTCACGAGCCTTCACATCCACCCCAACCCTCCTCAAACGCCAAAAAGGCGGTCCAAAAAGAGACACCCGCATCCTCCTAATACGCTACTTCCTCCACGCACCACGCACACCACGCCCACTACGTCTATCCCGCATGCGTGCCCTCCGCCACTGGACCATCCACCGCGCCTACCAACTCCACAAAGAAACTTTACGAAAAGAACAAGAATTAGAATTGGAGAGGATGTATTACGAGATGCGGAAGGCGTGTGAGCAGTTGAGAACTATTGGGAGGGATGGGCTTGAAGGGGTTGAGGAAGAGGGCAAGTTGTTTAGGGTGGCGATGGAGAAGAAGGGGGTTTGGGGGGGTGTGCCTATTGAGTATGCGAGGGCGCAGACCGAGTGGCCGAGTCGGGAGGGGTGGAATAGTGGGTGGACGTGGGATTGATGTGGTTGTGGTATGGGCAGCGAGTGGGTGTATATTGTTTGTATGATTTGGTTGTGCAAAAAGGTTGCGTTATCCTCCACTATATACAAAACTCTAATAGTGACTGCCGGGTCTATCTCCACCAAAGCCTACTATCCCCAACTCCGCCACGTGTTGAATACATATCGAAATCTTCACCCACTGCTTGAGTCTGCAAAATATGTGCCTCCACTTCTTCTCGGTATTCTGCTTTCATATTCAGCCTGAGATTCGGAGATGAAGGGTTCTCAACAACTCACCTTTATAGTTCCGCAGACTCTCAAACACTACAGTCATTAGTAAGATCACCGCGACAACCTGTCCAAAAGCCCACCTATTCTCGCTATCTCCGTGCAATAAATGCTCATTCGCATTCCTCAGCGAGAATATGTAATACAGCTGCACGGGGTATGCTAAAAAATCATAAAGTCCTATGAGCATATGCCTATGCTCAATATCCTTTTCCCATTCGTTCGCAATTACAGTGAAGAAGCAAATCGCCGGCCTCAACAACCTGAAGCAAGATGCGAATCTCAATATTCTGAAGCGGCTGAAATCCCGTCGTACAATCGCAGAGGGAATGCTACCCGAAACCACTTTCCGTGCTTTCCTTGGCCAGCATGCTAAGGCAAGGAAGATTAGGAGGACGGTGCATGTACAGCTCAAATAGATGTACTCGAATTTGGGGTGTGGAGCGATGGTCCAAAGGAAGTGAGCTGGAATGACGAAGCAGTGTCCTGCGTGTATGTGAGTATATTCCAGAAATCGCAATATGCGATAGAACAATGATTGCATACCAGTCTGATTGTCCGACCAGCTGTGTAAACGCACCCCGAACACGACGGTGTAGGCTATCAAAACGAGCATAAACATAAATACCACCCAACATCTCAAATTTCGATGCTCATTGGCAACGCCTAAGGAAGGGACTATGGCTGCGCAATTGGCGAAACCTGTGAATGCGACGAGGTCGTATATTATGCGAAAGTGGTACAGGTCCAATGTAGCATTTTGACAAAGTCCGCTGATGAGGAGAGCAAGTCCTAATTGATCTTCAGCCGTCCGCCCATCTTCCTAGTGATTTTATGGCTTCAAAGTGTACTGTACCGTTGAGGGTTTGAATATCACTGGAGAGGAGAAGTATTTTATTCAGGAAAATTCGTCGTGCCCTCAGGATGAATACCCTTGTTGGATCGAGTGGTGCGGTACTGTCATTTACTTGTCGTAGTATGTGGAAGGACCACATTGAGAGGACGATTGCTATGAAGGCTTGTATGGCAAATGAGATCATGATCTATATCGGCCATTAGCCTTGACCTCGGACACAGCTCGCGTTCGTTCACTTCGGGGTTTGTCACTTACTCCGATTCCAGAAATATCAGGATTGGTGGAGCCAACATTCTGGCATACCATTGCGAAGGCGTGAGGCTCGAAGAAATTTCCCGTCCTTCAAGTTAGGGAATTCGAAAATAGTGTGAAGAAGGACACTCGCATGCCTGGGGATGGAAGGAGCGACCGGACTTATAGAACTGCATCTCGATAACATCATCAAATTGTCATTCGGATGTATGAGCGAGAGCGTGTGGTGATCCTGAGTGCAAAACTAGCAAGTCCAACCACTTACATGGGACGGAACCCTTCAAAAACTATTCGGTTAAGAAATCAATGGAGGTAGCCGAAGGTACGACCTGATCAAGAATCCCGAACAAAAACTTTGCTGCCACCTTTTTCCACGCTCTCTTTTAATCTTTCCTTGAGAGGTTTAATTGCGTTTACCTCTCTGTTTAATTTAACGAGACGTAAGTGGTTATCGTGGCGCTTTGATACATCACAGATAGTAGCATTAGCAGCATTTGTAGCAGCTATTCGGATTCTAGCTCACGAACGCGCGTAGCTATATAGGAGCGAATCTTCTATTTGCGGGAGAAGGATATTTGACTAGAACTACAGAGTAACGAGAAAAGAACATATGCTATTCTAACGCGAAGACCAAGTGTATCGTTGTTTGAGGCAGAGTCAGTCCATTTAGAACTCTTCGATGGAGCAACAATGGACGTCTTGGTGAGCGAGATGTATTTGAGTGATGAAATTGATTTCAAACATGAGGTGAGGATGTTGATTGAACGACGCTACTGCTATTTAGGGAAAGCGTCAATATCTCGATAAAAAAGGGGTCGTTGAAGGTTGTCCCCGGTTGTCTAGCATGAAATGGAAATGCAATTATTTCATATTCTTTTCAGAAAGTATCGTCTCTCCCTTCTCGACTCTAGCATTAGACTTTGTAAGAAGGTTGACAATAAAATCTGCCCTGAGATATACGCTTTTGATTGGGTAGCGATCCATGACAGCGGGTTTGTCATCAACTATGGCCGACGAGAATAGAAGAACCACTCCTTAGCATTTATCATCTTTTGCCAAATGTATGGGCTTAGGTAATTATTGGATATTTATATACTCTTGATGAGCTGCGGATAGTGAATGTGAGCACTAACAATTATGGACTCTGAACAATTGAAAGCACGAATTGCTTGCGATTTTTGCCGAAAGAGGAAGAGGAGTTGCGATAGACTGCTCCCCAGATGCTCGAAATGTGCAAGGTAAGGCTTTGATAAGAGTTATATGCGGAGTTAGTAACTAACATTACAATAGCAAAGGCTTGGATTGCGACTATTCCCTGTAAAAATCGTCTTTCCGACTCAAGTACACAAGCGGGGATTTTAACTTGTAGCAGTATCACAGTCAAAGGGTTTTCAAATTCTGCTGGTCAGTTCAGTCAACCCATGGCAACTGTCTCCGTGGAACAAGCCTTGCCAATTCCAGTTGATATTACCTCTACCTTTCCAGCATCATATTTCATGGATCGAGGGCTCTTTGACGATAGTCGGCAACATATTCCTGCGAAATCCCCAGATACCAGTAAAGGCATCCTAGATTTTATAAGTGAATATGTTGGCGACTTTCATGCTCTCACCATGGATTTCTACCAGCGAGTGCACTGGTGGCTGCCTATCCTGTCCAAGACGCGCATGAGTCAAGATATGCTTGTCCGTTCGCCAGTACTCAAGGGCGATTTCGCAGTTTTACTTTTAAGTATGAAACTTTTGCTCTGGAATCCTTCAAAGCAACTGCAAGCCAGTGAAGCCAAATCTGAAGCATACGTGGTGGCTAAGCATGCCATTATAGACGCAGTAAATGGCGGAGCCCTTACGCTTTCCCTTCTGCAAGCCCAGGTATTTGTCGCTTTGTATGAGTTGGGTCATGCGATTTACCCTGCAGCTCATTTATCAATTGGTACCTGTGCACGTTATGGTATTGCACTAGGCGTAGACAAGGCCATACGATTGGACGCCTCCGATTTGCCTTATGAAGGACTCGAGATCGAAGAGCGCAGAAGACTGTGGTGGGTTATTCTCATACTGGATCGGTAAGTACTTCTTTCTCCAGGGGTCCTCTTATCGCACAACCTGTCTACCAAGAGCTATTTGACTCGCGCTAATATCAAGGAGATACATGCAACTAGGCAATACAGATCAGCCGCTATCAACACCCGACCCAAACCCGTCGAGTTTGTTACCGTCAGATGACCAAGCCTTCGATCAAGGGGTCCGTTTCTACCCTTCAGGAATTAGTGAATATTTCTAACAGGACGCAGAACATTCCTGTATCTCATTTCTCTGTCAGCGACGCCGCTAGCGTCAAAATGGGCATGCTCGCTCGCATGGCGCAAGCTGCATACCTACTCGGACATGTACATTGCCACTTGAACCATTCCCACTCGGATGAATCATCACGACAAGAGGAGTTGTGGCAGCTCGACCGAACTCTTCACGCACTACTAAACTTGTCATACGAAGAAGGTGCAATAAGGCGGATGCCAGTTTGCGTACAAACATCAATATGTTATAGGTAAGTTGGGCTTCTATACAGCCATATTGTATACTGACATTAATTCGGATAGCTCATTAATTCTCCTCCATGATCCCAAGCCATTGCTGGTAGAAAATCACATGGCCTTGGATCTACTGAAACCCGTGACTGCGTCCATGCTAGAGGACAGCAAGATCTTCATGCGTGGGAACATTGTTTCTGTCGAGGACGCATCTCCCATGCTACTATTCTGGGCGTATCAAGCCGCTTCGATATACAATCGCTTAGTGGGAAGATTTGACAGCGATGCTTTGCTACCTCTTTTACAGATGAAGGAAAAACTTATTATCATGTCTCGCAGATGGAAGGCTGGAGGTCTGTGAATTCATCTCCCTTCGATATTAGTATATTATGTGTGGCCATGCTGACTTAGACTAGACGTTTATCTTCACATGTTGGAGACCAAAGAGGCAAATAGGTCCAGTATCGATATGATATATTAGCTGTATCCGCCTTCATTTGTGCCCGATTACAAGTCTTTTCAATCTTGCTTCAACGATTGAATATATTCCCCCACTGTGGTAAGTTTCGAAGCAAACAGTGGCCAAACGATATTGGTTGCAGCATCCTTTTGCTCTTTTGTGAAAGCAGCAGTTGCATCCGTGCTGGGCTGGAATTAGAGTGGCAATTAATTCCACAGGGGCAAGTTGACTTACAGAAGCGTAACATGATATCCGCTATTTCAATTTGTCAACGAAGTTGTGTTCAAAAGGAAAAGCTTTGCTTACAGGTCATAAGCATAGCGAGCTGTGGACTCGACGCATGCATTTGTAGTCATACCAGCAATGACGACCTTGGTAATATCACGTTGATGGAGTTGAAAATCGAGATCTGTATTTTGGAATGAACTGACGAGGTGAGTCTTAGTATCCACTTCCCAAGTCATGTTGAGTTCTTACCTGCTCGTCCAATGCTTGCTGACAACCACATCCCCATTCTCTAGCTTTGGTTCCATGCCTTCATAAAATTGGGCGCCCCAGCTTCCCTCTTCGAAGACCTTGTTATCTTTCTGACTCTGATGCAGCTCTTTCATATGCTTCCAGCCGTCGAAAAATCCTGCTTTATATTGTTGGTGCAGACCATAGTAGACAGGGATCTTGTGTGCCCGAGCAGCGACGAGGAGCTCCTGGATGTGTTTGACGGTATTGGTTTCTTTTAGAGAGTCTGCGACCATGGGATACATCTTTCCTTCAGGGTGGAGGAAGTCATTGTATGGATCTATCAGGACTATTGCTGTGTTTGGGGGAGTATAAGTCATCGTGGTGCTGGGTTGGCTGTGAGATAAGAGTAGTTCTATGGTTTCCGTTTTAATGAGACGGTAAAGAGCTTTACTTATAGGGAGCAATTGACACTCCACGACTGACTCGTGGTGGATTCTTAGGTGGAATCGATTCCACCACCACCTCGTTCCCATGTCTGCAGCACTCACTAATTTACATGCAGAGTATCCATCACGATGGGGGAGAGCTGATCATGGTGTCTTTGCTCACTAATCTAGCCTCTTTGGGCGGAGTAGCTGCGCTTCCAACCTATCACATTATACCACATCCTTGTCGGGTTGACGCTAGTCCTCAACCTATCTCACGCTAGTCCGCCATTTTTTAATGCTCCCATCTATGGGCGGCGTACTTGTCCGCTGAAATGACTAAAGTTGCAGCCCGACAGACTCGTATGGATAGCTTACGAAGTAGTATGCAGATCCTATCTTGTGCTGATAGCGGTCTATGCTCTTACAAAGCTTGGAATCGCTCCTTTGGTCGAGATCGCCCTACTATGTTTATATCAAAGTATTTACTTCCTCTTTAACATCTACATAACCCTACCCTCTCAACACCATGAAAGGAGCACTTCAGCGATGGGGTCTGACCCCACGCAATCTCAAGATGATGTTCAAAGGAGCACTCCCAAGTACGATTGCAACTGCAATGTACCAGAGCCCAGCCGTCGCTTCAGTCTATGGAAATTTTGGGTTTCTTATTACTGTAGCAAGTATCTTGTCTCTCCATCTCTTACCAAGAGCTCGATTTATTCAAAACGTAGCACTTGCGACGGTATATGTGTTTCACCCTGACAAATTAATTTCACTGACTAGATCGTAGTTCCTCACAGGCTGTTCTGCTGCAGTCATCCTGCTGGCACATTTCGTTGGCTTGAAGGCTCGAGAACATACTACACCCTCTGGCGACTCCCTTCATGGATACAACGCTTCTGCTTCGGTCTTCGTTGCTATATTCCTTTGTTTTGTGGTTTGGCTGGTGTCATCACTTCGAGCTGCTTATCCTCAATATACTATCCCATTTTTGATATGCACAATCCTGTCAATGGTCGGGTTGTCATTTGGTCCAGAAGTATACAGCCAGAGCAACAGCCTTGCCTTAGTCAAGCAACTTCTGCTGAGCTATCTTACTGGATTTGGGCTTTCAGCCGCAGTAGGACTCTTGGTATTTCCTCGGACTTGTCGCTCGGTGTTTCTTGAAGGGTCCCAGAATTACCTGTCGTTGTGTCAAAATTTACTCCGCGCACAAAGCGAGCTGTTCGAAAGCTCGATGAGTCCCACGGAAAGCCCTGAGAGGAAGGAAAGAAATCTCAAAACCGTACAAATCTCAAGCTCGCTTGCTATTAGCACCGTCTCCCAACTCACAGAAGAGCTCACTTTTGCAAAGATGGAGTTGGCTTTTGGCAATAACTCTAAATTGTACTTGGATGGGCTTATGCTCAGTTTGCAAGCTCTCCTGATACCACTCTTGGGATTATCAAAAATCGGCGCTTTTGATCATCTCAATTCGGATCCGCGCCCAGAAATGACCAAGCTGAGCAAATTGAGTTCCTGTTCTTTTGGTCGGGCCAAAAGTGATCTCCGCCAGGCGTCAGAACAACTTGAGGTACTCTTAACGCCGAAGAAGAGCTTTGGAGGCTGGAGCAATCCCCCATCGAGAACGACCCAAAACACTCTCAAGCCTGATACCACTACGGAAGACCGAAAATCCTCCCCTGATCGGCAATCTAAGAACACATTCGAGGGTTATCGCTCGATCACTCTTCAAGGCCTTATCCTTCCGATCAAAGACGAGAAAGCTGTAACGACTCAGGATGACGAAAACGATGGGCATGTTGGCGCCCAAAACCCAATGAGAATGTTGCATCAGCATCTGTACCTTCAAAATTTGCTCAATGCGATTTCTCGGGCGACTGAGGATCTAGAAAGATTTACCTCAACAGGCGGTGGCACATCTTCTATATCTCAAGATACTACTCCTGTTTCTTCTCATCGTTTTTGGAAGTTATTGCACCAGCGAGTCTTTCCAAACACTGGTCGCGACGAAAACAAGGCCCATAGTGACCCAGAGCATCTTCCTCCGGCGACCGCATTCGAGAAAATTGGTGACTTCCTCCGAAGTATGTTTCGTTCGATCACATCCGATTCTTCAAGCTTCGGGTTTCGGGTTGTATTTGCGACTATGAGCATCGGCATCCTGGGATTTCTTAAACAAACCCAACAGTTCTTCATCACTTACCGGCTGGTCTGGGCTATGGTAATGATCCCCATAAGCATGAGTCCAACATCTGGGAATGCAATCTACGGGTTTGTTGGAAGAGCATTTGGCGTCGCGCTTGCCATGGTGCTGGCATACATCAATTGGTACATCGTGGACGGTCACGCGACAGGAGTGATCGTATTCTTCTTTCTCTGTATGATGCTCTACTATTACTTTCTGCTGCGATTCCCGCGCTATATTGTGATTTTTATTCTTGCTGCGGTGAATCACGTTTTGATTATAGGTAAGTGTTTTCACTCCGGCTGAAGTCCTCATACCTGAACTAATGCTACATCATAGGATACGAGCTGCAAGTTGGCGTCAATGGAGTGAAAAAGGCCACCGTCTCCGGTCAAAGATACTTTGCCCTTCATACACTGGCGCCATATCGTCTTTTCTGCGTCCTCGCCGGGCTTTTCGTCGCTCTTTTCTGGACAATCTTTCCAGTACAGATTTCAGAGCACGGGATTTTGAGAAACAAAGTCAGTCGATCGCTTTCGCTACTGAGCGAGTATTGTGGTAGTGTATCAGTGACGCTGGAGCAGCGGATGAATCGTACTGAAGGGGACTTGCAGCTTCCTACTAGTGCTGGCAGGAAGTCCAAAGCAGCCAGGTATGCGATTCTCTTTGAAGAGTTGTCTTTGCTTGCAGAGATGAGAGTGCATTCCGAAATGACCAGGTATGAGTTCTCTGTGGGGGGCAAATTTCCAAAATATGAGTACGATAGGATTATCAATGGCGTCCAAGAGTAAGAATGTATGCCAAGTGTACATGGGCACGCTAACAACTTATATTTAGTATTGTTGCACTCTTTAGTGTCATCGCGTATGTCTCCCAGACATATCAGACAACAAATGGCCAGGACCTGAACTATATTACCCAGCAATCTAGTCAATCCATGCATAGAGATTTCAATGCGGCTATCACGGTATTCTCCGTGCTTGCCTCCTCCATATCAACTGGCACGCCACTTCCTCCTGGCCTTGTTCTACACAGCTTCGCCAAAAACAACCAGATAGAATTGCAGGATTTAACTTCTTTTGACATCACGGACCCAGGTGGAGAGGCTTCGATTGTAATCGGAGTCGCGACTCGGCATGTCCTCGAGATTGTCGATGGTATGGTCGACGTAGTGAATCAGTTGGTTGGAGAGATAAGTGTAGCAGTTTGACATGTCCGAACAAGATGTGTTGACCTGATGAAATCCGCCCATTGCTGAATAAGCGATTGGTTAGGCACCAACAGCCCCAAGCAAGAGTCTATACTCCTTAATTCTCCTTTCATCGAAAAGCTGCTGCGAAATCAAAAGTCTAGAATTCTGTTAAATATTTGTGCACGAATACAAGCGCTTTCAATTGCGAATGTTGGTGCTTGCATGGCTGCGGGTGGTGATAAAGGTAAACTCAGCCTCGCCCTAACGAACGCCAGCTGTCCGATTCTGGCCTAGCGGTATTCAATCATCTCCACCAACAACACCAACGCGATATTCTATCTACTCCGCCTCATACCTGAGAGGTATATTATCTGAACATCGTCTTCCTCACTCGCACCGTCAAAGTTCTTTTCTTTCCAACCTCATGAGTGGATACTGCATCTGGTCCTTAAGTCTTTGCCTCACTGAACCTGAACTTCTCGCCCCAAGGCTCTATCCTCCCCCCTGCCCCACATCTCGATACGGAATGCAAGATTTGCTATCATGTCAGATGGACAAGCTGATCAGCAAGCTTCCATTATTGAAAAGATTGAAGACAAAAACTACCAAAGATCAGAAGCGCGTAGTGCTGCTTGAAACTGTGGCAGTGGATAATTCAGTGTCTGTTCCAGCAAGGATCTCACCAGATATACCCGATCAAATGCTGCAGGATATCTTACAGCGAGTGCACGACACCTCAACGAGCCAAGCGTTGCTCAATTGCGTTTTGGTCAACAGAAAATGGTCTCGAATTGGACTGCCTCTTCTGAACCAGTCTTGCCGAATCGCTGGACTGCCAGAAGAACTACTCCTCGAAATAATGCTCAACGTCAGAGATATGCCAGATACTGCATCGAAAGATAACTCAGTATCTTCACCGTCTGAGTCCACCATATCAGCCCTCGCTCAGTGTGTCAAAACCTGCCGGCAATGGGCCAAAATTGCTCAACCATTACTTTACGAAGACATCATCCTTGATGTGAACTATCGCCCAATATTTCCCGACCACGACCTCGCGGTAGGAGTACGTGCACCCTCGTTCTACGAGTATCAAGCAGCACCATTGATCTGCAAACGATTCTCGAATCTTACCACGACGGCGTGTTGGATCCAATCAATAAGCGTGGAACTTCATTTCATGGATAGAACACCGGCCTTACCAACCATCAACATAGCTTATAACTTCAAGCATATGCCGAATCTCAAGACATTTTCTATTCGAGCAGCTCCTTTGAGTACGAACAACGTGATCAGCCGCGCTCAAATTGCAAAGGTGGTGATGGCCTTACCATGCACTGTCACAGCCCTCGAGATTGATATGATGGGCCGCGATACAGGATTCGAAAGCCAAAGCTCACGACCAAATCTATGTGAAGCCATAGGTTCGCGAGTAGTGCATCTACGACACCTTCGACTACGCGTATCGAACATCTGTCCCCGGCTTCTGTCGCACTTACCTGATGCGGTCCCAATGCTTGGGATACCGCTGACACCCTGCCAGGAGCCACAGATGCTGGAAATGGTCGTTGTTCGTCTATTCCATCGGGACCTTAACTCCTCAGGTCAAGTCTGCTGCACGGACTATCAGAACACCACACCACAAACGGACACATTAGCTTTATTTCAAAATATGGTAGCAGGAGGAACATTTCCGAAACTCAAGCATTGCGTTACCAGTGATATGGGTATGCAATCAACACCAATCCAACCACTATATCAGCGGCCCGACACTCAACCACAACCGATCGTGCGCGTCAAAGTCTACAATACCAAGACACGAAATTGGACCCTAAAGACTTACACTGTCACCTACCAGTCAGAACGGGGACTAGTCTATTCTCAGCTTGGGACAGAGGCAAGCTCTTACATGGGTAGTTGGACCTCAGAAGAAAAGGTGCCTTGCTTGAAATCAGGACAGGATACTGTTACGTGGATGGAAGAGGGAGCAGCTTGGAGGCAACTTGGAAGTGGTGCTCGGATGCCATCACAAGAGTGATAATCTTCAAAGTCCTCCTCCACGTCCACGTTTCTCCTGAAAAGCATTGTCTCTGCAGCGAGGACCTGCGATCATCGAGCTGTGGTCAATTGAGGTGGCATTTCGAAGCAGGTAATATGTTATAGGATCGGTACCTGCGCCAGTGTGCCGATCGCCCGCTTTGGGAAATGTTTTAATTTAAACTACGCAGGGTCACCCTCTCTATTGTGCACTTTTTCGTCCAGCATCATCCATTCTTTCCAGATTGTCACTCTGCCGATATTCCTTGGAAAGTTTAGCTGCGGGACTATTGCGGCTCATTGTCAATGTCGTAGTGCTCATAGACACCGAAAGCCAACGCACACATTCAAAAGGGCCGTCTCGAGTATATATGGAGATAATCAGTAACATCTCAATGGAGCATGGCATTTCGCTTCTAACAGTAATGATGATGTTTCTTCTGGGCATTTGTCTCTTGGCTCATCGATTACAGTTTCTTCATGCATTTCCATTCCACTACCTAGCACGTTTAACACCAAAACCTTCGGTCTTTCACTTTCCTTATCCTGAGTTTTTCTTCCATCAACCATGCGTTCAGTATTTGTTACTCTATTTGTGTTTGTGGGACACGGATTCTCCCAAAGGTTTTCCGCTCCCATTCCCCCAAAAAGTAGTCAACTAAATGAGATTCCACAACTCGGACTGGGGACGTGGTACATGTTTGGCGACAATGCGACGGAAGCAGTCGCGCAAGCAATCGTTAGCGGATATGGACACATTCACTGTGCTAAAGCGTATAAGAACCAGGTGCAAATCGGAAAGGGTATAAAGGAGGGTTTGAGGAGGAGTAACCTGATACGGGAATTTATGGAGCACTTGCAAGCTGTGGAATCATAGGTCACTCCGCTCAATTATAGTCATTTTATCGTTACTAATGAGTCCTAGACATGAAAAAGAAGAGTTTGCTCTTAAAGATACTCTGGGTGAACTTGGTCTAGATTATCTAGATCTATTTCTCGTACCCTGGCCGAAAGGAAACTCAACAGGCAAAACTACTTTCGACTACATCTCTGCATACAAAGGCATGGAAGAATTGGTTCAACCCAAGATCGGCACTCGATTTGTTGGAATATCCAATTTTAACCCTACGCAATGGACTGAACTACTCAAAGTAGCAACAATTAAGCCGAAAGTACATCAATTCGAGTTGTATCCCTATCTGCAGCAGCCAGACTACTTGAAGACAAATCTGGACCTTGGTATTAGCGTAAATGGGTTATGGTGAGAGCTATCCAATTGTTGCTGTGATGTATCATTGACACATGATTTGTAGCACCACTGGGAAACACAAACCCAGTCTACTCCCAAGGCTACTATGGAACAACTGCTAAATCACAAACGCCAATTCTGGCGCATACCACGATCACGTCTACCGCCAAAGATCGTGAGTGTACACCAGCTCAAGTCGTACTGGCATGGAAGGTGCAGCGGAAAGTCATTGTCATTCCCAAGGCAACGGCGGTAGCACACCAACAGGAAAATACTGCTACATTAAAGAATTGCAAATTAGGTGACGCGGATGTGAAGAAGACTGAGGACACAAAAGTGGACTTGCGGGTTATTGCCTTGCCGTGTCGGGATATGGAATTCCACTGCTTTGATGGCATGGCTGGAGCTCCATTTTGCAAGGTATGTACTTAGGCCAATAGCATGGCGCAGCGTTGGCCATTACCTACTCCCTCTTGCCAATTGAAGCCCGGATGTAGCCGGAATCCTCTATGAGCCAGTTTCAGATCTTCATAAAAGCTAGATATTCGTCCAGCTTCAGACTATCACTCAAGAGAAATACCAGACTTATCTTGGAATTCACGGTGTCTGTTCGAGTCCCAACTGGCTCGCAAGAAAACTGCAGTGCGCAAGCACTCCTGGCTATGCACTCTCCAAAGACAGGTTGCCCACAGAAGCATAGATCTGGTAATCGCCTACCAATCATCATCACCACCCCAACCTGAAACTCATTATCATCATCATTGCAATTTTCAACGTGTCTCGAGAAACACAAATGCCGCCAAAGAAGTCGAGGGGTCGAAAATCAATGGACATCATGCCGGAATGCTACTTCTAACCCTCGATCACGGTAGCAGTCCGCAGGTCTACCATATTTCCATTTGGGAGCTAGTCTTTCCGTTGTCGTACTCATAAGGTCGCCCGCATGAAGCCCATTTATACTAGTGCCTTTGGCTGAGATCGATAGCTGCGTAGTCGTTCATTGGTGTAAGATAACATCGTTCTATTGAAGTCTGGCGTCTTGTGATTTGCACAATCTAAGAACATAAATTACGGACCCGCGACATTGGTCTAAAGGAAACGAGAACGGAAAACATTGCAATGTGCTGGCAAGCTGTTGCAAAAGTGCTGAGAGTCCATACCTATATCAAGCGAGCCGAATGTCAAGTCCGAAAGATGCAGGGCATAAACAATCACTAGGACTACATATATGCTGTTCAGCCGATTACTGTGCACGTTTTGATCGAGATCCATGTCCTTGATTTCTGCGAAGTCCACTCGCACAAATCGACTTTCGAAGACGGCAATGCCAGTTTCTTCTGTGATTACTTCCATCATTTCTAGGTGAAGAAGGCCGTCGCCACGATATTCGTAGTAACAGCACCATGACCATACTTGTGCGTGTAGTATCAATCATGCCAGAATGCCGGGAAGGCTTATTAGAGCAGGTTATTTCTGATTTCTCACTCAACATACAGTCTACGAGACTTGACTGCCCAACGATCCAAAGCGTTTCATCGTGACGCCCCTCCCAAACCATAATAGCTAATCGCAATCTGCTGAGAAGCTCTGAAAATTGATTCCAGAGAAGGTATTCGGCTTTGTATAGGGTTCAATTAGTACGAGGGGCAAATTACCTGATGACTGAGAAATCAGGGGATCAGGAAATCTGCTAGATGATCTGTCTAGCAGTATAAGGGGAAAGTCAATTTCATATGCAGGCTCACCTTCACGTACTGTTGGATTGTGTTGAATCACAAGTAGGGCCCTGGAAGGTAAAGTGTTCACTACGATACAAACCCGTTCTGAAATGGTGGAACAAATCTGCTAGCCCAACTACACGAGTGCGTGAGTTGCTCCTGGAAATCAACTTGAAGGGAAGAACGATGAAGCGAAGTATGATACCCGAAAGATATAAATACTTCGCCATGACCGAAGGACTGAACGTCGTGGTCGACCTTAACATGCGAGCAGACATAATGCACCGTCTCCCTGTAAAATCTCGACTCGTAGCTTAGCATACCGTGTTGGATGAAAAGTGAGACTACCAAAGGTCAAGACGTGAATGAAATTTAAACGAATCTAGAGATTGAGACAGCAGCTCAAAAAGATAAAGTTCATCATCACCATCACCATCAAGCGATGAAGATTGACATGAGCGCAGGCGGAAGGAAATTCTTCAGTGGCAATCAGTGACATATGTTACCACTGCCGTTTCTCTTCACAACAGTAAACGTAAACATATCGGCCCCAGTTTCTAAAAATAACACTTAAACCTGGGTTGTTACCAACTGGTTGAATATGATTGATCTGTCTTGAATCAATCCCTGGCATGGTACGGACTGATCGGCCGAATGTGAAATGCTTCTTCGTGGCATGAGAGATATAGGCGTAGTATATAAAGCAACGCCAAGAGCAAAAAAGGCTGAGAAAGAACTGGGATGCGAATCACCAATCCAAAATATAATAGACGACATACCATCGCTAAAATGCTACCCACACAGCTCCATAACGCCATCATTCATTCCACATACCCCGTATAGACCTTGATTAAGTAAACAATGCGTTACTCAGAGTCACTTTCCACTACAAAAGGACCGCGTCTCCGCACTGCTGCTCTTACAACAGGGGCATCGTCTTCATCTTCACGCTCTCTTGCCGCATCCTTCATGGACACGTCTCCATTCGACTTCGCAGTCGAGACAGCAGGTGATGAGGCCGCGCGCGGTTGAGAAGAAAGTGGCGTATCCGTTGTTGTAGCACCACTAATCGTGGGTGATTCTCCTTCAGGGTCGATATCTGAGTCCGAATCACTCGAAGAATGCTCGCTGGAGATTTCGACTATCTCATCTTCCTTCTCGTTCACATCTCCTCTCTGGCCAAGCATATCTTCATCCTCATCACTTGCCGGCGTGACTTTCCGTTTCTTCCCCCTCCCTTTCTCAACTGTACCGCCAGTACTCTTCCTCTTCCTCGCACCCACAACCTCCCTCGCTCCCTCCTTCTCCGCCTTAGCCACAGCTTTCATAATATTCCTCCCTGCATTCTTCCTCTGCTCCTCTTCCCTAGCAAAGAACGCTCTATCCTTCTCTTCATCACTCTCCTCATCCGAACTATGCACGTACATATCACTCTTGATCTTCCGCCTCTTTTCCAAATCAGTTAATTTCTTCGCCGCTCTACGCGCTTTACGTGCTGCTGCTGCGGCTTCATCTTCTGACCCGGCGAGAGCATCTTCGTCTTCATCACTAGCGCTTGTAGTTTTCTTCCTCTGCAATTTTCTCTTCTTAGCCACATCACTTTTTCTGGCCGTAGGTCCACCAGCCTCAAACTCAAATTCCTCTCCTCCAGATAGGCTGCCAGGACCATCACTATCATCGTCAAAGGCCGCTTTCTTCACCCTCTGCGTCCGTTCTGCTGCGGCTTTACTTCGGAGGAAGTCCTCGGCAGTCTTGTCGTCGTCGTACGTTGGTGGTGCGAATTGATGATCCCCTATCAGTTTGAGTGCGTCCTCTATTTTGTCAGTGGGAAGTGTTGATGGGATAATCCATGACGCGTCTTCGTCGTCTATGTCACCTATGCGTACGAGGCCGGCGAGTTTGAGGAGGAGACGGAGTTTGTTGTCCTTGAATAGGGCGATTGAGCGGGTAGTTGTGTCGGGTTTGACGTCTGCTCTAGTCATTAGCATTTGAATTATAGCAGTAAACGACGTGGGACGGAAAACTTACGTATAGAAGGCCAACCCCTCCCCTCATCATCTCCTCCGTCCTCAGCGACAGGCTCATTCGTAATAACCCCAGCCTCCTCGAGAGCCTTCCTTGCCGTCTCCTTCCTAGACACTTCAGCCGCTTGCCACACCTCCCTCTCCTCCTTGGCATTCTCTAGCACCCCCTTGACCCAATTGATATCGTCACTCTTATTCTGATTAATAAGCACACCGACCGCAACACCCAGCTGTTCATCCCACTCCATCCCAGGTTTGACCTCCAATTCCGCTGGTGCCCTAATCTTCTTCTCCTTGACATCATCATATCCGTTCTCAAGGTAAAACATCATAGATGGTATTTTACTGAAGAGTAATTCCACCATCAAACCCGGCCGCTCTTCCAATCTCTTGATGAGTTTACGGAAAATCTGTTGGATGAGTGAGGACCATTCAGTGAACGATTCTGATTGTGGGTCGAGACCGTGGGGTCCTTTAATCATGCGGTGGAATAGTTGTATGATGTCCACTCGGAAGAGTACAGTAGAAAGATGATTCTTGAAGGCAACGCGGTGAAAGAATCTATGGGCTCGTTTGAGCTGTTCGGGCGTGAGATCGGCGTGGTATGTGGTAAGGGCGATAAAAGTATTTATGGAGGATTGAGTCATGAATCTCGCAGCGAATCTTTGAAACTCAAAGCGGCGTTCCCGAGATACTTGTTGTACGGTTTCGATTTCATCTTCGACATTTACATCCTCGGGATCAGCTGCAACGACTCCGTCTTCTTCAGCAGCTTTTCGCTGTTTCCGTCTTGCGCGTTGACGAGAGCGTATTTGAAGGTCTGTATTCTCTTTGGCGTATTGTTCAAGCATGCGTATGAATACGTGGGCAAGCTCCGTACAGGAATCTAAATAAGCGAATCCTTGGGTCTTGTAATCGCGGAGGAAGGCTATGATGCGATCGTGCGTTGATTCTTCGTAGAAGATTCGATTTTGGATGTTTTCTGCAATTTCTTGGTCTTCTTCCAGGGGCGAGAGGGCCATCTCTTGAACGGTAAGGAGCTATGTATGTGGATTAGTACTTGAAGGTCGGAAAAACACATGGAGAAAGGGACTTACGATCTGAGTGAAGCATTTCATACCCGCGCTGAGCTCTTTCCATTCTTTGTTGTCTTGACCTTTTTGCAGAAATCGATTCAATAGCACGAATGTTTCCTGGTTAAGCACACTAGCCACGAGACCAAAAGCTTCATCTTCGTCTAACTCAGCGAGCTCACCGAGTCGACCTTTTCCTTTTACCAACGCAAGTTTTTCTTTCCTCTCCTTAGCACTCCGTCTCCTTGCGCATTCTGCCTGCAAAAACCATGATATGAGATAGTAGAATTGCATGGGTGTTTCTTCGACTATTCGTTCCATTTCCCTCTCGATTGCTTTTCGCAGATGCTGGAAGAGGGGGTTGAAGGATGAATCAAGAAATTCTTCCACAAACGTTCGGAGGTTCTTTCTTGCTGATGAACTGAGGGAAACGCGTTTAGTGAATTGACTCGAGTCTTTTTCGTCCAAGTTCTGCTTCCCTCTATGTCTCGGTTTATTCCACTTCTTCGACTTGTCCATTTGCGAAAATGCTGTATCCTGTCCAGCTAAAGCCTTCTGTCCAGTCACAGTAGTAACTTTCTCGTTATCCCTCTTGATCCAGACCATAGTCCCAAACCGATTATGTCGAGTTGGTGCATGGCGCTTATATCCAGCGAGCATGGCGTTTTCCTTTTGCAGTAGTGCTTTGAACTCTGACCCTGTGGCTTGGGCGTGTTCTTGGTCATCCTGGAAGAGCTTTTCGGGGTTTATGCCCTTGAGGAGGTGAAAGAGAATGTCTAAAACGATGACATCTTCTTTTGCAAATTCGTCACCCATGCTTGAGGCGACTGTCAGGAGTAGCTGGAAAACGTCTTGTTTGTGAAATGCATCAATCGTTGCAGAACGAGAAACCTCGACTTCTTCACCATTGGAGGGGAGATCCGACGGCTGCTCGATCAGCGCGACATTGCGGAAGAAGTAGAGAACAAGGCGAATAATGCCCTCATCTCTTGGCGTCCTGTCATTTTTTGGAGCAGCCATTGAAGGCAAACCGATCCGCACGGCTGTTCGTAGTATCTTTGCCGTATCATGGTGCAGTATTGCGCGTTTGTACTCCACTTGTGCAAGACGCAAATATGGTAGATGTCTATGGTGATTGACCTTCATAAGCTGATCCTCAATCTCAATCGGCCATGTCAACGGAATAAGCAGTTCCACTACCACAACATCAGCACTTCCTTCATTCAAACATTATAGGATTATACCTACAACATCCTAATGAAACCTTAAATTTCAACTTGTTATTCGTCTGCGCTTCTGTCCAGCTCGCCAGTATCTCCAATAAATCCCCCTTGACTAGATTGGATTCTGCAAGTATACGCTGCACATCCAATCTATTCAGTTTTTCGTCGTAGAATTTGATCCACCGTCTTATATCCTTGAGAACGGCGATTGCATCGTCACCTAGTACGTATCGTCCATGCTCTTCAATGCTTGTTCCTCCGAGCTAGAATTATTGTAAGTCAACTTCTCGATATCAGAATAGAAAGCATTAAACTTACAGCTGTAACGAGACTGGAGACATAGGCGCGGACTTCAGGATCGACTTGGTCGCCTACGGGCTGAGCCCACTCGCGAATGTCCATTTCCATGGTCGCTGCTCTCTGTGGAAATTGAATTGACTGACTTGCTCTCACATCTGAATGTCTAAAGTGGTTGCGCGAGAAGTTGCGGGACGCGTTGGATATCGGAGATAAGAACAGCGTGTTTGATCAGATCTCCGAGCGATGGCCGGGCTGTCCGCCAATAGCCGAAGCTCTCCAAATGCAACTCCATATGCTTCGGATGAAGTCACCGAGCTTTCGTAAATTGCTATTATCCTCCCAATTGAAGAACTATAAAATTATGGCGCTTCCAAGAACTTCAACGAACGCCCTGAGACGGGCTTCGACGATACGATGTCGTTGGTACAGTGTGGCCCCAGATGCGAAAGCTGCGGAGGTGAAGACGTTGGGTGTTATTGGTGCGGGACAGATGGTATGAAGCTCATGTATTGTTCACTAGAAATGTCCAATGACTTTGATAGGGACTTGGTATTGCATTGGTAGCAGCATTAAGAGCCAAAGTTCCAGTGCGAATCATTGATAGCTCCCAAGCTTCTATTGACAAAGGCATGAAGTTTGCCGGTATGACGCTCTTCTTCTCGTTTTACCGATGAAGCTATAGCTTATACTGTATTGTAGATAAATTACTAGAGAAAGATGTAGCGAAGAATAGGATGACTAAGGACGATGCGGATTCCACACGAGAACGACTCAGCACATCCACGAAAATAGAAGATTTGAATGAAGTAGACTTCGTGATCGAAGCAGTTCCAGTAGAATCTACTCCTCTCCCTTCCCAATTGAACCCCATCTGACCTACCGCTTTAGGAAATCCTCGACCTCAAAACCAAAATCTTCGCCCAACTCGCCTCCATCTGCCCAACCCACGCCATCCTCGCCACAAACACCTCCTCCATATCCATAACAAAAATCGCCGCCTCCACCACAAAAGACCCCACCGACCTCTCCGCCCCATCCCGAGTCATATCAACCCACTTCATGAACCCCGTCCCCATCCAAAAAGGCGTAGAAATAATATCCGGCCTCCAAACCTCCCCCTCCACCCTCTCCACCGCCCTCGCCTTCTGTGAAAAGATGGGCAAGATCCCCTCCGTATCAGCAGATTCCCCAGGATTTCTAGCAAATAGGATATTAATGCCGTATATTAATGAAGCGATTATTTGTCTTGAGACGGGTGTAGGGCAGAAGGAGGATATTGATAATATCATGAAGAATGGGACGAATGTTCCTATGGGGCCGTTGCAGTTGGCGGATTTTATTGGGTTGGATACTTGTTTGGCTATTATGAAGGTTTTGCATGGGGAGACGGGGGACAGTAAATATAGGCCTAGTGTTTTGTTGGCGAAGATGGTGGATGCGGGGTGGGTTGGGAAGAAATCAGGACGAGGGTTTTATGAGTATTAGTTTTGGAAAGAGGGTAGAAGGTTATGTGAGTGTAAATAAAATCTAGGTACTGTAAGCTGATCTTCTTAATAATGCTGACAGAGGCAATTCCTCGTTTCGCAAAAGCCGGACCTTCAATACCTGCCAAGGGTGCCATCCTTCTAGCTCTCACAAGCATATCACAAGCTTCCGTATCGATATATGGTGGATACCGTTAATTTGGATGTATTGGCTTCTCAGGGTGATATGGTCCATTGATACTCAAGCGCAGGCCTAAATAATTCGACAGACTTCCTATACTTAGAAGTGGCAATACACACATGTTGCTCAACACCACACCCTCAGGCCCATCACCATCATTGTGGTAGTGACAGAGATGTTGTTCATTACCACCAACTTAGCTCCACCAACTGCACAGGAATGGCAAGGTGGCATGATCAGAAACTAGCCGTCTGATCGTAACTGGAATCACTATAGGGGCGAAGTGAGGAGTGGTCGCACAGTATACCACCACAATCCCGTCAGAAGAAGCGCTTTCAGGTTTCGTCTTACTCATGCTCTGTTCAAGCCTCTGCCTACTTTTATACACCTCGCCAATAAAACCTCGGATGTGCTCATGATCCTATCCTTCAATCACTTTTGGAACTTGAAAAACAAGCCTCTTTACTTTGGAATCCTAATTAAAACTCCGATTAATACAACTAAAGGTTCTTAGAATATTTATAGAGTGTTAAGGTCTTTATATATTTCTTCTTTATAGCGTGGATTCTTACGCTATACGAGTTTGAACAGAAGAATAAAGTACATACTTCAGCATTTGAGCTTGGCCTGAAGGAGAGTTATGGTGGTATCAAGATGAATTGGCGCTCTGGGTCTCCCAGATCAAAATAATATTGGCGGGATTATGAAGAAAGATCTTGCTTCTCCATAAAGGAATACAGGTAAGACCCACAAGAGAGCCTTACTGAGAAGGTAAACATGATTTCACTTCATCGCCCCATTAGCGGGTATTATAAATACTGACACATTTTCAGTTCTCCAGTGACAACAGTCATGAACACAAATGCACTTAATGTAACATGCTTCGCGGAGGGCTGATTGTGGTTGAAGGTAGCGTGGGCGAGACTCTGTGCTTTGTTGTTCCTCAATCTAATCACGAAATTGCGATCCTTTGCTCTCAAACGAGAAATGCAGCATGATAGCCATACTCACTCCTTCAGAGAGGTAATGGTCCCCACCACCGACTGCATATCCTCGTTAATCCTTGTCAACTTTTTATTGAATCCAGGAATACCAAGCTTTCGCGAGGATAAGTTTGCCGATTACCTGCATGGACCGTTGACCGTTGACCCGTGGCTTGTTATTCTATTTTCTAAACTCCCCAACGATCCCTGCGCACATTTAATTATGCTACGGTTGTTTGTGGAAACCCAGCATGTGCAACTCTGTGCCAAGGAGGTCTGTTCATACGCTGGTGTCGATATATCCGATCATCATCATAGAATCCTGGACGACATGGAATATTAGTGAAATATAGCTTCGATCGTACTTCTCCTCTTCCAGGTTCTGTTCCCCTTCCATGCCCGTGTCTTGTACCCAAATTTACTCTCGTACAGGTGAGACTTAGTAGTGTATTGTATAAATACCTCCGCTTCTAGCTTATCTTTCCGCTTGCCCAATAACCGAAACAACGCTATTGCCCATACATAGGTTCCTTTCCTAAAGGGATATAGCTGAAAGCTGTAGGTCAGTTCGTTTGTCTTCCGAACATCTGAAAATAGAGTTGGGCACATTTGGATCTAGTTGGAAATTTTATTTGACCTGCCCGACCACAGTGATGAAAGAGAGCACAGCTTGACGAAGATTATCACCGCCAGATAGTACCGTCGAGGACCGTTACCATTCCCAACTGGAGGATTACTAGTGCTAACATGATATATAGTTCTGTTTCATTAAAGCCATGAACATGTCTAGTTTTGTACGATCCACGACGCTCTATTAGGTACTGTTCTCTCTATGCAGCAGAGAGTCTGCCGTCCTTCAGTGATGTGACTAGCTCCGAAGCAATGTCAACGTGATTATAATTGGTCTAGGCTATTATTTTATACTTGCCAGCATTGAAAAGCACATCACAGAATCATGCTAATTGGAATCCAAGTGTTGTCTTAAATCTGCTCAATACTCAATGAATTGCGAGAATCTGTGGGTCATGAGTGAGGCTTCTGGGATTGGTACAAATACATTAATACTATCCGCAAGAATCTACTGCCACCAATGGCAAACACTCAGAGCCGAGATTGCTCTAGGAAGGCTTTGTGCTGTGCTTAATACACTCATGTCTCGTTGAAGCCATGAGCTCATTTCTCAAGTCAAGCAACGCAGGTCTTTCGTGCGTTGACATCGGTAAAACTAAAAGAATATAGCCTCTTTTCGTGTTGTGGGGATGAATGTGAGCATCAGCCTGCGGTGATGTCCTTCAATATAGAGTATCGACGTAGAGGCTTGACAGTGCTGGAGACTGATCGAAGTGTGATCGAATATCACAGTCATTACACATAATCTTGCACATTATACACACTCCTCTTCCGCCGAAATTTCTTATTCTTATAGCTAGGAGATGAGATCATTCTTTCTTCTCTCTACCCTGATTCCGCTTCTGTTCATTGTCGTTAGATGTACAGCCGAAAAAACACCAAGTATTTTGTCTTTATAACCAGATTCGGCCGCAGTGCAGGATCCAAAAAGGGTAGCACCAACTCATCTCACCCGCCCGAAAAAACAGGTCGCCTAGTTAGTAGGACCTCTTGCTCGGATATAAATTGTTCTTGCAAACATAGATTTTCTCTCCGCATGAGCAGCATCTTCGAAACGTCAGACCGCATGTGCTGGCACGTCCATTCCTATCGTTCCCGCTCATATGGCGCCAAAGCGCGATATGCAGCTCGCTCTGAGATCTTCCAGATGTGGTCGACAGGATAATGTCCTTAGTTGCAGTGAGAATGTAGTGACGAAGCCGAAAGCCCTGCATGATGATTATCATCGCCGCGAAACAAACGCCAATCGGAAATGGTGATGATAAGTTGTCAACAAGTTTCTGCTAATAATTGATTAAACATGGCCAAACCTGCTAGTGATTTGACCCTATAGGATGCAAATGTCATTTCTGAGTCAAATCTAGTTGTACAAGCTCAACGAAGACTCGTTGGACATTCCTCCATGTAATCGGTCCGCGTAGTTTTTGTTCCTATAACATATATGATTGGGTATCATCCTGACTGTTAAATAGTTATAGGGGACAGCAGAATGACAACCGACATCTTCGGTCCACTGGTGCCGTGAGCTACTCCCCATAAACTGAGCTATAATGAGTGGTTAATCTGTATCAGGTGCCAAGCTATTTACTAGTTGCCGTCTAGGAGGGACGGGAAGTATACATCTCCACGTCATGAGTTGATGGTGCTATTTGGGAGCCCAAGCATGACTTATCTTTTGATAACGTAGAGGAAAGGCTTAAATATCGTCAAGCAGTCATACGCTCCTGTACAGCAACAAGGCTCTAGGCTGCACCAATCCTGTGCTGCTCACGGCTTCGTCTGCTAGGTGCAGTGACTATGGGAGAATGGGCTGTATAACTGCTAAAACCTAAGAAATAGGAAAGAGCTGAAGCATCGAAGAGAATTAGCTTCAGACTTGTTAGGCTATAATGATGAAGACTATTCAGTGAATGCCTTCATCATCTCTGCGAGATGGTGACCTCCTCCATCATCACTTTTCTGTTGTTTCATGCTTGATACTGGACGTTATTGAACCCCAGTAAGCCTCGTCTTTTGTTCTTTGCTTTACATGTGCTCGAACCGGTCCCATACGGTCTAGAAAGCGCGAAACCTACTTGGCAGACTATACTGTAGTAGTTCGGGACTGACGTTTGATACTCATGGATAAAGTATATGTTTCTCCTTTTATGGCACCCGCGCTGGTGAAAGCAAGATTCTGGCGGTGTCTGGGAACCGGTACAAGTGAACAGGTGCTTACGCGTAGCTATCATGGTCAGATCGAGCTGCTGTATTATACCAGGGCTAGACATCTTGACCGTGCTCGCCAACAACACCCAGGACATCAGCACTATACAAGACGAAACGCTTGAGAAGCAGTGAATGATCCTACTGTTATGCTTCTGATGGCGCCTTGAACTCGAGCGGCAGCCATAGCGATGATAAGAAGCCTAGTATGAGTTTTCTGAGCTCATTGCAGCTGATACTTCTGAAAAGGACAACTACAGAAGCTTGCAAAGAACATGTCGATAGGATAAGGGTGAAAAGAGGCTTGAGCAGCGAGAGCGTATTGAAGGGAACGATCAAAGCCGTGATGAGGGTTCTCCACGGGCCTTGACGAGAAGCAACAGTGCTGGCGAGCATTGCTATTGAGAAATCAGCATATATTTGACCACATTCTGGATGTAAACAGTCACTGTCGCTCGTTTGACACATCGGAGGCAGACCACCACACTGAATGTCTAAGGAATGCTCACCTGTGGTAGCAGATTGTCTATTCATCGACAATGGTAGTGGCATTCCCTCAACGAAGTTCTCCTCTTAGTCTTGATTAAAAGTGAATCATCGAGCGAGCGCAGTTGCAGATTGACTATACAATAAAGGTTCTGGCCACAGGTTTTTTCATCCACATCGACTGTTTCAATCTGTTGTGATTCAAGTTCTGGTACACCAACGTTTTCTGCTGTTAACGTCGAACGTAATCCAGGCGGCTTCCTATACTGTTAATAATCTAGCCTCATTCATCCTCTCACTTTAGCCACTAGCTCTCCCTCAAATCCTAAGCCATTCGGCGACCGAATCATGTCAAACCAAAATGCAAAGCATGATCTGTCGTGCAGCTGCTCCACTTTTTCCTGGAATCTGGGGTCTCTGCCCATGTGATGCCAGAACTTTGGGTCGAGATTTCGAACGGTGAGCCCACAAGATTCGAAATTTCCTGACCATAGTCTACGGATGATCCCGTTAAAATATCCTTATACGCGCGCTATAGTGCGTTCCTGCGTTTGCACCTCTGGCCAAACACTGTCTCTTACCAGGATGAGTATTGCGATTTTGGCATGCAGACTGCTACAATCAATCGCGATGATCTGTACGCCTTATTCTGGCCGCTGGGAATTCTTGCATGAGTTCTCTACTCTGACGCTGATGATGCGATTCCTCAAGGCACATCGATGGATCTGAGGCTAGTCTCACTGTCAGGGTCTCAGACATTTACCGAAGATGGTTAGCACTAGAGGTCGTATATTGCCTTTTCGGGCAACCTCGAATATACCACAACGCGAACACTAAGGCAGTCTCCGTGTGAGAGATGAACCCTTTGGAGTCTCCATCTGTTTGCTCAAGCTTCAATATGCCTGGAAGATTCTCTTACTTTTGACGCAAAGCAGTAAACAGTTGGAGTGTTACAATTGCTGGACAGGGAGGGTGTACTCCCAACAAGTTCTTCATCCCATTCACAGGACTCCGCACCAGACACCTCCTGCTGCTGGGAATTGTCGTCTATAGTTGTAATTCAACTCAGTTGTGAATGTAAGTCGCAATGGCTGACAAGCAAATAGGTAGTTGTAGTGCACGAGTACTGCGCCTTCAGCCCTTGTCCGCTACTTGGTGTCAAGACCACGTACTTCATCTTCCAGTCCAAATCCTTCCGCCCATAAATCTCGTCTCAGCAACGAGGTGTAGAAGCGACAGTAAAAGAAAACTAAAACTCCTTTTGCGACCAATCGTTTGGTCAGTGGGTTCCGAATACAGTCTACAATGGTGTTGTAAGCACACCTTCAACGGTACTCCACTTCCTGAGGTATCACCTGCTGATGGTGTTCGCGGAGATGAAAGTAGGGTGGGTAGGACGTCGAAGGTGGTCCTCCGGACGGTTGCTTCGTGTCGAGTTTGCGACTCACTAGCGTGACATGGGGATGATCGGCCCCACCCGATTCGCTTGTCATAGGCCCTAAATAGGAGAGAACCTACCTAATGTGTATAGCCTTTCAACAACACTATTTTGTGGGGCAGAGTCTGACTTTCAGTCGATCATCTTTCAATCATTGATATACCATCTTGGGTCGTGTCTGTTGTGGTGGAACACTAAAGTTCCATATCATTATCAGCTTTGGAATGCTTTTCGGACTGTGGAAATTGCAGATATTCAGCACGCCTACATTTGAAGCTAATGATTCTACTTCTAAACAAAGTTATGATATTCGATCAGCCTTCTGAATTGCTCGAATCGTAAAATCAGCTTACTACGACTATCATGAGTCGAGAAAGCTAACCCAGACTGCGATTTTACCCCAGTCTCGCGAAGAGCCGACCAATCGCAACGATCCCCAACATCAACTTTAAGCTCGACTCCGCACTCCACCACACCAATCATTAGCACCATCCGACGCACTCTTATGGCCCTTTCCCGATCAGATGGTAGGCGAAGTTTGTGGGGACCCCAGAGCTCTAGACCTAGCAGGTACCAAAATGAACATCAATCTCGTCTCCGGATTTCGATAACCTTTTCTTCGAGGAGAACTGGGGGAAGAGATCCATTAAAAATGGCTGCCATACGGTGTGGCAATCAAGCAATTTAGCGTGAGATGGAGAAGACATAAGAAGATTATCCTCCCTTGCTTCCTTTCTGTACGCCCTTCACTCTCGTGTCTACTCGTATCTTCTTCACATTCCATATCGACTCTTGGTTAGTCAGTCATATTCAAACATGTCTGCTCCCATGGACGCCCATACGGAGAAGCCACATATTGCTGAACATGTCGATAATCAATCATCTCTCCATGCCGATGGCATTCACGTCGTGCGAAGAGTGCACGCTGATGGAGCCATTGACTTGATTGATGCAAAGGCTGTCGGTGGTGATGTTTCTGACATGCCGAAAGGATATTATACTAGCTTGAATTTTATTTTCACCTTTATTGTAAGTTAAAATCATTCTCCGTTGCTTATTCTGTGATACTGATTTTTCTTCTTAGGCCGTGTGTCTTGCTTCGTGTTGTGCATACCTAGGCTGGGTTTTACCAGCCAATACTCTCTTGCTCATCAATGAAGACATTGGACCATCGCCAGATCTGAATTGGGTGGCAACAGCATGGACTTTGGGATCTGGAATTGGCTTTCTTCTCTTCGGACGTCTTTCAGATATCTTCGGGCGCAAATGGTTGGTTATTGGGTGTCAAGTTCTCGGCTTGGTCGGCTGCATCGTTGGTGCCACTGCTCAGAGCATCAACACCTTGATCGCTGCAAACTTGTGCAATGGAATCGCTGCAGCTGGTCAACTCTCATTCGGAATTATCATCGGAGAATTGGTTCCCAACAAGCTCAGAGGACCGGCTGTTACGATGGTCTTCCTCTCCTCCTTACCTTTCGCTGTTTTCGGGCCCTCGATCGCTCGTGCCTTTTATCTTCACACTGCCGCCAGATGGCGATGGAGCTACTACCTTGGCATCATCTGTAACGGCCTCTCTCTCGTTCTATACCAATTCTTCTACCATCCACCAAGTTACGATCAGCTCCACGTGCACGGCAAATCCAAGTTTCAACAGTTCAAGGAACTCGATTTTGGCGGACTCTTCTTGTTCCTGGCTGGAATCGTCCTCTTCATCGTTGGTCTCTCGTGGGGAGGCGGCACATACCCCTGGGCGTCAGCGCCTGTCATCTGTACCATCGTCATCGGACTTCTCACGCTCGTCGCTTTTGGTCTCTATGAGCAATACATTTTCAAGGGCCAAGCTCTCATGCCTCCACGTATCTTCAAGAATGTTGGTTATGTCGCTATTGTTGTCGTCGCCACCATCGCTGCTATGGTATACTACGCTTTGACAGTTCTTTGGCCCACAATTCTCGGAATGTACACTACAGATGTCAAGGCAATCGGTCTTCAATCTTCTGTTGTTGGTGGTGGAATCCTTCTTGGACAATGCTTTGGTGGCTTCGCCATCTCTTACTTACCCAAAGTCAAGTGGCAAACAGTCATTACTTCCGCTCTCGGTGCCGCATTCGTCGCCGCACTCGCTTCCATCTCCGCAACAAGTCACGCGTGGACCATCGCCTGTGGTGTTCTTGGTACATTTTTTATTGGTTGGGTCGATAATATCACATTCCCAGCTGTCACTCTCGTGTGGGAGGCACAAGATATCGGTCTTGCAACGGGCGTTCTTGGTTCCATCCGCGCAATGGGTGGTGCTGTCGCCCAAGCCCTCTATGTGTCGATACTCACAACTAAAGCTGCCGTATACATCCCAGGATATGTGACCCCCGCCGTCACCAAGGCCGGTCTTCCCGCAAGCTCACTCCCAGCTCTCTTTGCCGGATTGGCCGGGACTGGGAACCTCACTACCGTCCCAGGTGCTACGGCAGAAATCCTCGGTATCGCCGCTGCGCAAACACAACGCGCGTACTTCAGCGCCTTCCATATTGTATTCTACGCCACCATTCCTTTCGGCGTTCTTTTTGTCGCGGCTGCGTGTTTCGTTCCTAATATGGAGGAGTTTTTGCATAATAATGTCGCTAAGCGTCTGCAACACATGGGTGCTAAAGCTGGTGAAGCCAAGGAAGGCCAGGACGTTTCTGCTTTCGAGAAAGCTGAGCGTGTTGTGTAGGGCGTTCGCCTATGAAGAAAGAAGTTGTCAGGTCATTCTGTAATTACTTTTCGCACTCTGTAAAGTCTACTTAGCGGCATGAAAATTCGAACTTTTTTTTGATCAACTCTGCAGTATTCTGTCTGGAATTGTTTCCCTATGCTCCAACATCAAACTTCCCCTGAACATAACTCCAGAACTCCTCCGCCAGTTCCTTTTGTCCAGCTCCCTGTCGGACGGCCAAATATCGCCTTCCTTCAATTTTGGGTTCCCAATTTCCCGGATTCGCGTCAACCATAATTCCACCAGCTTCATTCAAAATACACCATCCGGCACAAACATCCCAAGCCCAGCATCCGGCTTCCCAATACACATCAAGATGTCCACTAGCTACACCGCAGAGATTGAGAGCAGCGGAGCCAAGAGAACGAATGGAGTGGACCATGGCTCCACCTTTCTCTTTTGTTGTGCATAATTTGGTGAATGTTTCGGTCTTCACGGCATAGTCGTTGCCAGAGCGATCTGCACCGTATTCTACACATACGAGACAATCGCTCAATGATTTCAATGGTTCTGGTTGCTGGTTCAGGGGCAATGGTATTGTTTCATTCAGGAAAGCTCCGTGACCTTTGATACCAGAGTACAGTGTTCTGGTGAAAGGGTTGTATACTACCCCAACGGTAGGGACGCGACCGACGGCAAAACCCAACGAAATGCAGGCGTACGGGAAAGAGTGCACGAAGTTCGTTGTGCCGTCTATAGGATCAACAACGAACGTTGGCGCGTCCGTAAGCACATCACCAGGTTTGTACGTTTCCTCGCCCATGAAAGAATAATCTGGGTATTTTTCTGCAAGAGCTGTCGATATCATCTTTTCGACGGCCTGATCCGTTTCTGTGACTAGATCGACCGCTTGAATATAGCTGTCAGACAATATTTCTATATTGCGATTTCAACCCGTATTTGCACAATTCCAAGCTCTTCCTCACATTCAGGATTGGGCTTACAGTTTTTCTTCGATCCACTACTCCCAGTAGAGGGGTGAGCGGCTGTTATCATATCTCCAGCCTTGTGAGCGATCGATACGAGATGATCTCGAATCTCTTCCAGCTGTTTTACATCCATTGTTGAATTTTCGAAGATTGTGAGGTCCTCCAGGAGTCAGCTCTATAAATTCTAAGCTGGTAGTCTCGTTAGGAAGGATTCAGCTTTTTTACAGAACACTTAGGCAATTTCGAACTGGTTGTTGCTTGATCTCAAAGAATTTATCCCACAAAAGCAGCGTTATTGAGAAATTGTTCTTAGAAGGGCCAAACGCGGGTCATGGTTTGATGGTGGGGGGGGAGGCCCCCACACATATGACGAACGACTACAATCTCAATCTGAACGTCCTCGGTCGGATGAAATTACTCCTCGTGCCAATTGAAACTCGGACAGGCTCTATGGGGTTCTAGGCTAGAGAAACCATATCTATAAGCCTTTTAGCATAGCTAGATCTTGTAGAATAGAGTTTATAAATTATTTCTAGAAGCTAATTATATAATAAAGATTTTTTAGGGCTCTTAAATCAGTTTACCAACCTTAAGGATTCCAGCTATATCCGAGTTTCAATTGGCAAGAGGGAGTATGGGAATGAGAAAAGATAACTGATCATCTGGAAGATATATAAGACGTGGACATCCATGATTACGCCCTTGGCATTAGGTTTCATACCATTTTCGTCTAATCATCAACTATGAGAAACGATCTTCGCACCGGGTTCTCGGCCATGTCGAGTACTTCAAGTCCATTCCCTGGTGTGCGAATCTTATCAACAATCCAAACTACAGCACGACAGCAACGTCATCCCGTATAGCCAAAGGCTCAACCGAGGATTCCTTCTTCCCTGAAACTCTCCAAGCCGAACGCACAATCCGGAAATGCCTTACTTTAAACTCACGCCCTAATAAGTCCCTTGATCCACCAATACAAGAAGCATGTACTTTTTTCGAACTCGGAAACGGCTTGAATGGATTCCCGAATATAAGTCACGGTGGCTTTGTGGCTACCTTACTGGATGAGGAGATGGGAATCCTTCTTACTGTTAATCAGGAATTGGTTAACAAGGAGAGTAAGACGCACGAGGAGATCACGTATATGACTGCTTATCTAAATGTCAGTTATAAAGCACCTGTGAAAACGCCGGGAATTGTGCTTGTGGAAGCCAAGGTAGTGAAGAATAAGAATAGGAAGATTTTCGTGCGGGGTGCCGTCAAAGACGAGTTTGGGAAGGAATTGGCTGTGGGAGAAGGATTATTTATCAAGCTGGAGAGTGATCCAAGAGCGAAACTATGATGTTCTCTTGTAAGGGTACGATTTGACCTGTGGAAATTTGGACCTGGAACATGCAGCTTCCGACATGGCTGGCCACTGGAGATGTATAGACGAACAGTCCCCTTATCCCAACACTTCGCTGATCACTTATTAGCACTCTTCACCCGACTTGCCATTTGTATCAGATAACCTTTGGTCTTGGATTCATGCGAGCCACTCAATCTCACCATGCATCGATGGGTGCATCAAGCGATGAACCCGATCTCACCGTATCCAGTAAGCGGGTCAGCTACTGTTGTAGATGTTTCGGGACTTTGTGTCATATCCTCCGCGTACAACCGTCCCAGTATGCAAAAGTGACATCACGTGGGATAAAACTCAAGTATGCTTGTACCTTATAAAAAGAGTTCGCCTACTGTAACAGCTTCCCACCAACAACTGCAAACCCCACGAAGCAAATCCTAGACATCAATTTCGGACCGCTCAAAATATGGAACATAATTCACATATTGAGGAAGAGATGCCTACTATGCAAATAAGGATCGATCGCAATGGCGATCTCATTCTTCTTGCTGGTCTAGATAAGGTACAGCTCCTCGTCTCCTCCAAAATCATGACTCTGGTGTTAAAAGTCTTTACGGCGATGCTAAAGCCGAATTTCATGGAAGGAACTGCTTTCACCGAACAGTAAGTTTACTGTTAACTATGGGTAAACCTGTTGAAGACCGCACTCTAAGATTTTTATAGCCGCAATAATTCAGAAATCTACCAATTGCCTCTCCCCAATGACAACTCTGAGACCCTCGAACTGCTTTGCAACATCATCCACCACCAGACTAGGCATATACCGAACGACCCAAATTTGGTCACGATTTCGAATCTTGCCATGATGGCAGACAAGTACGACTGTGTGGATGCAATACGTTGGTATGCCGAACACGCCTTGAAATATCGTGTAAACCAGAAGGGTATCACAGACGAGGATGTGTGTATCTTGCTGGTCGCCTCCTACCAGCTCGACAGCCCTGAAGCATTCGCGGTTATCACACAGAAGCTAGTACGACGCGCTAAAAGTTTAATGCTGGATCTACCCCGGCTTTATAGCTGTCTGAAGGACTTGCCGCTTGAATTTATGAGTATGCTAGAAATATCACTCTCCTTGTAGCTCCTTGTCAGGTCTATAGCTAATAGTTATAACAGTTGAGCTCGAACATCTCCGAAATAAGCTTTGGAAAGACATCAATAATGGCCTAGATGTCATGACCAAGATCGAGATTGAAGACTTAACTTGGCGCAAGTATCATTCTAGCAAGTCTGAGGAGAACCCTCTCTTCCGGCTATCCATCCTAGCCGAGCTTCGCCATCTCAAAATATGGCCACCCACGGTTCAAGACGGTAACATCGATGATACTTCAGAGGCTGTCTGCTATAGATGCGGTAGCAGTAAACAAACGTGTCCAGGACGCACACGTCCTTCTAAATAGTTGGCGGCCGGCTATCGCGGAATTCAAGAGTGAGATCAACGAGTATATTGGGAGCTGTGTCGACGATTCTCGTGGTCTATGCCTAGACTGTGTATTCCAGGATGTCACTGAATGTCGCTTCATGACTGCTAGTCACTCGGTGACACGGGCTGGCCGAGGTAGCCTCTAGAGCCAATGTTCATCATCGAAGCAGGAAATTACACAACAATGTGAGCACCTGGACGATGACGAAAGAGGAGACCTGACTGTGGTCTAATAAGCGATCGCGGCAGTATTTAGGTAGCGTAGGATGGTAGCGACTTTCAATACCACAATGATATCCCACTTGAGCAAAATCTGAGAGCGACTCTGTGGATTCCACGGCTAATTCTAATTTGAACACTTGAAAGTGCTAGAGATACATTGATATCTACTTTAAATGCCTGGGTGGTCTTCAAAAGCGATGTTCATCCAAGCAACCTCAGGCTGGAGGGCGACATCACAAAGGAATGCACCAATTGCGACATTGAAGGTGATGCATGTTTTTTTCTCGTCTGGCAGAATGAGTTCAAAACCATTGGAGCATGGCCTATCAACTCATGCCGCGGAAGCATGAGCAGCATTGTGAACAGCGTTCAGAACATCGATGGGTACAACATAAACGGAAGAGGACTAATCGACACCAGTGTGTGTGGAAATTGCTTCTTGTACGTACACTTTTTATGCGATCGTAGGCGCTCTAGATAACTGGGCAAAGGACTTCAAGGGTCTCTATCTAGACTGTGTTCGTGGGAAGAGCCAGAAGTGCCGCATGCAGCGTTGGAAGGCTCAGCACTCTTGTATATGGAAGGAAGCAGAATTTCTGAAGCTGATGGAAAGAGAATAGTTGGGTAAGGAATAATACCATACTCAGGAGGTGTGCAGGCAAAGAGCTATAATGCCTTCCAAGTGACAGACTGTTCATGTAGTCTTAGTCATACCCAAAATCCAATCTCTGGGCAGACCCGCTCTTAAGATCGAAAAAACATCAACGTTCCACTCCGCCTAATCTTTCTCTCCCTCTTCTCGCTTCTTTTCTTATATGTGAAACCACCAGCAGCCAGATCTGTACCCATGACACCAGCTCTAATAACCTTCTCATCTGCTTCACCGCTACTGTCACCACCAGCAATGGCCGCAATCGGTACTTCTACGCCTTGAGAATTGTCAAAGGTAGTTCGCCCTCCGTTGGGGTTCGCCGTCGCTGCTGCGGGGGTGCTTTCGGTCGTGGTAGCACTCTCGGTGCTATTAGGCTTCGCATTTACGTTTGGATCAGGGGTGGCTTCTGCACTGGCGGATGAAGTTCCTGAGCCAGCAGATGTGGATTCAGCTGCAGGGGACGCTGAGGATTCTCCAGCGGAGGCGGAGTTTGCATTAGCGGCCGCCGGTGTTGCTTCATTTCCCGCCGCGGAGGTCGATGCTGCCGATGTTGCCTCAGCGGCTCCAGACTGTGCAGCTTGAGCGTTGTTTGCACCGCCTATCTGTTTCACATTAGCACTGATCATAGCACGGGAGAGTGATGGAATACTGTCTCCGTTGCGGTAGCCGTAGCTGTGACAGTCTCGACTGCATTCGCTGCCTATTTGAAATTAGAATTTATTCCCATCAACAGTTGCGCGTGGTAACAAACAGCGGAAACGCGTTGGGTCGTGGTAGTCGTAACCGTGGTTTGGGAAGCTGGAACATATTAGTGGTTGATCATAGACAAACCAGAAGATACACAGCTTTACCTTGGCGCTTTGCAAGAGAGGTTACGAAGGCTTTCACGAATTGCGCAGCATCGGGGTCCAAAGAGGCGAATTTGACAAGCGCTGCGTGTGCGTCTCTGATCTGACGTTTCTCAACTCCCTCATCGTCTACTATCGCGGTGTCTGCATCACTGGCTGCATTCCCGTCTGCCGGCTGAGTATCGGTAGAACCAGTCTCTGCTTGACTGTCAGCTCCTGTGCTCTCTACCTGAGCCCCAGTATCAGCTGATAGATCAGTCGTACCTGTCGAGGATTGAGCAGTACTCGCATCCGCTGAGCCCATGCTGGAAAAATCCGAGTTTAGGCCATTGGCTGCGAGCACATCGGCATCTAGTGATGCTTTCTGTGCCTCTGTGTTTGTTATAATGGGTGTCTCCGCCTCGAGTAGAGCCGCCGCTTCGTCAGATACTTCGTCTTGTCGTTTTTTCAGAGCTTTCTTCACCGCTTCCGCATCTTCCGGGTTGTTCTCTGCCAGAGCTTCCAATATAGCATCAACTTCTTGCTGTCTCTTTTTCAGAGCGGAACCAAATGTGCTGAGACCTCCCACAAAGTTGGAGTTGGCATTTTCGCGTTTCTGTAGTGGTCTGAATATAGCTGGATCCATTCCCATCGTCCCAGCACTGGCTTGTACGACAGCTTAACCGGCAAATACAAATCAGCCACCGAAATCAATCATTACAATTAGTACACTTAGTACTTACGTCCATTTTTACCCACGAGCAGTGGCTTCGCCGACACTGCCGCCACCGATACCAACCCCACAAAACCTATTAAGCCTTTCATGGCGTTCAAACGCGCGACTTAAACTCGTAATTAGAAAAGATACAAAATCGAGCACAGCTCGAGCCAGAATTATAGAAAGATCGTATGAGCGATTGAAGATGTGTCCAGCACTAGAGTTTGGACAACGAGAAACGCAAAAAGTCGGCATAAGACGTCAAGCTGGATGCACTATTATGTAGATACAGATGTTTCCTAAAGCCGACTTCACACAACCACTGAGGATTTGACCTTCGTCACTGCTATGCTACGAGACGCCAAAACCGTAACGCTGTGGACTTGAGGGAGATCCTTGTTGGAAACATCGGCTGGTGGGGAAGGGTGTAATGGTCACCGAACGGCTGTTCCGGCTTCGAAGTATGGAAACTAGTTTAGCTAGCCAGTAATCTAATATGAATGAATTAAAGGAAACCGAAAGCCGAAGGAGAAGAAAAGAATAAGACTAAAGAACGCTAATCTTTTGACACTTGCTACCAATAGCATCAACTGCCAAGACAGCGTGTGGTACCGATAAAGAACAGAACTGCTATTCAGACCGGGCCTGTTAGAGAGCACGGAGAAGGTGGTGTCTCGCCAATGCTCAGGATTTGAGGTCGTGCTGTGCATGATTTGAAGATTGGTGGCCCTGTTCGGAGTGCATTCTGCCCGAAAACACAAATGAGGCTTGAGTGGTTTCAGCGACATATTGGTGCGTCAGAAGCCCAATAACGCGCACCAGAGTAGAGGAAAGCAGAGTCTAGAGAAATTTTTGTCTTCCAGAACTAATGAATTAAGACATACTACCTTCATATTGAAAATCAACCCGTAGGGTGAATATAAGTTGGTGTTCTATGAAATGTGGAGAAACAACTACACAACCAACAAGCCGATCCTGTGGAACGAGAAGCGAGTTGAAACGCCATATCGTGAACATTTATTTCAGAGGTTGTAGCGTAATGCAGCGCGAGTTTTAGCAATCAAGAACTTGTGGGTGGTGGTTAGACATAAATTTGATCGAAGCCACCGTCATGTCTATCGCGGTCGGGTTGCTGGTAGTGATATTGTCCTCTTTAAAATCATCTCCACATCATCTGCTGAGTGTACACTTGGCCATCTGATCGGGCATGAAAGAGAATAATTCTGTGAAAGAATCTAGGCTGATCGCGCATGCCTAGCGAAGCTTATCATGTGATGTCGTGCTAACACTAGGTCTTTTTGGAACTAGCGCGTTCTGCTGCCTACTCACTCTGAGTGAACATTATCTTCAATTCAATCGCATCTATCCTACACATGAGCTCCAACTTGATCATGGCGTATTCCCTATTCACTGATCTCTCCCAAGAACTCATCCTGCTCGTTAGCAGGCATCTGGGAACCGAGGACTATGGAAATCTTCGCCGAACATGCTCATATATCGAGAAGCAGCTTTTCGAGGATTTTGCAAAGCATTTCTTCACCACTCGCCAGTTCATGCTCACCCATTACAGTCTTCAAACTTTGATTGACATATCTAATCACGATGCCCTGGGTGGCCACCTCAGAAAAATCATCATTGGCACAAATATAATCGCCGAACCTGCGAGTGGACAGTTTATAAGGACCGGGACTGGGGGTACAGGCCCTACTGATCAGCAGCGAGCATACGCCAGTAAAGAATACCTCGACCAGCAATACTTGACAAGCATGGGCGGAGATGTTTCTATGCTTACTGACGCATTCCGGCGGCTGTCTAATTGTCGCGAGGTTGAAATTCGGGACTACAATTCGGGCACTAGGTATCGCGATGGGGCAGACTGGTAAGCGCTTCAGTTCCGGGTCTTGCTTGTAAATGTTGAATCCCCTCCTAGGAAGAGCTACGGCGCTACTAAATACGAGTTACTGTCGGGTTTGCACATCGAGCTTGGGTTAACGTACACCACCACAAACGTCGACCGTTCAGGCTGGTTATCGCATGTTTTCAGTGTTGTGCTTTCCGCTATTGTTGAGAGTAGGCTGAATTGTGAAGCATTGATGGTGACGACCAGGTATCAGGGCCTCGAAGCTAAAGCCTTCCACTTTCCAGCGTGGCGCCAATCTGAGCTCGAGACCTCGTTGAAGCAACTGAAAACTTTGCAATTAAATTTGCACAGCTTAGGAGACCCCTCTGGCCATCAAGGTGTCAATGTATACAAAAGTATGCTTAGGTTGATGCCTAACTTGACCAGTCTTCGATACAATACCAGCCAACACTACGACATCGAACCACCAATGGAAGCAACCATGACTACACTAGCCCCGTGCCCTATTCGAACCCTGGAGTTTGGCAAATTCACCTCTCACACTGGGATGATTTCCGATTTCATTTGCCAGTATCGACAGTCCTTGGGGCGTCTTGAGCTGTACAAGGTAAGTCTTTCCAAAACCAAATACCTCACAACTCCGTACTCAAAATATATCATAGATCGGGCTTACCATGAGCTCTCTTACCTGGGACGGTCTGCTCAGAGAACTTGAAGATTTTCCAGCATTGAAGCACTTCAAACTTACATTCGTCACTCAAAATCACTCCCATGTCGGATTCAAGGGCACAGAAGACCGCGACAAGCCAGCACATCGACGTATGGTTCTTGAGAGCTCCGTGGCTCTCGAAGCCAAGCCGGGAGCAGAAATGAGAGACGCGATTAGAACTCTGCGGATGAGACTGGTTATCAAAGATAACGCTTTTCTGAACTCTGACGCCGAAAGTGATAGTGAAGATAGCAATAGCGACAGTGACAGCGATGAGAACATCAACGAAGGGTCGATTGACGAAAGTGATGAAGACGAAGGTGGAGACGAAGATGGCTCTTGATATCACGCCGACGATTATCTAGACTGTCTCTCAAGATACGATGAGGGCGGAATTCAAGGCCAGGCCGATTGAAGGCGGGCTGAAGACCTTAACAAAATCGGACTGATGCTTTGTCAGTGCTCCAAGATTATGAGCGCTCTCTAAATGTAATTATGTTCGCCTTTTGAACGTGCAAGATTGACACCGCCGCGGCATTAGGCTGCTTTCGCAGCCAGTGCTAGGATTGGTGAGCAGGTAAGCTATATTGATGTATCCCGAGAATCACCAAAGTCCAAGTTCGTTCTAGCATGCTCTCCATCCAATCACCAACGCTTCCGACCTCCGTTGTTCGAGCTGCCAGTTTTAGTGACCACGGGAGCCAGAGCTCTCTTGACCCGAGAAGCTGCGGGAGCCTTCTCGCATGCTATCGTGAATTCACGTAAGAGATCCTAATTGTTATTAGCACTCTTTCCGTCTTGTTTACAGCTGTGCAAAAGATCTTACCACGAAGTCATGATCAGAGAGTGATTCGAATACTGGACTGCTTCCCAACTTAGCTTGCGTGATCCGAGGACTGCCAATACCAAAAGCAATTCGAGCCAAGTATCGAGGATCGTCTCTATCAGGCACGTGAGCCAATACATGTGCGATAGTTGCAGCCGTTGTGGGTTTGTATGCATGCTTCCCCAAGATGACGGGTTTGTGTGTTTCGCACCATGAACAGTGACCTGTAATTATTCAGCAATCAAAACTCCTGACTGGAATAGTGGAACACTCACCACACTCCTTTGGAAGACCGACCGACTCATCGCCAAAGTATGCTGCCACCTTCCGTGATATGCAGGCCCTATCCGTTGCCAATTTCACCACATCTTTTGTTCGTTGAAGATCCTGTTGCTGCCTATCCTCCATTTGTGCAAACAGCTTTTCTGCGATATCACTTCGCTCATCATCCGTGGATGGTAATTTTTGAACAATGCTGTAAACATTCAGAACTCCGCTGGTCCTTAAAACAATCGTATTGTTGTCATTCCAGTCATTCAATTTGCGGATGACATCCATTCTTTTTACGCCCACACGATTCGCTGCTGCATCAACATCGATATGGTGGTATTTTGCTTTCTTGTCCGCAGTTTTGAACACAGCCATGGCGGCTGGACTTTTGTCCCAGTTCTGAGCTGCAAAATATCTTGATGTCGCTTCAAACTCATACTTTGAATATTTGGGAGTGATGGCGCGAATCAGCCCAAATTTAAGCTCTAACTGTGCATACATGATGCTCAGTGTCGTTGGCTACCTATACTTAGCTTGTTGGCTTTAGGTGATACGGAATTAGTACTGACTTTGATATCGAATTTCCGCCCTTGCGAGTATTGGCTGATTTCGAAAGACTCGCCAACATCTTTGGCTACATTCTCATCTGAGAAAACATCCTCCAGAAACTCCTTCACGGATTGGATTGAAGGTAGATTGCCATACACAAAGACATCTCGAAGATAAAAATCTTCTGGGCACAGGTAAAAGAGACAGTTACTCAGCAAGCCGTCACGTCCTGCTCGACCGATTTGCTGACTGTATCCTTCGATACTACTGGGAATGTCAAAATGAATGACGTTACGAATTGTGGCTTTATCGATGCCCATTCCAAAAGCAATAGTGGCACAAATCTGTAGAGGTATGTCAGTGATATAGCATTTCGATGAGCATCTTCCACACCATGGTGTCTATTTACCACCATATTGTCATTCTTCATAAACTCATCTTGGAGCTGAGTCTTGGAATCTGTCTGCATGCCAGCATGGAAGGATCTAGCGTTGAATCCTTGTTGGCGGAGGTCATTTGCTAACATTTCACTTTGCTATGCAGCAGTTAGTCCGAGAGGTTAAAGTTAGAAGCAAATTAACAGTATTGTATACCTTTTGGAGCGTGACATAAATAATGGTAGGTCCGGGGTGTGCGCGAAGGAACTTGAAGATCAGCGGATACTTGGCGTGCTTCGTGGTAGTCGATTCAACGACCAGTCGCAAGCTATCGAGTAATCAGGCCTAATTCGTTCTCAAATCTTGATAATTTAAAAAACTTACTTTGAGCGATACATGGTTGTTCGAAACAGACCGCTAGGAGGGACATTGAAAGCATCGCAAACATCTTGAGCAACCTTTAATGTAGCTGTGGCGGTCAAGCACACCACCCGCTCAGCCTTGATCTCAATAGCAAATCTTGCGACTGACAAATGTTAGTGCATGGTCTGATCGAAAGACTGGGTCGAAAGCATAGAACTTTGGCAAACCTTTGAGATAATCTGGGCGAAAGGAGTGGCCCCACTAGATAGATGTTAGCTCTGGGGACCGGCTGGAGCGCGCAAAAGGTGCATACTTCGGATATACAATGAGCTTCATCGATCGCAATCAGACGCACTCCGCCTCGCACTTGCTTGATCGAAGCCACGAATCCCTCGTTGTTCAACCTTTCAGGCGCGCAATAAAGAATTCGAACTTTGCCTTCACGTAAATCCGAGTTGATCTGTAGGAATTCTTCCCTAGTTTTGCTGGAATCCATAGCGACCGCATAAATGTTTCGACGGCTCAGAGCGTCAACCTGATCTTTCATCAGAGCAATCAAGGGCGAGACAACAATTGAGACTCCGCCATCTGCTGCTCCTCGAGAGTTCAATTCTTTGTCCAATTCGGGGAAAGCAACCGCGGGGACCTAAATAGATGTTATTGATAGTCAGAGAACATTGGTACAGTCCGGTAAAACCTGATAGCAAAGTGACTTTCCGCCTCCGGTAGGGAAAACAACAACTGCAGATTCTCCATGCAATAGTCTCGCGATGACAGCCTCTTGCTCTAGCCTGAATCCAGGAATACCAAAGCGTTCGTTGAGTATTTTTACTGCAAACGGTGACTTCAGCGGAGCAACTATCGTGGATTTCTTACGAGGTGAATTGTCATCGTCTTCGGCCTTGCGCTTCATTTTGGCTTCCGCCTCAGCAAACAGTTCTTGCTCATCTTCATCGTCAAAGTTGAACTCATCTTCATCTGCCATTTTATGATTGTGGTGACCCGATCAATGTTTGTGATCATTTAAGGACATCCATGACACGAGAAATAAGCTGTTATCGATAAGTTGCCTAAAATGGATGCGCTACCACGTGAATTAGTTCTACTGCTGTAGGTACTCCTCGTGCCGATTGAAACTCGGACAGGCTCTATAGGGTTCTTGGCTAGAGAAACCATATCTATAAGCCTTTTAGTCTAGCTAGATCTTCTAGAATAGAGTTTATAGTTTATTTCTAGAAGCTAATTATATAATAAAGGTTTTTTAGGACTCTTAAATCAGTTTATCGATTTTAAGGATTCTAGCTATATCCGAGTTTTAATTGGTAAGAGGGAGTAAAAACCGGTAGTTAAGGTCCTTGTATTATAAACTTCGTGTATTTTGTGCCATTTTTGGAAGTCTGACGTATGACACCATCAATAACATGGAAATTATGTTGTGAAATTACCAGCGCCGAGCTGACATTTAATCAAGATTCAGCAGCCAGACAAATTAAGACAATCTCGGAATCCGTACAAAGTATTCCAAGAAAGTGAATGGATAATGCCTAATCCAATCAGAAAATCGTAGAGCAAGCCAATCACAACATCTCTTTCGGAGAATTGAGAAAGTTGAATTAAATAAAGATTTTTTCAGAAGTGAAGGAATACGCATAATGTGAGCTGTATGCTCACAATTTGGTCTCATACGCTTATTTCGTCACGAAAACTCAGTTTTCCCAGGCATCATATCTTCCAAACTGAGTTCTATCAAAAGTTGCGATACTGAGTTGACCTTGACTGACCCGATCAGCTTGGCATCTCTCTCGGAGCAATTCGCGTGCTTCATCGTCATTTCCTTATTTCCAGAAAAATGGTGGCGGCCATCTGTCCGAGTCTGCGCGTCGTAGCGGCGGGTGGTATTTAGGTCACACACCAGACATTGCGGGGAAACGCGGAGAGAAATCAGGAGGTTGGATTGGGTTAGGCGCTTCATCCTAAAAGAATGGAAATTTTGCAGAGGAAACTGTGCGGAATCTTATTTTTAAACACAACTAGCATTTATATTACAAGGAAATCTTTTTTTCCTACAAACTGTTTTAACATGAGATGGCCGTGAAGTGAAATAGAAGATTGTTCATTCGTGGTGAACGTGGTATCCGCAAGTAAGGAAGGGTGTGATGTCTCGCGTAGAAAGCCAGTACTGCTGCCGCCAGTAATGTGCATTATCCAGAAACGAAGAAATATCAAAGGCCAAATCCACTATCCAGGCCCCCACCCAGAGGGCTCATCTCGGGAATTACTATGCCCCTGTACATACCCTCATTAGATATCGACGCGCTCAACTCTGCAAACTCTTCACCGCTAGTCAAACTTTCATCGCTAAAGCTGAGTACAGATTGAGGCGCCGGCTGGGTGGATGAAGGATAGCCATGAGAGTTTATGGCCCACAGGTCCGGTGACCAAGCATAGGAACCATCGGAAGATTGCGGGATCTGCGAGTCGTCCATAAGAGCTTGCACTTGTGGTCCGCCATAGATGCCGTCGTAGATATTGGCCTGTCCGTTGTCAAGAGAAGAGAGGAGACGCTCCCAGTCAGTAGAGTCAGTAGCGTTGGTGTAGCTTTTTCCGTTCGCATAAGTCAAGACGGGAGGTGTGCCAAGTGGTAGGTAATCTAGGTTAGGAGCTTGACGAGGAGCAGATGTGCTGGGGCGATCCTGATTGGGGCTGAGGCTGAGAGTAGAATGAGTTAGATGTGGAGAGAGTGTGGGTTCGCTTCTAGCCATCAGGGCAGGCTCCGAGTTTGTACTGCTGAGACTAGTATGTGAAGGTTTGCGATACTGTGAGAGTCCTATAACAGGAAGAGTGGCCCTCCGACTATTGGGGCCGCACTCTGATGAGGGTCTTGAGGGCTTTATTGAGCTAAATCGTGACATAATGTTCTTGATATGCCTCTGAGTAGAACTGATCGTATCTGAGCTGGTGGCCATAATTCCATCGGAATTGTGCCTTGAAAGCAGTGGTGTTCTGCGAGCAGAGGGTGTTTCTTCCGGACTTGTTGGGGCAAACGTTCTGGCAATTCGTTTGAATTCTCGCGAATTCTTTGATCGCGAGCGCTTTAGCATTCCGGCAACGGAGTGGACCAGCTTTTGGTTGTTGTGACTTAGAGATCCACTATCATCGCGGGCAAGGCTCTGGAACAGAACACCAAAGCCAGAGAGAACTAAAAGATCCTTCTTTGTAAGACAAAAAGAGAATGCTAAGCTGCGCTCTTCCAAGAGCTCGACAATTTGGATAATGTGCTTCGAGGCGCCCGCCAGTGCTACAGTGGCAGAGCCGGCGCGATTCCCGAGCGAAGAACTGGCACAGACAACAGGTCGATAAATTAGTGAACGAATATATTGATATGTCAAGGACTATAACTTAAGTCAGTACTGGATGCACATATAGGCCACTGGAACTATTTACCAAAAGAGGGGAACGGCTAGAGACCACGTTGGTACTTGGTTTATCTTGAACAAAGTGAAGTCTGAGATGAGATGATAGGCTGTCTTGCCAATCGTCAAGCTCATCAGATAAAGTCTCGAGTTGGCGGAATGATATATCATTAGATGCCGACGAAGGATATATCTCTGTAAGAACCTTTGCTAGTATGCGCGAAGCTTTGAAAAGAGCTAGTGCACTAGAGATTTTCGTGAATTCGCCAGGTAGAGTTGGGAGAAATCCTTGCTCGTTTATGTATTCATCGTCAGCATCGACGGGGTATTCGCACTGAGCATCCTCTTCTCGTATCATGCGCGGAAGGCCTAATTGAGCAGAGGAGAAGCTATGATATGTAAGGATCAAGAATAATCAGTAACGGGATTAATGTTCTTACCAGTCCAGAGTGTACAATGTCCAGAAGAGTCTCTTCCTCGTCTCGCAAGTGAGCGCACCAAGCGTGAAGCGTTTCTGTGACTGGTGTAGACCAAGTCTTTGAGACAAACTCACGGTGATACCCTTGTACTTGAGCAGACGAGAATAGTCGGCGTTTTGTTGGCAGCATATCTGTGCTAGTAACAGCGTCTGAAGGACAGCAATCGAGCCCTCCATGAGAACCTGCTCAAGAGCGGCCTGCCATTGAGAATCGAATGATTTCATCTCCTTTGTAAAATCGGTCTAACACAATATCAATTTCAGGTCCAACGATGGTCGCAGAATCGTACCTACATTACTAGAATAAGCAGCTATGGAAAAGACCAAGTTCAGTTGCGCAAGTGATTTCTTGTCCTCCATTGCTTCTGGGCATGCAACATAGTCTTCGTAAAGCTTGAGGAACGTCGGCTTATGCAGAACGGGGAATAGTGGTGCCCATTCTTGGAAGAAAATGTTGATCAGCTGGTCGGAAACAAGTCGTGCTGGGGCTGTCCACGAGATGGTGTTTGACGAGGCACAATTTTTCACGTTGTCGCGGTCTGGTCTAAAGAATATAGCGCTATTGATGTCATGGCCGGAGCGACCACTTTCCTGTAACTTATGTTCGAAAGCATCTACAATGATTAGTATCGTGTCTCGATATTGGCCAAGCCAAACCCACCTATCAGTGACCGGCCACAAGATGAGCCCATAAAATACGAATCACTGTTCTCGTTATCCAACAAAGTGGGCGACTGCACAAGCTTGATAGTCTCTTCTTTTTCTTGCTCGGGGATGTCTGGGGATGGCGAGAAAGACTTGCGCCTTAAACCAGGCTGAGAAGAATGCGAATGTATCCTTGAAAGTACGTCTATATTCTCATCCTTTTCGTCGAGCAGCGCTTTCAATTCCCGAACTTCAGACTCCAAACTACGCACGCGTTCCTCCAAAGATTCTGTGTACCCACGGGGAAACGCTCTGCGTGAGAGCTTGTCTGATGTTTTACATTCGAAGCCGACGTTGACGCACTGGGAGCAGCTTCTGTACTGGGCGTTAGTATTGTTTGGAAACCACAGTGTGCTAGTTTGCATACGGTCTGATGCCATCACATCGTATCTTCTTGGACCTGCAACGGTCGCTGCATATTGTCAGTTTCAATGATTTCGATATCTCGCATAAAACTACTTACCAAGCTTGCGCGATTCTGGCTTGGGCTTGGGTTCCAATCTTGATCACCTTCATAGGGAGTATGCCAGGCATTGTGAGGGAAATCTGCCGAATAGAAGCCTGAGAGGTACTGTATTCGAGCGTCACATAAAACTGCTTCAGGAAATGTAAGAAGCCAATGTAAGAATATCCGGTGATCACTCCGAGGTCAACAAAGACGCTATTACTGGAGTGGAACTCGCGACGAAGGTCGTAAGTGTAATAGACAAAATCTGGGGTGAAAGTCTATATATGAAAATAGTGCGGGGTGAGCTGTTGATGTAATGGTTCTGCACATTTGACGAGAGGAAAGAAGTCAGCTTTAGTGTTCACATCAACTAACATACTTAGAGATCCTGGCATTAGGCCCAAATTAACTGGACCAACTATATTGCGGGGGAGTGGTATGATGGGCCAGTGCTGAGTGAGGAATAGTAGGAATACGCCTCTGGCCAAGACTAACCATATCCAGCCGATGAACACTACTTGCCCCTCAAGATCCACTGCCCCGAAACAGCGAAGCCGTTCCTTTTTCGTGTGTCCGACTTATTTCCGGCTCCGAGATGGTGTTGTGCATTTTGAAATAATTATCTCAAAACCTTCTTAGACGGAGATATTCTCGTTAACCTCGACTGCAATTCTAGGTTTAGTTCTACATGGCAAGACTACTGTACCTGTGAAGCTGCCGTCCATGATGTTGTGGTGAGGTGACGTAGAGACAGAGCATACTCTGCAGCGTGACATTAGTAAGATCCCATCAGACTGACAAGTTTTAACTTTTATGGTTGCGCGACTGGCTAAGCTATCGGGTAGCGCCCGTATGCAGGTGATTGACGGGCAAACTGGGGTTGATTGACTTCTCGAAGACGTGGAGGAAACGGACGTGCCCGTATCCATTACAGCACTTGCAGATCCATTGCAGATCTGATCATCAGGATTTCAGAATAAATATATCAACTATATCCCAAGGTCAACCTAGAGCTTGCGCATTGAGTAAAAGAGGCCACAAGTCTAGAACGTGCAAGTTTGAACAGCTGGACCAAGAAAGTACAAAACTAATCTCAATCCAGCATATGCTGCTGAATGTAAGGTACTAGAACTTTCTGAAAGAAAACCCGATTTGGATCTCTTCATGTATAAGATTACTGGCGAGCATAAAACTTTCCAATGAAAATTAGACCACTCTGCCTTGTATTTGAATCTCAGCGGTCGATCCAAATGCTTCTACGGTTTCTATAACGATTTGCGGGGAGGTTGATTCATGGTCACACGATGTGCTTTGCGCGCCATTGGGGAAGATAGTACGAAGTATGCCGGAGGTTATTCCGCGATATTTGGAGACCACGCCCGAAGCCCCGTCACCATCTGGCCTCCTAAGGAGTACCACTTGATCATCGTCTTGTCGATATGCATACACCACCCTGCACCAATAAGGTTCGAGGGCCTCATAAGTAAAATGGTTGTGTGTAGAGCTTGTGCGGATTCCTGAATGTGGCTGACTACTGCGTCATCTCTCGCAGGTTATTATTTTGCTTTCCCTTTGATCTCCTCGTACATACTTTTTGCGCATTGAAACAGCTGGTGGGTGTCAAACTCTGCCATTGGTGCATTATTATTACTCGTTCAAAGAGTTCTAATCTGTACTTGAAGAAGTTCTTCTCATTGATACCTCTGGTTCTTATCTACACTGCTGATCTCACGTGCGGAGAGCCGGTATCATTTCAGTAGCTTGCTCATAATTGAAAACGTACCCTTGACGGACGCTTGTGACTAGAATGTGGAGACATAGTAAAATCTGGGGAACCCGCATGTATGAGGTGCAAGGCATGGTTGTTGTTTAGTGTCGTGCTGGTGCCGAATCAAAGTAGTGTACGGCCTTAATAAAACACCGAAATGCTGCCGCAAGCAAGCTTCTGCAAAAGAACATGATCCTCATGTAAAATCTTGTTCTGCAGCTTCTCCAGCCTGGGCCGACAAATAATCTCGCACTATCTCGGTCTCAAAGAGCGCCAACTTCTGCCATGCCGCATTAGCACGAGAGATGATATTAATCTCGGACCCTATCACCATACCTCGTGTTCCAAGTTTTTGAATGCTTTCTCTAGCAATGTCCTTTCGAGCTTTCTCAGCTGTGTGGCAAGGTGTCTCGGGCCATCTCTCACTGGCCTGTCATTCCCAGTCTCGAGAATGACCACATCCGTGGTGTCGACAAGCAATTGCAGTTGCTCTTCAACTCTTTGTTGTACCAAAGCTATTGCTCTTAGCTGAAACACTTCCCACATCGTATCCTTTTGCAGCACTTCCTGCAACTTTGATGGATCGTGAAGGTCGCTGCCTTTCCATTGAGCTTGAATTTCGCGGTCCCCATCATTTGTTTGCAGAAGTCGGAAGTCTAAACCATCCTCTTCATTGACGCAAACCAGGTATAGGAAATCGCTATACCACTGTACTTCATCACCGTCTTCGTAGATTTTGATTCCAGGAGCTGAGGTCGATACTCGCTTCTTAGCAAGAGCCAATGGATCATCATTTGGAATTTGAAGATCAAGGAATAGTTCTCTTGCAGATGACACTCCCTCTTCCAAGAAGCCATACGAGAACATCATCTCACAAGCACCCTTTGCATCTCCGTACCTTTCGATCAGTCAGACCTATACGCTAAAATGGGGTTTAGCCTCTTACGTGATTGTTACCTCCTGGCCTTCAGTTAGATCGGATCCGTCCCGAAGCAGTAAAACACCATTTCCATGACCGTCCGTCTCGTACAGAGCAGCGGTACCGTCGCCAGATGCATGATTGGCCATGTCGATACAAGGCACCATCGAATCGCCAATACCTGGAAATTCCAAAGCTCTCGAGCGATACATGGCATCTACTTGGAGCCAATCGTCGAATGAAAGGAGTCCGGTTCCTACTCCCCACCAATACTTGGAGCACCAAGGAATGTTCTCTGTTGCCGTACGCACATTATCAAATTCCTTTTGAAGAGATGTAAGCTTTGCTTCCAAAGCGGGATGTAATGATGTGCCCATCAAAAGAGCTCTTTCTTCCTCAGTCCAGAATGTAGGTAACATTTCTTCGGGCAAGAACTTGATGTATCTTGACCTTGTTAGTCATTCTTCGGGCCAGTATGATAGAAGACATTACTCAGTGAACGGATTGATTGTCCCAATTGTCTCTGTCACTTGTGGATTCGCGATCGTGGCCTGGCGAAGTAAGAAAACTAATATAGCACCTCTTGTTGTCTATGATGATAAATGATTTCGTAAGCTATATATCTTAGAAATAGTCTTCCAAAGCACAATCCCTACCCTAGCATAGTCACCAAGAGTAGACAATAGTTCTTGTAGCTTTTGGTCCGACTTTGCTTGTAGCTCAACTCTTTCAAGGGATAATATGAGATCTCCAGGTATGACCATAAGCGGGCCTTCGTTTCCCCCTTTCAGAACTCTGGAAGCCACCACTCCAGTGCCTCTCCCAGCGATAGATCCGATTTTAACACCATCGAAGGTGACGCCGTTCAGCCCTGCCCATGGTCGAACCGCAGAAGGAGGCAAATTTAGCCAACCTTCTCTCTTTCCTCTTCGTATCATAAGAGCAAGAAGAAGAGCGAATGAGTTAAAGCCACACGAGACCTTAAAAACCTCAACTACTAGCAACTATGTAGATAGATTGAAGCAAGTGTGCGATCAGTGCTTCGGCGAGAAGGTTGCCTTTTAGTGGCTGGTATGTGGGAGGTGAGGCTGTAAGGCACCCGTGCGTTGGAACGCTAGCATTAGCGTTATTTTTGGTCGCGTCCCCTGGCGTTTCGCGTGAACCTTTCAATTAAGCTCGTCCACCAAGCTTCACACTTTACAATTTACATCTTCAACTTTTGTCCTCGTGTGTTTTCCTCATGTTCTTTTGAATCTTCGACAAAACTGTAGTGTTTTCTTCCATACAATGTCGTCAAGAGCTGCAAAAGCCGCTCGTCTTGCGGAGCTCACAGCTCTCAGAAAGGCGGGCAAAACAGGAGCGGACGCGTATAAAGTGGAGGAAGAAGTCGATATTTACGAGGAAGTCGACGAAGAAGGCTACAAAAAAGTTGTAAGAAGTCGTCTGGACCAGGATGACTTCGTTGTAGACGACAATGGCGAGGGTTATGCAGATGACGGACGTGAAGAAGACTGGCAAGATGACCGTCGCGCTGGGTATTACGGGAGTGAAAGTGAAGAGGAAGGACCTGCTCGGACCAAAGCTAGTGAGTTCTATTCAATGATGATAAACTTGATATCGATTGACACGCGTTACTTAGCCAAAAGAAAGCGAGAGGAGGAGCAAGCGAAACAGGACAAGGTGAAGAATGGCATTAGCAAATACTTTGCTGCTAAACAGACGGCAGCTGCTCCAAAGCCCAAGGTGAGATTTACGAATGGAAAGCAAAAAGACATGAATCAATACTAACTCCTGTAAAGCCTGTTCGGACTGCTGAAGACGACGCGTTCTTGAATGATCTGCTCGGAGAGGTTGATGTGCACGTAAACAGCCGCAAGTTACCACCACGAACCAAGCAATTCAAGGATGAAAGTCGACGGAAGATACGAGCTCTGTCTCCACCATTACCAATTGCTAAGCCAGCGACTTCACGCGTGGATTCAAGCCAGATGAATACTCCCCCTGCCGACAATAACGACGATACATATGCTCCCATGGATGATGATATACTCATGAGCGATCCATTGCCGTCCTCGCCCGTTGCAAATGCTGTGACGCGCAAGGCCCAACCAACCGTTAAAGCAGAGGAGGAAGAAGAGGACGACCTCATGGAAATTGCACAGCCTGTGGGTCACTCTGCATCTGCTGGTGCAACCGTCAATATGTCAGGGAGTAGACCGGCGCCCAAAATGAAAAAGGAGCAGTATCCAACACCAGGAAGCTCGTCGCCAGCTGGGCCAGTGGCTCGGAATGATGTAGATGCGTCTGCTTGGACCAAAGTTACTGACAAGCTCAATGTTCTTAGCAGCCCTGCCCCTGCCCAAGCTACTACCGTTGGCAAGCTCCAGCCTCAGCACGCTGTTGAAGAAGATGGCAGTCTCCGCATGTTTTGGATTGATTACACTGAGGTCAATGGGAGTCTCTGTCTGTTTGGTAAAGTCAAGGACAAGAGCACAGGAAACTACGTGAGCTGTTTCGTTAAGATTGACAATATCCTTCGTAACTTGTTCTTTTTACCACGAGAATGCCGCCAAAAGAACGGCAGAAACACCGAGGAAGAGATTGGAATGAATGATGTTTATGAGGAGGTCAGTGGATTGATGTCTAAACTGCGAGTGAACGAGTACAAGATCAAGCCATCTTCTCGAAGATACGCGTTCGAGCTGCCAGATATACCGAAGGAAGCAGACTACCTCAAGCTACTCTACCCGTACTCCCAGCAAGCCATTTCTATGGATCTTCGGGGGGAGAGCTTTTCGCACATTTTTGGAACAAACACCTCTTTGTTCGAACAGTTTGTACTCTGGAAGAACATCATGGGTCCATGCTGGCTTAATATCGAGGGAGCCAATTTCCAAGCGCTAAGCAATGCCTCCTGGTGTAAGCTTGAACTTCAGGTGGATCACCCGAAGTCTATCAGCATGCTCGGAGACTCAGATAATCTTGAGGCCCCGCCCCTTACCCTGATGAGTATCGCATTGCGAACCACATACAACTCCAAGGAAAACAAGCAGGAGATACTGATCGCGAGCGCTCGTGTTTACGAGAACGTATCCCTCTCCGACACAAAGACACCGACCAAGAATCTGCCATGCCGGACTTTCACCATCATGAGACCTGTTGCTGATGTCTACCCAGCCGGCTTCAAATTGGAGGTTGAAAAACACAAAGGCAGTATCGAGATGGAGAGAAATGAGATCGCGCTTCTTAGCAAATTCATGGCTAGATTCGCCATGATGGATCCAGATGTCATCATGGGACACAAGATCGACGACGTTGATTACGGCATCCTCCTCAGTCGTATGAGAGAACGAAAGACTCCGGGATGGCATCGAATCGGTCGACTGCGAAGAAGCGAGTGGCCTAAAAACATGGGCAGAGGGGGCGGCAGCTTCTACGCTGAGCGTGCTTTAGTTTCTGGTCGTCTCGTCTGTGATCTAGCCAACGACATGGGCAAATCTTTAATGACGAAGTGTCACTCTTGGAGTTTGAACGAAATGTGTGAGCTTGTACTCGGAGACAAGGACAAACGACAAGAGCTTGACAATGAAGCTGCTCTTAAAACGTGGGCTACAACACGAGAAGGCTTAATGCAGTATGTGAAGCATTGCGAAGCGGATACATACTTTATTGCTGCAATCGCCTTGAAGGTTCAAATGTTGCCACTTACCAAGGTCTTGACGAATCTTGCTGGAAATTCGTGGGCTCGAACATTGAGTGGAACTAGGGCTGAGCGTAACGAGTACATTCTGCTCCACGAATTTCACCGAAATAAGTACATCTGCCCTGACAAAGTGTGGGGTAAGGGAAAGCAAGAAGTCAAGGAAGAAGCGAATGAAGGCGAGGAAGGTGTGGATGCGAAGAAGAAGGACAAGTTCAAGGGTGGTCTTGTTTTCGAGCCGGAAAAGGGTTTGTACGACAAGTGTATCCTGGTCATGGACTTTAACAGTTTGTACCCCAGCATCATCCAGGAGTTCAACATTTGTTTTACTACTGTAGATCGATCAGACATTGTAAGTGGAATAGGATCATATCTCTAGATATACTTGCTAATCCAATTCAGGGCGAAAATGAGGAGCGAGTACCAGAGGTTCCTCAGGAGCAGACACTTGGTATACTTCCGAAACTCATCGCAACCCTTGTCAACCGTCGTCGAGAGGTCAAGAAATTGATGAAGGACAAGACCGCAACGCCTGATCAACTCACATCGTGGGACATCAAGCAATTGGCTCTGAAACTCACGGCCAACTCCATGTACGGATGTTTGGGCTACACCAAATCACGATTCTACGCCCGACCGCTCGCCATGCTCACAACATACAAAGGCCGTGAGATTTTGAGAAGCACAAAGGAGCTTGCCGAGAGCACTCAACTTCGCGTCATTTACGGTGATACTGATTCCGTTATGATCAACACCAACATGGACAACATCCAAGACGCACTAAAGGTTGGTAGCGAGTTCAAGCGATCTGTCAATGAACGATACAAGTTGCTCGAGATTGACATTGATAACGTCTTTCGACGATTATTGCTTCACGCGAAGAAGAAGTACGCTGCTATAAACATGGTGGAAATGGACGGCAAATTTGTAGAGAAGCTTGAAGTCAAAGGCTTGGACATGAGAAGAAGAGAATACTGTCAATTATCCAAAGATACATCCACGTAAGCTTACATCTCCAGGACTCTGTTAAATCTCCCACTAACACACCCCAGCAAAATCCTCAACTTCCTCCTCTCAGGCGAAGAACCCGAAGTCGTCGTCGAGAAAATCCACGAACACCTCCGCGACCTTGCAACCCAAATGCGGGAATTCAAAGTCCCCGTTCAAAAATACACCATATTCACTCAACTCGGCAAAGCACCCTCGGAATATCCCAACGGCGGTTCCATGCCCTCTGTTCAAGTCGCCCTTCGCCAAATAGCAAAAGGCAAACACATCAAAGCCAAAGATGTCATGTCCTTCATTATTACAGGAAACTCCAATGGATCAGCCGAACAAGCCGCCAAAGCTGCATATCCCATGGAGGATCTTCTGAAGCACGACTCGGAACTAAAACCTGACATCGATTATTATTTGCATAAGCAGATTCTGCCTCCTGTGGAGAGGCTATGTGCACCAATCAGTGGTACCGATGTCACACGTCTGGCTGACTGTCTCGGCCTGGACACGACTAAATACCGCGTCTCCACCGTATCTGGCAACGGCAATGGCAACGAATCTGAAATCCAACCTCTGGAATCCCAAGTCCCAGATTCTGTCCGCTTCAAAGAAGCCATACCATTGCAACTGCGTTGCAAAGCATGTAAAACCTCCTTCTCCTACCGAGGATTAACTCCCCCCGCAAACACATCATCCGACAGCGAAAGCAAAGACGCCCTAATAACCCAGGATGGAATAACCTGCCCCAACCCCACCTGCGGCCACCTCCTCCCAAACCTCACCATAGTAGCCCAAACAGAATCCCACATCCGCCAACACATATCCCGCTACTACTCCAACACCCTCACCTGCGACGATCCCTCCTGCGGCATCCGCACCCGTCAAATTTCCGTGTACGGACACCGCTGTCTCGGTCCCAAAGGTCTCGGTCACGGCTGCTTAGGGAAAATGCAACAGGACTACACAGAAAAAATGCTGTATCACCAGTTATTGTATTTATCTTCTGTTTTTGATGTGGATAGGGCGAGGGAGAAGGTGGAGAAGGAATTTAGGGAGGGTGGTGTTGGGGAGGAAAGGAAGGAGAAGGTTATTGTGGTGGCGGAGTGTAATAGAGTTAGGTTTGGGACGGTGAAGGGGGTTGTGGAGGGGTATTTGGAGAGGAATGGGCGGCAGTGGGTGCAGATGGGGACGTTGTTTGGGTTTGCTTTAAAGGCTGCTCAGGTTTAGGTTCCTTTTCTCTCTTTTTATTAGCGCGATGGCGTTGTTGGGTGGGTACCACAGGATACGGCGTTGTCTTGGATAGGACTAATGTTGTTGCATACCACAAATGTTCCGCCTACTACTGATATCAAATATGCATTTTCGCAATATTTTATGTTACATCACCCCACCCCTTCTCCTTACTCGGACCGTCCACCATCGTCCCACCACCACTTGAACTACCCTTCTTCTTCTTCTTCTTCTTCGCAATAGCAACCTTCAACGCCCTCTCAAAAACACTAACAAACCTCCACACATCCCCAAAACTATTGTACAACGGCGCCGGCGCTACTCTTACAACATCAGGCCTCCTCTCATCAACAACCACACCTTCCTCCTCCGAAACCTCCATGACCGTCTCCAACAAACCTTCCTTTAATCTCACGCTAATCTGCGCGCCCCTCTCCTCGGGATTACTTGGTGTAAGTATGGAATACGCTCCGTCCGCTTCACCCATATGCCAGTTGTGCAGTAAAAATTCCAGGTATCCAGTGAGCTTGACAGACTTAGCGCGAATCGTTCCCATATCCGTCATACCAAAAACAGCCAAACTAGCGCATAAACTCGTACAATCCAACACGGACGGGTTACTCAACTGCCACCCCGCCGCCCCGACCATGGGCACAAAATCCCTCTCCATCCGAAAACGGGCATCTTTATCATTGCCCCACCACCCGCTCAATCTCGGTGTATACTCCAATACCCCACTCTTTTCATTTTTCGTAACCCTACCGTGTTTTTCATGTACGAATAAACCGGCTATGGCTCCCGCACCGGCATTGAGATATTTATACGAGCACCATGCTGCGAAATCTACGTTCCAATCGTGGAGGTGGAGGGGTATGTTACCGGCTGCGTGGGCGAGGTCCCATCCTACTGTTATACCTTTGGATTGGGCGAAGGAGGTTATGGTGGCGATGTCGAGGTATTGGCCTGTGTAGTAGTGGACGCCTGGGAGGAGGAGCAGGGCTGTTGTTTCAGCGTGCTCAGCTATCGTATCTAGTATATGCTGCGTACCAAAGTAATGCGTTTCTGCATCGGATGGTTCTATCAGAATAAGGGAATCTGCGGGATCGAGGTTGTGGTGGGATAGATGGGAGTAGACTGCATACTACAGACATAGTACTGCTATTAGTATCACCACTCATCCAAAGTGACAAGAGTCGGAACACATACATGATCACTAGGAAAAGCCTTCCCCTCAATAATAATCTTCCACCTCTCCTTACTCGGCCTATAAAAACTCGCCATCGAGAAATGCAGATTCGCAGTCAAACTCTGCATAACAGCTACTTCCCCTTTTAATGCCCCTACAATCTTGCACATTCCCTCTGAGGTTTGTTCATCTATATTCACCCAAGGTAATGTCTTCGCATCTTGCATTTCTTTGAAATGGCCGTGTACACCAAATTGGGACCATGTTGATAAGTAGGAGTCTAGGTAGGTACGTGTACGCTTTGGTTGGAGACCGAGGGAGTTCCCGCAGAGGTAGGTTGATGGGGTACTGTCGGACGGAGTGGAGGATTCGGTGTCTGTGGTGTGGTGGTATTAGTGGGGGATTTTCAGCTTGGGACGAATGAATTTATGGGATTTGTATACCGTTTGCTATGCTTTTACGCTTCAAATTCCCTCGTGTGGGTATTAGGAATTCATCTCGTATATGTCGGAGTGGATCTTGCGTATCTAATTCCTTCGCATATTCTTGAGTTAAAGCCTGGGGGTTGGCTCCGAAGTCGGCAGCCATGTGTACATAAGGAATTGCAGTCGTGGGTTGCTATGAGGTGTTTCGGTGCGGAGAGAAAAGCCTCATGGAGCTTTCATTTGAAAGTGTTGGGTGTGGTCATCTTGTGGTTTGTTCGGATGATGGATGCTCACGCAAAAAAAAGTGGGGACTCAAGGGCTGGTTTCCCAAAGAGGCCAGGGTAAATCTTTTACGTGTGAGGTGGTATGCATTTGATAGTCAAGACTAAATTCTATCTTACGTGTAAAGCTTATTGATCTCTCCATGCGCTTGACATCAAGAGTTTTGGAATGTTGTTAGCAATTCCCGTAGCTCGAAATCAACAATAAGTTTTCAATTAAGTTCACATGGGGACATTTGGCCTGCTAAATATCCGACTTAGAGAGGATATATTATCGCAACTACTACCACCCACAACTCTACATCTCAAGGAATTCTAAACAACCCCACCAATCCAACTCCCCACCCCCCGACAAAACCCGACAAGATCTCCCAACCTCCCAACCTCCCCCTTAGAAATACCCTCCCACCTCTCCAACGCCTGTCTAACCTCCGCACTCTCCCTAACAACACCACCATGACACTTCAAATACACAGCCATCCAAGTCTGACACAACTCGAAATCCATCTTCTGCTCCAACCGTGTCGTAAGTGCATGAATAAAAGTGACGTGTTCCGTGTACGGTGGTGAGGGATCTAGTGTCCTTAGTGCTAGATCTGCGGATGAAGGTGGGAGGGTGGAGAGGTGAGATAGGAGGGCCGATGGGTCAGATGGGTTGAGGGATGTGCGTTTTAGGAGGGTGGTGAATGTTGTTGTGTGCGCGGTGGAGGGGTCTGTTATTCTGGAGAGGCGGGATTTGGATGTTGATGTGTCTAGGGCGGTTTGATCTTCCGTCGTTGGTAGAGCGAATGGATCTCCACTGTTCTTGGCTGAGCCTTCGAGGGATGGGAGAAAGAAGGGTGCTTTTTCTGGTGCTTTGGGCGCTTCCTTTGGTTTGTTACGCTCGCGGATGAGGTCTAGGTGTAGGAGAGTCTGCCACCTCGCTTTGGGCACTAGTGATAAAGTCAAAAGCTCCTTGCTCAACTGCTCAATCGATGGCGCTGCAAGATCCGTGTCTTCTTCTGCGCTATCTTCTTCCTCAAAGACGCCTTCCAAAATAGCTTCGCCGCCTTCACCTGATGCTGTAGGTGCATCCATATCTAGAATCTCGTCATCGGCAATATGCCGAGTCGGGACATGGGTAAGCAACGTCCTATTTGTCCATACGTGCACACCCACGCTGTCTTCGTGCGATGTGGCAAAGTACTCTCCAGTCGGGGAAAAGGCGATTGAAGTAATTGGGCTTCGGAATCGTAAAGCTTCAATGAGATGACCCGTGGTGAGATCCCAAACTCTGACGATAGAGTCCGATGATGCTGCCACAATCCAGCGCCCGTCGTTGGAGAATGTGAAATCCGTAATCGTGCCTTTACAGCCCCAGAGTTGACGCACCAGCTTTTTGGTGGAGATATCAACCAGCCGTATAACAGCATCGCCGCAGCTGAGCGCTATGAGATCGCTAGGGCGATGGAAATGCATGCCGGTAATAGAAGTCAAAGACCAATCGAGTTCGTGAAGCAGTAGGCCGGTATGGAAATCCCAGAACTTGACTTTGCCGTCTAGGCTGCACGATATTAATGTTTGGTTCAGGTTGTCGACTTGCAATCCTGTTACTGCTTTGGTATGTTTCCCAAGTCCTTTGCTGAATGTGGATTTGGTGGATAAATCTGCTGGGATGAGTGTAGCTTCCGCTTGCTGAGCTCTAAGACGGTCGGCCTGCTTCTTCGTCAAACGAGCAGGAAATCTTTGTCGATGTATACCAGACTGCAAATTAAACATGTCAATCCCACCCGCCGCAGAACCAATGAGTCCAAAAGTTCCACATGCTGACATTGCCACGCTCTTGACTTCGGTTGCGTCGCCTGTCTCAAACTTCCACCTTCCCGCCTTTTTCCTACCCCAAAACCAAGTGCGAGCAAACTTGTCACCGTCATGTCCCGTGAGAACACTCTCCCACCCTGTCGCACTACTGTCAGCTGTGCTCGCGCCCTTGCCTTTTCCACCAGTGCTCCATATCTCTTTCGATCCTGGTGCGGCACCCATACCGCCATCTCGGTTTAGTGAACAAGCTATGCAAGTTATCCTAGGTGCCTTCAAATCCTCCATGGTAGGACCCCCATCTACAAAGCCAGTATTCAACAGTCCCATAGTCTTTGCCTTCTTACGAACATTACCCTGGCTTAATTCACTGCTTTGACCGTCCTTGCGTAAACTCCATGCTCTGAATGAGCGATCGTGGCTCGCACTGACTAGCCATTTCCCGTCGGCTTCAGAACCATCAGAATTTGCAGGCAGGAATTGTAAGCTTTGAATAGGTGCTGAGTGCCCGTTGCGCTGATGTAGAATGCGAGGGATTGGTGAAAACGGAACTTCATCGACAATCCAGCTCTTAAGTGAGTTATCCATACCACTCGTAATGATAATAGCCTGCCCCGGAAGAAACTCGATTTTGCTGATACCGCCGGAAATGTGCTTCTCAGCGGAGAATGGCGCGGAGTGCGCCCCTCGAAGTACACCCATCTTCCTTCCATTATCGTTCAAGTCCCAAAATGTAACATCGCCATTTGTGTTGCTCGCAGTAGCCATAACTCCAGCTTTTCGCCCATCTTCTCCAGCTCCCAATCCGTCAGTCCGAAAGGTAATAGTGGTGATTGCAACTTTTCTGCCTGTACTGGAGTTGAGCATAAGTAGTTGTTTGTCTGTTTTGACATTATGAATAACCACAGGTCCAGTTTCGTATGCGATAGCGAATAACGAAAGCGCGGGAGTCGGTTCCAAAGCTGTGACGGCGCCAAAGTCAGAGGCATCAGGGAAAACTGTGTATTTCATCTTCCCAGTACTGACGTTCCAGATTTCTACACATCCATCTGATGTTCCTACCAGTATTTTATTGAGGTATGTTGGCATGTTACACATACCACCAGTGATGGTAACTCCCGATCGGCCATATCCAGCGTATATGGTGGTGTAGTGTTCGAGTGTAGTTGAATTCCAAATCTCAACTCTCGTTTGGCCACTGCCGACAATCCAAGAGCCAAAAGTCAAGAGTCGCGTGACCTCTTCGAGTCCACCTTTGGGGACCTCAAGCTCATCCACTTTCTTGCCGCGCTTGAAGACCCAGATACCGCTTTCCGTACCTGGCTCCTTCCCGCTCCAAGCTGCCAGTACATTCCCCTTCCATGCTTTTGTCGCGGTAATAACCTCAGGAGTCTGTGGTTGGGTGAAGAATACTAAATTCAGTCCTCGTCTGAGATCGTAGGTTTGTAAACTGCGACCAACGGAGGTGGTGATTTGAAAAGTGGTCTTGCCAAGAGGAATTGAAGTAAAAGGCACATTGGTCGGCGAAATAAGTCCTACAGTCTAGCAAAATCAGTACAAATTCTAGATGAGTACGGGATATACATGAACATACTCTGTATGGCGCAAATATCTTTGAGCGTTTCTTCTTTGGTGGAGGAGCCCCATTAGACTTTTCTACGACGACAAGCTTCTGCCGCTTTACTACAGGACCTTCTACAGCCTCTGGCGCTACCACAGTTGTGGTCGACATCTTTTGAATGTTCAATCGAGCTTTCGCATTTTGCTTAGCCCCACAACTTTTTTCTCAAAAAGTGTAAGGGTCCAGGTGGGTGATAATTACCATGAGTTTTTTCTACCAAAGACCACCCCTAACATGGGTATCCCTGCTGGAGACGTCAGGGCTCTTTCCTGGGAATCGAAGCCCACGTTGGTGATACCGGACTTACCATTTGGCAGATTTCGTGCATCGTCCTACAACAGCCCAATCCCCAAAAACCTTATTCCAAAACAGCATATTATTTTCTTTTTTCTTACACATGGATCCCCTGGTTCGCACCTCTAGCATAGAGAGTACGGCCAGCATCCAATCGCGCTCAAATACCCACAATCTTTCATCCGCTGCTTCTTCTGTCAGTAGCAGAAAAGGTCGAACAGAGACTGATACTACCACCAACAATGTCGAACGTGCGAGTGTTTCTATGCCGCCCCCGGGTACAAAGCCCATAACCCGTCAATATTCTTCAGGAAGACCAATTTTACCTGATAGCCTAAAAGATAAGGCAAATAAGAGTGCGTCTACGGCTGCTGCTCTCGCAGAGTTACCGGTAGATGTTACACCTGCTTTAGACGGTACACGCAAAGCCCCCTCCGATCCCACGACCAAACCCCACGCCGCTCTGCACTCTGCAAAGGCAATGGAATTTGAAAACGGCGACCCCAAGCGCGCGTCAATTTCTTCCTTCTACTCCATTGGTTCTGCCATTTACAACGGTGCACGAAGCATTGCTGGGAGCTATGCAGGATCTGTCGCTGATTCAGAGCCAGACGGTAGCGAGGTTACTCCAATAATTTGTGCCTCGTATTCTAACTTTTTCTTAAACAGCTCACCTCCGCGCGGATGGATCTGCCCTGGGGAGCACAACCGCTGCTTCCTCCGTGTCAGTCACTACCACAAGCCAGCACTCCGCGCTCAGTACTTCGCCTCCACAACTCGCTCCTGTTGAGCAATTTGGCTCAAGCTTGCCGTCCGTACCTTCAGCTGCACCAGATGGCGCCGCCATACACGTTTCGCCTTCAGCCTCGCAATTGCATTGGTCGACCACTATCCGAGCTAACAACTCCTCTGTAACAAGGTCTAGAAGTAGAACAAGAACATCTCGTAGAATCAGTGGTATTAACACCACTGCTAGTGCTAGCCCAGGCAGCGAGAGGTCGACTAAAGAGCCAAAAGATGAGAAGAAAAAGGCCCCGCTGGGCATCATCGGTGTCTGTGCTCTTGATACTAAAGCTCGCAGCAAGCCAAGTAGAAATATTCTGGGTAAGCTGATTTCAAAAGGAGAATTTGAAGTCATCATTTTCGGTGACAAAATCATTCTCGACGAAGCAGTGGAAAATTGGCCGGTTTGCGACTATCTCATTTCCTTCTTTTCCGATGGATTTCCACTGGACAAAGCAATTGCCTACTCCAAGCTCCGAAAGCCTTTCTGCGTCAATGACCTGGCTATGCAGACCGTACTCTGGGATCGCCGTCTCTGTCTTGCGATCTTGGATAGACTCAATGTACCTACACCTAAAAGGATCGAAATTAATCGAGATGGAGGCCCTGTTCTCCCTTCCACTGAATTGGCCCAACTTTTACATGACAAGACTGGTGTTCGACTTGAAGGCCCAGAGAACGGCACAGGAGGCGGCATGTCCCCTCCAAAGAAGATTGAACTACTTGAGGATGGAGAAATGCTGAGCGTAGATGGTCAAACTCTGCATAAGCCGTTCGTTGAGAAGCCCGTTAGCGGTGAAGACCACAATATCCGCGTTTATTATTCCAAAAGCATGGGTGGTGGCGGACGCAGACTGTTCCGAAAAGTGAACAACAAGAGCTCTGAAAAAGACGAGACACTGCACACCCCTCGTTGTATTACCGACTCAAACAGTAGCTACATTTATGAGAAATTCGTAATGGTAGAGAATGCGGAAGACATCAAGGCGTACACTGTTGGTCCAGACTACTGCCACGCCGAGACTCGGAAGTCGCCTGTTGTCGATGGCGTTGTCAAGCGTAATCCTAACGGCAAGGAGTTGCGCTATATCACAAGTCTTGCAAAAGAGGAAGCAGAAATCGCTTCCAAGATTGTGCGCGCATTTGGACAAAGGGTGTGTGGCTTCGATTTGCTTCGCGCTGGAGGAAAGAGTTATGTGATTGATGTCAATGGATGGAGCTTCGTCAAGGATAATAATGAGTACTACGATAATGCTGCAAAGATCTTGAAGGATCTTTTTATCCAGGAGAAGAATCGTCGAGATGGAAAATCCCCTCCTCAAGCTGCTGAACCGCCGCCAGCAGAGGAAAACACCCGGGATCCGCACCGAAAAAACACGACCACCTCTCATAGATCGGCTCTGAAAGGACTTTTCCAATCTCCAAGTATGTCTAAACTGACCGGACACCATATCTCGCTACCGCACCGTCATGATACTACTCCCGATATTTCAGGCTCTACTTTACCTATCAGCTCGTCTCCATCTATTGACGACTCAGCACCTCAAAGCCCTTTTCCAGCAACAGTCTCACAGCCTCATATCCCCTCTGCTCCTATGGGTGACGTCACTGCGGTAGAAGCACGTAATACGTTGACACCGATGGCGGATGAGAAACCTGCCGTACCGCCCCCAGCATCGAGCTCGCAGTGGAAGCTGAAAGGTATGGTCTCGGTAATTCGTCATGCGGATAGGACGCCGAAGCAGAAGTTTAAATTTACGTTTCACTCGAAGCCATTCGTCGATCTGTTGAAGGGCCATCAGGAGGAAGTTTTGCTTATCGGACAACTCGCTTTAGACAGCGTGCTCGATGCAGTTCAAAAAGCTTTCGAAGAAGGCGAGGAGGACGTCGGAAAACTCAAGCTACTGCGGAACTCTTTGATAAAGAAAGGTGGATGGGCTGGCACAAAAGTCCAAATCAAACCGATGTTTCGCAAGAGAAAAAAGGAAGAGTTGGTGCCAACAGCACCTCCATCGACCACTGGTTCGCCCTCTGAAGAGACTGAAGTCATCTTACAGGGGCATGAGCACAGGCAGGACTCTACGCCAGACGTGACACTTTCGCGCATTTCGGCCAAAGAGAAGGATCTGGTTCTTGACAAGCTTCAACTGATCATCAAATGGGGCGGCGAGCCAACCCATTCAGCACGGTACCAAGCCCAAGATCTCGGAGAGAACCTGCGAAGTGATCTCATGATTCTAAACCGAGAGTGCTTGGAGGATGTAACCATATACAGCAGCTCCGAGAGGCGAGTCACCACGAGTGCAGCCATCTTCGCTGCCGCATTTCTTGGGCAGAAGGACCTCCCAGAGACATTTATCGGTGTCCGAAAGGACTTGCTGGATGATTCCAATGCAGCCAAAGATGAAATGGACAAGGTGAAGAAAAAGCTGAAGCAACTTCTTCGAGAAGGGGACAAAGCACCCGCACATTTCGCTTGGCCAGAGGATACACCAGAGCCATTTGTCGTGGCGAGAAATGTGGTCGAATTGATGCGATTTCATCAGCAAGTTATGCGGAATAATTTTGCCAAGTTGCAGTCTGGAGCTGCTTCATCCCTCGCTGCGGTGATTAACCCAAGTACTACTGTAGATCCATCATCGGCCTCGAATGGCGCAGCTCGAGATGCTATCAATCAGGCGAATTTGGTGTCCACTATTCAACCACGGTGGTGCTGTGGCGAGGTTTGTTTTGCCAACAGGGTTTTCATTATGTGCTGAAGTGGTTTTAGTCAATTGGTTCGCGTTCTTCACTTGTTAGTATGAGCAAATGCTCTTCTAAATCTGAAGTACAATCGAGGCAAATGGTTAAAATACCCAACACATGATTTGATATATCTTACATGCTTGAAGCAATATATATGCTAATGGAAATTTTAATAATAGGACGCAGAACTCTTCCGCGAGCGATGGGAAAAACTCTTCAAGGAGTTCGTAGACGCAGAAAAAGTAGACCCAAGCAAGATATCAGAGCTATATGATACCATGAAATTCGACGCGCTCCACAACAGGCAGTTCCTAGAATGGGTATTCACACCTGATTCGAGCATGCTCGAGGAAGACCCGTTATCAGTCCCATCTTCGGGCCCCACATCACCCTATCTGGAGGGAAAGCGACCAACAGAAGGATTGAGCACAGCAGATTCCTCGCGCCGAACCTCTCGAAGCGAGATGCGCGATCCACCAGCGGCAATAACGCCAGGGGAAGGTAAAGAACGCTCCCACCTCGCTCAAAGGATAGGATTCCGCCGCCCCTCCAACGCTTTGGAACAACGTAACGCGACACTATCATCCAAATCGATTTCCACAACTGCAACGACAAAACAAACGGAAAGCAATAACAATCAAGAAAGTTACTTCCACCTCTACACGGGCACCGGATCCGGCCCCTCGAAAGTAAAACTAGACGCCCGCCTCTCCAAACTCCGCCAACTCTACAAACTGTGCAAAGTCCTATTCGACTACATCGGACCACAGGAATACGGCATATCCTCTCACGAGAAACTCGAAATCGGTCTCCTCACCTCCCTTCCCCTGTTGAAAGAAATAGTAATAGACCTCGAAGAGATGCAAGCTTCCGAGGGTGCCAAATCTTTTTTTTACTTCACCAAAGAAAGTCATATCTATACCTTACTCAATTGTATTCTTGAGGGTGGGGTGTCTACGAAGATTGCGCGGAAAGCGATACCGGAGTTGGATTATTTGAGTCAGATCAATTTTGAGTTGTATGAGAGTCAGAATGTTACGGAGGTGGGGGAGGAGGAGAGTTTTAATTATAGTATCAGGGTTAGTATTTCGCCGGGGTGTCATACTTTTGATCCGTTGGATGTGTAAGTCTCTCCCTCTCTCTTTGCCAGTCTTGTTTGACTGCCACTTTTGGTGTATGGTTGGATTTGCTAATCTTCTTTCTACAGGCAACTTGATTCGAAACATTCTATCGGGTGTGCCCCGAGGCGGTCACTCACCGCGCATCATCCTTGGAAGGAGGTGCTTGAGACTTTGAGGGAGAAGTTCACTGCGTATGTTTGCAATCCCCCATCTCTCCTTTACTTTCTTCTTTCCCTTAAACTAATCATGTATCTTTACTTGCAGTGTCGACCTACCCAAATCCTTCACAGCGGTTAACCTATCCGAGAAGGGTGTTTTTAGGGACCGAGCTCAATCTACTTATATTGGCGATGAGGGTGGTGCAGATGACGAGTAGACGACGTCCCTGGTATTGGACTTTTTTTTTAAAGATCGATCGCCTGCTTTTCGGTATTATTGTACTTTGCATATTGCATTCGCTTTCACTAGACTTTGGCATTGGCATTGGGTGGTCTAGCATTCTTTTATAAAATGATGATGGCTATCATGATGACGCTAAAGCTGAACGAGACGCGACGTCATGAGAGAAGCAGTCATTCAAGTAGCACGCAGGAATGAAATATTGTTTGCTGTTATTGCTCCAAAACCCGCGTGAAATGACTGAAGTGTGTATCAATCTATTTGACCTCCCCTTCTATATCCCATATGAATAAATTCAAATCAATGCCCATAATTCCAATGGAAGTGGCTATTGACCAACATCCCATGCGTTGAACTCAACCAACACAAACGCCCGCCCATCTCCCATCATATACTCCAAAACAAGACCCAGAAAAAAAGCAAATCTACAACACTCCTTCAAGAATGACTAAGGACACTCCCTCCCTCCATTCCCCCAATTCCCCTCCACCCACTCACTAATCACATCTGTCATCGTCTTCCCCTCAAGATATATTTTCGTATCCGTTTCATTGACTTTGTGTCCCAGATACTGCAACGCGAGTAATACCCACGGTTGGATAAATTCGTTGTAGACTACATCAACGACAACATCATCTCCATTCTCGTCTTTGGTCTCGACAAGGGTGGGGCTGGATTTGGGGTTGAGGTTGAGGTCAAGGTTGAGGTCGAGATCAAATCCGATGGTCGCTTGTATACAATTGGGTACGTTGTAGAATTTTATGGGCGTGTGAATTGTGTCGTCGCCGTCGCGGCCTAGGTCGTCTGTGGTTGTGTAGCCGGGGAATGGTGTTGGTTCATCGTCTTTGGTGGATTTGTGGGGATGGAGTGGCGCTTGGATTGAATCGCCAAAGTAGGTTGGAGCATATGATTCGAAATTTGAATACTCATTCTCCGTGGAGTCAGCATTGGGCTTTTGGCGCCGACTGTTCATTTGTTCAGGCTCTGGTAACATCCAAGGTTCCAATCCATACTCTTTGGCCACATCCGTCATGATAGACCCTTCACTATTCAGAAGTTCTAGTACTCGGGAAGCAACCTTTAGTGGTACATCCGCTACGTAGTGAAAACCGCTTGTGAATGGAGAAACTAGGTATTCGGTATCCCTCGTGAATGGGCCGTGAAAGACGTCGAAGCGTACACTGCCTGTATTGGTAATGACGAGGGCTTTCTTGCCTTGTACTGACGCCCGTGGGGATGTAGCGAGTTGGGTGGGGAGAACTGATTTCTCTAGCCAGGAGAAGATACTGTTGTTTGAGGGGTATGGTGCCCGGTTTACGAAGAGGTCTTGTGGGACGCATCCGCGTATTTTGTTCAAGTGTAGTTCTGCGCGAGCGGAAGCGATGGCGTTGGAGACGTTGGAGCCTTTTCCCGTAGGGAAGGTACTGCTGTTTGTGTTCGAGTGGTGGTACATGGAGAAGAGGTTGTTATCCATATACCGGCGTGCGAATTTTGGTCCTGCTAAGCTTGCTGGCACGATGTCTTTACCTTCATTGTGGCCGCTTGACAGTCCCGACACAGACAAGAAGCCAATGGTCTCCATGTATCGGCCACTCTCCAAAGCCACCGATTTCTTATCGTAGACTTTGTAGTCTCTGATGTGGCTGTGTCCGCCCAGAAACACGACGGGTGTATCCCATTGCTCGCCGCGGATTGACTTGAAGACGGCATCGTATTCTTTTGAGCGGATGACAACATGCCCAAATACCAGTATTAGGTCCACGTCTTTATCCCGGATAGCTTTCTGGAACCATTCTTCCTTCACTGTCTGCTCCACAGGCTGGATGACCGTATTATTCGCATTTCCTGTAAAGTCAAACATAAATCCGAACGCCAGAATCCGTATTCCTTGATTCTTAGTGGTGAATTTCTTGTATCGCGGTGCTAACGGCACCAACTTTCCAGTTTTGGGATCTACAATATCCAAATTTGAGGCCAGGTAGTTCCCCTTGAAATCCGGCACGGTTACACTGTATTCGTTCTCCGATGAGTTCTGCTTGTAGAGTTCGTGGTTACCGGAACATATCAAGTCTATGTGCTGCTCTTTCAGAATATCAAACGTGTACCGCCCTTTCGGTTCTGAGCTATCGTAAAGACCATTTCCTTCTACGCGATCACCAGTGTCGATTAGGAGGAGGTCTACGCCTTCGTCGTCGGCTTTCTTATGAAGGTGTTGCGCAAATGATATGTAGTCACCCCAGTCTGCTGAAAAAGAGGGTCTATATCACTCGTTAGACCTATGAAACTTGGTACCGAGGTGATGTAGTCATACTCTTGCAGATGCCCTCCAAACCACCCATGAACATCCGTTGTATGCAGTATATTCAGTTGCGCCCAAGGCAAATCCCGCAGTGGAGCAGGCAGAGCGGGGCGTGCATCTGGTTGAACAGCACCGGCTATGCCAACAAGACCTGCGAGAAGGAGAGGAAACATGCTGTTATTTGTAAAGAAGAAGAAAGCCCGCAAAGCTCCAGCTTTTTGTTGTCGGCGCTTGAGGCTCTTCTGCCTACATGGCTTGGCATGACGAAAGCGAATTAAAAAGTGGGTCAGCGGACCCTTTTGGCGGGATCTCCTTCACTAGCGTGGTCCTGGGATCTGGACTGTATCGAAGTGACCAAGTCTTATAAGATGCGATTGTTATTGACAAGGTGGTAGTTTGACAGGTCGGGACTGTATCTAGCTTTAGTCAACTCCAACGGCGTGGTTGACAACAATAATATGGTTGTCATTATTAGGAGTATGCAATTAAGCAAGTTTTTCCTTCATGGAGAACTTGTATGGAGTAGTTCTCTCACTCGAAGCAAACAATCAATGTCTCGGACCCTCACAAACACATACACGTGGAGCTACCACTGCTTCTTTTACCATCTTCATATGTAGCCGCGTGTTGCTTTGCCCATCAATGTTGAAATCCGTTATCAAAGACTTCAGCAAGAACACTTGATTGTTCAAAAGCGGGATTGGCTATCCTCAGCATTGCTAATTGCATTCTCATGGTCGTTTTGCGCCTCCCATTGCCCAAATTACACGATGTAAACCATGCACAGGAGCCGTGGGTATGCTGATTGAGATGGATGATGTTGGGACCGAGTCCTGTGTTTGATAATCCTGTGTCATGCCGCACTCCGGTAAATCGTCCATCGATAATCACTCCGCCCTTCACGGCGTACATAACGTCCAGTCGACATTGCTTTCGGTAGCCGTGAGTAGGCGAAGTGAACTTCTAACTATTCAGTTCGAGTCATATGCTGTGAAGATTTTAAGGTAAAATGAGTTTCATTCAGTCAACACAACTTCACTGCAGCCTGAGACTTCAGTATAAAGTGGCCCGTGCGCACCTCAACCAGCTGCAAAAAGCGCGTTCCTCGCAACAACGTTTCCAAACATAAAAACTCCTAACAATCCATTCCCCCACCAAGAATCATCAAAATTCTCACTCAATGGCTCCGAAAAAGACCAAAGCTGCCGTCAAAAAGCCAGCCGCGACCAGAATAACGACGAGAAAGCCAGCGGCCGTCTCTGCTTCAAAACCTGCCACCAAACCTGCCGCCAAACCTGCCGTTAAACCTGCCGTTAAAACCGCTACAAAGAAGCGAGCAAGCGATGCAATCGAGGACAATCGACGGGCGAAGCGTCCTCGGACTGACGAAGCAGAAGAGAAACCCCGCAAAACTGCCGCAAATACCATCAAACCAAAGGCTGTAAAGGCTCCGAAATCAAAAAACATCATCAACCAGGTTCCCTCCACCCGTCAAAACGTCTACGTCTTTGGAGACGGCACTTCAGGTGAACTCGGATTCGGCGCCACCAAGAAAGCAACTGATATCAAGCGCCCACGACTCAATAACAATCTTGATGCAAAGTCTGTTGGTGTCATCGCCCTCGCAGTGGGAGGCATGCACACCGTTGCCCTCACTGAGGATCAAAAAATACTTACATGGGGTGTCAATGACAATGGCGCACTTGGTCGCGATACAACATGGACGGGCGGGTTGCGAGATGTCAGCAATGACAACAAGAGCGACGCGTCCGACTCTGAAGATGAAGACCCAGGGCTGGAGCTTAACCCCAATGAATCACTACCTACCGCAGTCCTTTCATCAGCATTTCCTGTAGGCACCGTTTTCGTTCAGATTGCCGCCGGCGACAGCTGCAGCTTCGCAGTCACTGATGAAGGACTTGTATATGGCTGGGGCACATTCCGTAACGATCAGGGCATTTTCGGCTTCACCCTCGACGACGACCGCAAGATCGTTAAGCAGCAAAACACTCCAATGCTCATCAAAAGCTTGAAGAACATTGTCCAAATTGAATGCGGCGAAAACCACGCCCTCGCTCTTGACAACAAAGGCATAGTCTACGCCTGGGGTAGTGGTCAGCAGGACCAACTGGGCCGTCGCCTTGTCCAGCGCCACGCCGAAGTCAACCTCCTCCCAACACCAATCGCACTTCCCAAGCGTGGCAAGATCGTATCCATTGCTGCTGGACCGAATCACTCTTTCGCTGTGACTAACGATGGTGAAGTGTGGTCATGGGGTCTCAACAGTTTCGCTCAGACTGGAATTCCTTACCCCGAGACCGTCGATAATGATATCGTCACCGGTCCTACCAAAGTCACAAGTTTGAAGGGTCATATTATCACAATGATGGCCGCAGGTGGACAGCATTCCCTGGCCCTAACAAGAGACGGCACAACATTATCATTCGGCCGTATGGACAACTTCGCTCTTGGTCTCGACAGTTCAAAACTGCCGCTCGACGACGACACAGTAGTGCGCAAGGATGAGAATGGCAAACCCCGTGTTCTTTTCCAGCCCACTGCTCTCAAGGATGTTCCCACTGCTCGCTTCATATCCTGCGGTACCGATCATAACATTGTGATTACGAAATCCGGCAAGGCTTACTCATGGGGATTCAATGAGTCTTACCAGTGTGGTCAGGGAGGAGAGGAGTCGAATATCAAAGTCCCTACACTTATTGGCAATGGGGCTCTTAAGGATCAAGAGTTGGTTTGGGCTGGATGTGGTGGTCAATTTTCTGTGCTGAGTTCGAATGCTTAGGGTTCGAAGTGCTCGATTTATTATACTTCTCTCTTGTATTGAGCGCGCCCGACTTTGCTTTTCCATATCTCGAGAGGTGGGATTTGCATTGTAGGCGTTAGGATTAGGTGGGTCTTTTTTTTAATTGAATAATGGCGAATACCCAGGGGATTTGAAGGCTTCAATGTAGCTAGTTTTAGTTCATGCATTGCGCAACTACAGAGTGGAAAATGAATTGCATCACGTATTGCACTGGCTATATCATCTGAACTCTGTACTGTTCGTGCTGTAGTTGATTCATACAATGTGTGCCTAAATAGACAATACCAGGGTCCTGCCCCTGATCACTAAAAGTGGGAGAGATCAAATAATGAGGTTTCTAGTTAGGTGTCAAATAATGAGGTGTCTATTTAGGTGTCGACGACGCACAAACCTGACAGATACCAGCAGTGCTAGGAGTTGTGAATGTACTCAATCTAACTGGAATATATCAAAGTTGTTCCTCGATGCCACAATCCTTTCCTCCAATAACCATCTGTACCAAACAACTAATCTTCAACACCCTCCCCGTTTCCCTCTTCACCTCCACACTACCCCCCTTTTCCACTACGACAATCTTCCCATCCACACAAACCCTTCTCCACCTCCCATCCTCATCTTCTTCTTGAAACTCCACAATCATACTATCAACGTCTTCATACCCCACCGCTGCATCTTCAACATGTTTCCCATTATCATACGCCAAACCTAATATCCTCATCGCTTCCTTTCCGTCCACGTGCCCAAAATGTACGACCCTTAAATTCCCCTCCAGTGGTGCAGAAAGCGGTGATATCGTAAATGTTTTCTCTAGATTTGAGACCAAAGTAGCGAGGATGTAACTATGTTCCGCGCGGGGGATCTCTTCAAAGGATGTCCCACCGCTGTTATTATTGGGGTCTTTTCTGAAGAGAACGACGCGTGCTTTGTACTTGTGTGGGGTGGAGCCATCGGAGGGGTAGAGTGCTTCCTTCGCTGCCATGGCAAAACGTTGTATTCCGTATTTGCGGTATTCGGCTGTATCGCTATCGGCCACGAGACCGGCGTGGAGACCCCAACTACAGACTACGGCGCCGTAGAGGATGGGTTTGCTTCCTTCTTCTCCGTCATCGTATAGGGGTAATCCTTCATGTTTGCATCCTTCATCCGCTAGTAGGCGTGCTCCCAGGGAGAAGATGGCTTTGAAAAGGGGAAGGTGTTTCGGTTGCCCTCTTGCTAGTGTTGATAGACCGGTTGTGTTGTCTGCTGTTATACCACTGGAGTGGGCGAGGGCGTTGCCGGTGCCCATGGGGAGGAGCGATATAATTGGTTCGACGTAATCTCGCGAGTGGGGAGTGGACATCATTGCGTTTAGGATGTCGACGATGCCGCCGTCGCCGGAGAGGAGGGTTATTCTTTGGGCGATGCCGGAGTTGGCGCGTTGGAGGAATGTGTTTTGGGTCAGTTCTGATACTGTGCTTGCGGATTGCGTGAAGTGGACTGTGTAGTCTTCGTTTTCGTTGATGTCGAGGAGGTCGAGGAAGGGGTGGAGTGTGTCGTGGTAGAAGGATGGTGCGAGACCGGTTCCTGATAGGGTTGAGATTACTACGTGGGTGTTTGGGGAGTTGTCGTCATCTGTGGTCGTTAGTATTAAACAGCCAGAAGAAGAGAATATAGCAACAAAAGATACAAGGAGAATTGCAAGGCTGGCCCATCCTCTATGCTATGGATGGCAAGAAATACTAAGAGAAAGGTGTATTTACTTCTAGGCGGTAGATTGTCTTTCGCCAATTGTATATCATAGACGTCCAAAAAGCTTGAGTTTAGGTCTTTTGCCAAAAGAGACTGAAGCTTGGGCGTGCTCTTCGCATCTTTCTCGTCCTGTCCTTTTGTCTCTTCGACAAATATGACGTTCCAAACATTCTCTTCCAATTTCCTAGCTCCTACAATGTTCTCAAGACGCAATTCATGAACTGTATCACTCTCCGTGTACTTCAAGAATTTGTCAGACACATGTTCAACGTTCACAGCATTTACGGAGGCCATTTGATAGTAAAGACTGCTTCAATATCAGCATTAATTCCAATAGCAATATTAAAAAGATGAGGCTCAATAGCCTCACATTAACTCAACCTTCCATTCATGTGCGAGGGGACTTGAATGTGGTCTCTATGATTTCAGGAATTGAAATTGCAAGAAATGGAGCTTACCGACTAACTCCCGCGATCTAAGTGTGGTATCTAAGGTTATAGAGGGAGACATCGTGACAGAGGTGAGCAGTAAGACTTAAACATAGGCAGGAGCAAGGCCCAGTTCCGAAAGACGTGATTCACTTCGATAAGCACAGTTCCTGCCTAACTTGGACGCCTGAGGCTCCAATTGATAATTGGACGTCCATAAGAAAAGGTCGGACGGGAGTAAGTTGACAATTCATCGAAAGCAATTCAATTTCTGTTCTTCTCTTGACTCCTTGTTGAAGTCCAAATCGAAAGATGAATTTCCCGTCTGTCAGAATTTTCCAATCGGACAGAAAACGGCGTGCGTATTCATAAAACAACGAATCTCAGTCTGCCCAAAATGGCACAACCTAAACAATTCAGTCTCAGGCCACTTTTGCAAACAAGTGCCACTACGGAAGACAGCTCCGTGGCATTGGAAGGCAGCTTTCGAATCCATATTAAAAGAGATGATATGGCTGCGTTGGGTATCACAGCAGATCAACCTATCTTGCTCAAATGCGAAGCAACTGGAGCCAGTGGAGTTGGAATAGCTTGGGCTTCGAATGAACCAAAAAATCAAGGATCTCCACCATTTGTCAAAGTTTCGCATGCGCAGAATCAGAGATGTGGCTTTGCATATCAGAATAAGTGTACCATTTCCAAATATTTGGGGGCCTTCATATTGATCAAAATTATTACCATTTCTGATATTACTGCGAGGGGAGGGTTGAAAGGTGCGATTGACGGTATAGAAGACTGGATATTATGGGCTGGAATAAGTCTTGGTAAGTAGATGCGTAATACCGAGACGATTACGTTCTTTTTAACGGAGGCACAGCCCAGCTGGGTGCAGTTGATTCAAGCGGTACTCTTGAAGTCCAGCCCTGGATCAATCATATCAAAGGAATGAAGCGACGCTTTAAGATTGATAAAATTGTAGCACAGAGCTCACCTGACTCAGAGAACGGAGCCTACATTCCATATTACTTCAATCTCAAAAACAGCAGAGTCGAAATTGCAGGATGCTTCACACCTATCGTGAACGAAGACTTCACGCTACCAGTTCGGTCTGTCGATGCTAACAAATCCTTGCAATTTGAGTTTGAAGGTCTTAAAGGACTTGACGAGCAGCTGAAAAAGCTCTGTCAACATATCTCAAAGATCAATCGTGTTCTAAACGAACATCAAAGATGTTCAAAGTATAGTCGGCCTAGTCCGGTACTTATCCATGGGCCTTCAGGTGAGACAAAACCCAGCACCGTTCGAACGTTCAGCACTGCATCCAATCACTAATATCCAGTAGGCGTCGGCAAGACGACTGTTCTCGAGAAGCTAGGAAATGCAAACTGGAACAAGGTCGTCCGTGTAGACAGCTCGTCTGGTCGAAAACCCGACACAGCATTGCCTAGATTATTTTCAGAAGCATTTTCTGCTCAGCCTAGCCTAATCTTACTTGATGACCTGGACTTTTTTGCTGGCAGCAAATCTGATTCACGAGATTTTGCATATAGCCTCTCCCGAGAGATCCATAAACTCGCAGGATCTAGTGTCCAAGTGGTGGCAAGCGTGACTTCTCTTAGCGGTATCGACCAAAAGTTACTAGATTGCTTCAAAATCGATATAGAACTTCCAATACCGACATCTATGACAAGACTGGATATCTTGAAACACTTCACTCCGAAGATGTCTGCTGAACTGCTGGAAAATGTTGCAGACCGCACACATGCTTTCACGGCAAGAGACCTTGACAAACTTTGTCAAATCGCCTATGACGCTGCAGACGAGAGGGCCACCAACCTTGTAGACAGTGCTGAAGCGTATCAGGAAGCAGAGATCACAAAAGACGACTTCGAACGTGCATTACTGCTGGTGCATCCGTCCATTATGAATGAGGCATATATCGAAGTGCCAAAAGTCTACTGGTCGGACATTGCTGGCTCAGAGGAAATGAAAGAGAAGCTTTGGGAGGCTGTGAATCTTCCATTTGAGGTGAGTACCATTGTTCTTAGTTCGATCTAGAAAAACTTCATGATACTAAAATGTTTCAAAAGCACCCCGACGCTGTTGAACAAGCCAACGTCCAACCCAGCGGTGGCATTCTCCTCTACGGCCCTCCTGGTTGCTCGAAGACTCTCACAGCCAAAGCACTTGCCACAGAGTCTGGTCTCAATTTTATCGCTGTCAAAGGCCCAGAGCTCATCTCCAAATATGTGGGCGACTCTGAACAAAAGATTCGAGACGTCTTTCGCAAAGCACGGGCAGCTGCACCATCTGTCATATTTTTCGACGAGATTGATTCTATAGCACCCAACCGTGGAGCAGGTCACGAAGGCCTCAATACTGTAGCAACTTTGTTGAACGAGATGGATGGTGTTGAAGATGTCAAGAGAGTACTTGTGCTAGGCGCAACGAATCGGCCAGATGCAATCGATCCTGCATTGTTACGACCGGGACGATTTGGGCACACGCTATATATTGGTCCACCGCAGACGAAAGCTATTGAGCAGATCTTGGAGATGCAAACTAAAAAGATGCATCCTGCAGAAGATTTGGGACTCGCCGATATTGCTCGAAAAATGAGTAACTTTGCAGACGCTTATTACTCTGGTGCAGATGTATGGGCGCTGTGCCAAGCTGCTGCCGTCAAGCTGGCACGGGAATGTGTCAAGCGTGGCGAGCTTGTCGGCCTAGAGAAAAGACACTTATTGGAGGCTTTGGAAGTCTCGACACCCTCACTATCTCGAGAATCCGTCGAGGAATTGCGAAAGTGGAGCATTACGGGAACAACACGACGTTGAGAAGAAAACGTAAAACCCTAGGCAATGCCACAAAGTGCAATCAGTTATTTCCAGTCGTCCAATTAGCTTCTTTCACATCGCAGAACACATTGCCGCGGATGAACAGCGCAAATGTACTTCGACTACTACCGCAAGGACTGAAATAGAACAAGGCAAGATCTGTAGCCACACGCATGCGGCGAGCATCCGTGAAAGCAGATCGGCTGATTCAATCCGATGATAACAGGGGTAATGACATGACAGATTGACAGCGCTCACACAGCTCGTGCATATGCGCCGGATACGGGCATCGACAAGCTGGCTAATGCTAGTAATCTAGCATGTGACAACTCTCAAGTCAGTGCGAATGCTTCGATTATCGTGGGCGATAGTTTCCGACTAGGCTCCGAATCCCCTACTCACACGATCAAGAGCTCAGCGCACGACAATTTGTAGCCATGCGCAAGTTTGGTGGAGAAGCCCAGACTCAGCCTTGTTCATACCCCTGCTTCTCGCGCTTCCATATCAGTTAACGAAATTCATTGGATGAATCGATATCGAGGGCCAAGGCTAAAGGCTAGGGGATCGTGCAAAGGTCCAGAAGTGAGTATAGTGTTCTCCGTCCAAGCGAGGAGTTTACGCCAGCGTTCTATAGCCACAAACGAGCGGTCCTGGAGTGTTGGATACAAAAGCCACCAAGGGGCGATAGGCGACGAAAACCCCGTTGAATGCGAAGCAGCGGTGAGTAAGTACAGTTGTGGCGATTGTGGTTAAAGCACACGACCAGCTTTTGCGTGGTAGACTTGATTTTCTACGGCGTAGCTGCAATGCTGCATTGTGACAATTCACTCAGCTTTCATTGGCTAGTTTGACGATGATGTGGGGCTGTCGGGACGTTGGATTTATTTTAGGGACGTTCCAAGACTTCGGCCCAGAACGCCACGATCGCCTCGAACATGGAGATCACGCCTTTGCGATCAACTCAAGCTCTAGGGTCTTTGTGCAATAGTAGTGGATATCTTTTACAAACCTGTAGCTTCAGGCTCGCTGACATCGTCGACAAGATCAAAAATTATTCATCAGCCTCCTGAGCCAACTGTGATGAAGGAGACCGAACAGCGCTTACGTCTTACACTGGGAAAGTGAATCCCCAGCCTACCCCTTTCTTGGTTTGAATTTGTATATTCTGTATCGTCGGGACGATCAGGCTGTTACTGGGACGCCACGATATTCTGTAGTCAGCGGGGAACTGCAGAATCGCTTATGAAATGCCACTTTCGGAAACACGGAGATCAAGGGATGATTTTAGACCACTTGATGGTCGGAATGGCACCGGCCAGGCCGCTTCAGCTCTCCACACAACAAGTCTATCCTTGACTCTGTATATATAAGGTCGTTTTCAAATGGTTCCGAAGGACATCAAAATCAAGGTTCGTCCTTCTTGTCTGCCTTTGTGTTTCGCTTCATTTATCATCGTTATTCGCCATTTTCATCTTTGACCTTTTATATTCTTGTTACCTTGAATCTAAGCCGTGATGCTATCTCGAGTCTTTCCCGTTGCTGCTATCTTCTCCGTGATACTATCTGTTGTATCTGCAGGGGACGATGAGTGGTTAAGCCCGGTATACAACGACATTTACAAGAATCCTTTACCTATACCTCCAGTGAAAAACAAGATCACGTAAGTCCTGCTTGTACGCGTGCACGCAGTCCTGCTAATTATTACCACAGCACATACACAAATACTACCACTGGTATTTCCATTGATTACTATGAAGTCACGATCAGCGAGTTTGAACAGCAGATTTATCCCGGAAAGAAGCCAGCCAAGCTCATCGGATATGATGGGATATCGCCAGGTCCAACATTCATGATGGAAAAGGGCAGAGAGGCTGTGGTAAGGTTCATCAATAAAGGAAAACGAGAAAGCGCTATACATCTCCATGGTTCCTACAGTAAATTACTTGACATTTCGCAACGAGCTCTCGCTAACACTGTCATAGGCAGAGCGCCATTTGATGGATGGGCAGAGGACACGATTAAAGTGGGCGAGTACAAAGACTACTACTATCCTAATGGTCAGTCAGCAAGGACTTTATGGTATCATGTAAGAAAACTATCCAAAGCTGTTTATCATCATGACTTATTATATACAGGACCACGCGGAACACATCACGGCGCAAAATGCATATTTTGGCCAAGCTGGGTTCTACATCCTCCATGATCCTGCCGAAGATGCTCTGGGGCTCCCGAATGGCAAATATGATGTGCCGCTGGGTCTATCCGCAAAACAATACAACTCCGATGGGACTCTTTTTGACCCCATTTCCGAAACAACGAGTCTTTATGGCGACGTAATTCATGTAAATGGACAGCCTTGGCCCTACCTGACTGTTGAGCCACGAAAATATCGTTTTAGACTACTCGATGCCTCCATCAGCCGAACATTTCAGTTATATCTCGAGGCCGTCACTAGCAAGAAGAAGGTCTCTTTCCAAGTCATTGCCTCGGACGCTGGTCTTATCTCCAAACCAATTACAACAGACAATCTCTACATATCCATGGCGGAACGTTGGGAAATCGTTGTAGATTTCTCAGCGTACAAGGGCCAGAGTATCGACATGAGGAACTCCCGCGATGTGGGAGCAGATGAAGACTACAACAGCTCAGACAAAGTCATGAGATTCAACGTGCTCAATTCGGCACCTGTATCTACTGCAAACAATGGCGCCCCTCCTTCGCCACTTCGAACTGTACCATTCCCGCCACCAAAGACCAAGAGTGATAGGAATTTCAAATTCGAGAGAACCAATGGGGAGTGGAGGATTAATGGAGTGGCATTTGCAGACGTCCAAAATCGCATTCTCGCAAAACCACAGAGAGGCGCATTGGAAGTGTGGACGCTTGAGAACTCAAGCGGCGGATGGTCCCATCCAATTCACGTCCATCTCGTCGACTTCCGGGTCATCAGTCGGACGAGCGGTAAACGCGGCGTCCAAACTTACGAAGCTGAGGCTTTGAAAGATGTTGTATGGCTTGGCCCCAATGAGAAGGTCACAGTCCTCGCTCAATACGCGCCCTGGGATGGAGTCTACATGTTCCATTGTCACAATCTCATCCACGAGGATCATGATATGATGGCTGCTTTCAACGTAACTTCTCTTTCAAATTGGGGTTACACTGACACCACCAAATTCTTGGACCCCATGGAGGACCGCTGGCGTGCGAAGCCATACCCTCCTGTCGAGCCAGTCATGGAAAAGCTTCGCATGTTCTCACAGCTTGATGCGTACTCGAGTGTCAAGAAGGTTCAGTTAGCTTTGGACGCCTATTGGAAGACAGCGACAAACACGCTGATAAAGGTCAAGCGAGCACCACCGACGCCGGTACCAAGAGCGAGGATTTGAGATTCGTTCTGATCTCAACTCTAACTATGTTGGAGGTGGAGTTCTTGCTGGTCCTTGATATGAATACTTGTAAATAGATGAAGGATAATATTAATGTTTAATAACTACCCTTAACCATGATTACTCTTAGCTTTGAGAGTGCTGAGCTTATGTCATTTTTGCAGGATCTTGACGTACAAAAGTTGCATCGAATGTACTTGAACTACTCCTCAGGTTTTTGAAAGCTAAGGATCGCGGAGTGGTTTTACTCGCTTCACTATATCAAAATTGATATAGTATTTCTATGTACTCTAGTTATAGAAAAGTAATAGTACTAGAAATTATAAGTATACTTATTTAGTTTCTATATTGCTGAAGTGATAGTTATAGGTCGAAATCTCGGCATGGGCATACCCTACTTAAAAAACCTAAGGAGTATTAAAAATAAATGATCTAAAGTATTCATAGCTTAAGGTACTAGTGGGGGGATTTTAAGTTTTGCCATAGATATCTTGCGTATCAGCTATGGGTTGTTGCAAACACTACAACAGATAGACAGCTGTATTGGCGCTTCGCTGTAGCCTATGCGCCACAGTGCTAAGCGCCCATTCTTTGCAACATACACACTTCTACTTGTTTGCTACTTCCTTTCTTCTCTTTCCTCTTGTCCATCTCTCATCACTCGGTCTCACCATGAGCGATTCAGCGATACCTCCACGACCTCCACAATTGCCACCGCTTGCGCCCCCCTTTGATGGTCTTGAGCGTATTAGCGGCCGGGCTTTCAAATCAGGTGATTCGGCCATAGTCAAGCGTGAAGATGTTTATCAAGTCCGACGAGAAATCGAGGCCCTTGAATTCGTTCGACGCTGGACATCGATTCCTGTACCTCAGGTGATCGAGAAGAACTTGAATGACAGCCTTACCTGGTTTTCGATGACAATGATCCCAGGTCGATCTCTCGCCGACTCCTGGTCTTCCATGGGCGAGCAAGCTCAAGTAACTACACGGAATGAACTGCGGAACTACCTCAACGAGCTTAGAGCAATACTGCCCCCCGACCCGCCCTACATTGGATCATGCACTGGGGGCCAGGCGTGCGACCATCGCTTAAACAAAGGGTTTCTATGTGGGCCCTTCAATTCAGAATCGCAGTTCAACGATTATCTGGTAGGTCCCGTGAGGCGATGTCCTCGTCAAGAATTCGTGGAACGCTTTCGCCGACAACTTGCCGATGACCATGGAATTGTATTTACCCACGCAGATCTTGACGGAGATCATATATTCGTCGAGCCAACAACCGGGAAGATAACTGGTATTATTGATTGGGAAACAGCGGGTTGGTGGCCCGCGTATTGGGAGTATACCAAAGCAAGGTATGGAACCAGATATCAAACGTGGTGGAAGAAATTGATTTCAGAGGTTTTGGATCCCTATGAAGATGAACTCCTGGTTGAATATGACCTTCAGGACTTCTGATTGTAAAATATCAATATGGAGCTCGAAGGGTGTACCGGAGCTCTATCTCGATAACGTAAAAGACATGAATTGAAACAAAAGTGAGCCATCCTTGACGCGTAAAACTTATTCTAGCGCATGAATTCGGTAACAGCGGTAATGAAGTGCGTTTACGAGCACCTCCCAGCACTTTTACAGAACTGTTACAAAACCTGCTCCTAAGGTGTTGCTTGCGAACAGAAGCAGATTTGATAAAATGAGGCGTAGTTTTTACTGGAGAGTACGAGTATCCCGCTAATCTATCTCCGAAAGTCCAATTACGACGGGACTTGTAGCACCAACACCAATTTCGTCTATACTCTATAACCAAACCATTCCAAGTAGAGTTTTTTCAGATTTCTTCGTAATTGACCAACATGCGACGCACATATTCTGCAATGTCGGGCCTTCTTTCCCTCTCCAGCCGTGCACATGCTATCTTCCTGTGAATGACGTAAATAGTAGTAGGAAGTAGTACGCTTGTACGGTCTGATGGAACAAACACGAATGAGAACATGAATCTTACGATTCCTTTGAATCTATAGTTTGACTGAGTCTTCTAATATTGCCGCCCGTTCAAATTACGTTCGGGCGACTCAGTATTGACTATGAAATCTCCACTGACAATATTTCCCGGAACGATGCGGCCTCCAGCGCACATTCAAGATCCTGTGGAAGTATTGAAACATCCAAAAGAAGCGAAGAAGCACTTCATCACCTACGTCAGAGAAGAGGTTCTGGTTCTCAATTTCTACCGGACGCACATGCTCTACTTTATCATTGTCATCCTCGTCTCGTCTGTGATAGTTTATGGAGAGGGATTAGCCAATGGCTCTACCGAGTTTGATGGCAGGCTTAGGTATATTGACTGCTTATTTCTATGCTGTAGCGCTATGACAACTACAGGTGAGTATCAGCTTTGTTCACTTTCACTGTTTGTACTCATTGCTTCCAGGATTGAATACGGTAAATCTTGGAAACATAACTGCTTTTCAGCAAGCAGTTCTGGCAGTCTTGCTTTTTATAGGCAATGTAACATTTGTTTCCACTTTTGTGGTGTTGATTCGAAGGCATTTTTTCAGAAGCAAGCTCAAAGAGATGGTCACTCACTCGAGAGCAGCGAGGCAAGCAGTTGAAGACATTGAGAAACAAGAGTCGAACAAGTCACAAGCAAAAAAAGGAGGTGAAATGACATGGAAAGGTAACACAACAGCCCACAATTCGGACAACCAACGGGATCAACATTTGCGGAAAAGAAGGGCGTGTAAGGAAGAAGACGAAGCCCCTATGATCAAGAAGTCTGCGAATGTCCATCACCAATCCGGTCTCGGAACATTTCCAGCACCATGGGAGATTGGAATTGTGCGACGCTTCGTATCCTATCCTTTCCGGAAGCTGGCGCGGGATAGAAGACAAAAGAAACAACACCCCTACGTGTCTTTCGATGTCAAATTCGACAATCGCGGACGGTTTCACGCTTTGGACGAGATGGAACGCCGCGAGCTCGGCGGAGTAGAATACCGTGCTCGTGGTACACTACTCTATATCCTTTGCGCATACCAGATATTGTGGCTCGCACTTGGTACTGTTTTTTTAGTACCGTATGTTTACCGCCGCGAAGTCGTCGAGATTCTGCACTCTGCACAGCCTGGAAATCTCAAACCAGGTTGGTTTGGGTTCTTCGTTGTCATTACTGGATTCTGCAATGGGGGCCTGAATCTACTCAATGCCAACTTCATCCCTTTGTACAAGAATTACTTCATTCTGATAGTCGAGGCCGTATTAACTGTGGCCGGAAATACTCAATTCCCCATCTTCCTGCGATTGCTCATTTGGACCTTGTCAAAAACAACTTCTCAAAACTCGTCACTTGGACAGTCGCTAGCATTCTTGTTGCATCACCCAAGGAGGTGTTTCATATATCTCTTCCCCAGCAAGGAAACTTGGTACTTGTTGACCATCCAAATCAGTATCGATCTTACCATGTGGGTTCTGTTCGAGATCCTCAATATTGGTATGCCCGCTGTTGATGCCATGCCCACTAATGTTCGAGTGTTCGATGGGCTTTTCCAAGCCACTGGTTTACGGACTTCCGGTGCTTACATTATAACAATGACCTCTCTTGCTCCAGCATTATTGATCGCCTATCTTATTGCAATGTACATTTCGAGCTTTCCCATTGTCATGGCTTTACGACAAACGAATACGTACGAAGAACGCTCGATTGGACTGGACAAAGGGAACTCATCAGGAGGATTGGGACTGCATCTCAAGCGTCAATTGGCGTACGATATCTGGTTTCAAATGTTTGCTTGGTTCCTCATCTGCATTGTGGAAAGACATAAACTCGTCATCAACCAAGATGGATTTTCAATGTTCTCAATACTTTTTGAGGTGACTTCTGCCTATGGGACAGTGGGGTTGTCCACCGGGGTGTCGTACGATAATTACTCGTTGAGTGGGGCTTTCCAGACTCTGTCCAAGGTCATCATGCTTGCTGTTATACTGAGGGGAAGACACAAGGGCTTGCCTTTGGCTATTGATAGAAGTATCCTGATTCCTGGAGAAGATTTGATGCATAAAATGGATCAAGAGTACAATGGATATGGCGATCAGAAGAGCTCAAATAAAGAGAGAATTTCAGCGCAGGGAACAGAAGCTGGTGAAGGAATCCTGGAGGATATAAACAATCGCGAAGGGGATAAGGGGTCAGCCGAATCAGAAGAATAGATGAATACGCATCACGAACCAAATCGAAACATGCATAAATCATCATTTGCGGGCATATTACTCCCTCAAGTAATTATATTTGGAAGGCCAGATAGATACTAGATTTTTAGAATGGGTATATAGACCTTTTCTTTCAGTCGAGAATAGTTAAACAAAATAATTGCAGTCTCCAATGGTTGTGCAGATGAAAATCCGCCGCCCGCGAGCACGCTTATTCGACTTGACAAAGCTAGTGTTGATACTCCTGGTATACGAATGTTTCGGACTCATCCCATCCGGCTTCAGACGTCCCTGAGGACCGTACAAGTAAACAGCCTTATGAACTTAAAGGTCCCAGCATGGTAGTCCGTAAGCATACTTCGGCCTCCTAGATTAGTGAGATCCTTCCAGAGAGTCTCGTAAGGACAGCATGCATTAAGCTCCTCGTATCCCATGCCATAGCCATACCGGAGATTCATTGATATTATGAACCAGATGTGGAACCGTCAAACATGAAATGAGGAAAGGAATGGTCCTGCTAACTCTCTAGGCTCAACGGATTTTGAGGTCACAAGGTAGCCTTACCGACGCCTCAAGAGCAGTTGGAGGCATAGCTTTTCGATCGTGAAAACGAGCTAGTAGGTTTAGAGAGCCTATGGATTGTAAAAGGCAATGAGAAGCGGAGATGGAGGTTGGGTGGAGATGAGTATGGTTAGGCTGTGATTTCCGCAAATGAATAATATATCTCGCTTTGGTGCATCACCCTTAAGAAGATAAAGATGATCTTGTCTGCTCGACTTGCTTGTGTGTGAAGGTGCTGTGTTATGACCAATGGACGTTGTTGCTGAGCTTCCTTGGTACAGTTGGCGCCTGCCAGCGCACAGGGGCCGAAGAAAACAACGTCTCTATACCACGCGTCCACTGATTTTGTTGTCAACGTCTGCGAGTTACCGATACTTGCTTCCAAGCAACAGCTGCAAAGAGTGGACGGCCAGCAGCAAGCAGAAGTTGGTGCTGCAGTGCGAGTAATACCCCTTGCAAGTGAAACACTCGCGTACCAAATCCCAATCCAGACTAAACCCAAGTGCCAATTCAACGACTTCACACTCTTCGGACGTATTATCATCACTAACGTGAACAGCTACATCACCATTAGCAGGTAACAAACCGGTACACAACTGTGGACGTGTTGTCGCAATGAAAGCCGTCTTTCATGGACGATATCCTCCCTTTCCCCACCGCATACCTCCTCCAACGTCGCGAAACTTACCGCTTCTTTTCACCACATATCAAGAGCAACAATAGGAACTCTCATAGCCACCAGCCTGCCCTCGAAAGCCTCCTATCGCTTCCTCTCAAAGCTGTTTGGGAGGAGCAACTCCTGTATAATAATTTGTGCTCGCGACACTCACAGCCATCCGGCGAGGCGGTATACGCTGAGCGACCACCTTTACCAACCTCACGCAGGTCTGTCATTAGTATCCGGCAACCCTTACAGGCACGTAACATCAGCCCAAGCGCTCTGAAGTAACGATGAATAGATGGAGTACCCCGTGTGGGATTCGATAAGCACCTCGTAGTCTTAGGACGCTATCAGCCCGGTGGACCGCAGCTTGGCCGCAATTGTTGAGTCTACGGACCATAACTTACGTCCGACCACATATCATATAAAGTTGAAAGAGCTTGGATAATGATAGCAATCTCGGACATGGAGACAGCTGGGTTTCGAAAGCTCCATCGCGTGACTCCAGCGCTAAGACGGCTGTATATCACCATTAAAGAGCTTGGAGAGAAGTTTTTGTTTTTTTTTGGAACTTGTGACTGGAAACCGAAAAAGATTTCTCTGCTGTATTGCTGCTGCAGAGGTATACTGGTGACAAGCAAGGTTTGCTTATCCTTAGCCGCATGCTATTATTACCACGCAAGCCAACAGTCGCTAGTTGGACAACAAAACATTCTCTATCTCAAAAATGAGACAGGCGCCAATCGTATGAACTCTTGCAGGACGGTAGGCCTGTACGTGTTGAGGGTTACAGTGCTGGCAATAGGCTTTGTACAGCTTTTACCCTGACCACTGGATGCTTCTTCTGTACTGGCTTGGGGCGCAACAAAGACCACATACATGCGGTTGTGTTGGCATTTTCATCCATAACTGGTGATTTCTTGGGTTTTGACCCCTGGCCCTTCTTGCTTGCATGCATGCATAGGGGCAGCCTAAGAGCCGAGATTGCCCTTGAACATGTCAGGAATTTCGCATAGGACATAGTCTCACAGTGGATTTGCTGCCAATGCATTGGCAGGTATCCCGGCTTTAGAAGTGGTCTCCGAGATATCCGATCCTATCCAGGCTCTTTCTATACGGTGATGCTCTCATTGGTAACATCCGTGCAGACCGTGGCGCATTGCCATCATCATAGGTAGTAATATACGCGCCTGGACTAGTAGTAGCTCCAGCCCGTGCTCCGCACTCCTTTTTAACGGCACTGCTGAATTGGCAATAGCAAGGTGGCAGACGTGTATTGGTATGGTGACTCGATTGGGGACGTCCGGTAGGGCGCTTGGTTCGATCGTTGGCTAGGTCGCACAAGTCCTGCAGCATGGCGCTGCGCTAGAGTATAACTTCTTGTGTTAAGATGCAGTGGGATTCTCTTCTCTTTGACTATAAGAGCCGTCTGTTTGCGCTCGTGTGTGGGTGTATCGTGTGTAGAGTGTTTGTGAAAAGTCGGAGATGCGCTACGCGGTTGGCAGAGGTATGTATGCCCCTATTGTTCTCGCAATGTTAGTTCACGGTTCAAGCACATACTAACGTGGCTCGAGGCTTCGCAATTAGATGCATCCTGATTGTTCTACCTTTAAGTGGCTGATACTTGCCGTGCATCGTTGTGGTGGAGGTTGCGCGCCACTGTCGGCAGTTGCGTTGCGGACAAAACACCACCACCAAAGGTTGCTCCACCTACCAAAGGACACCTGCACCAGAAGAGAATAGATTAAGACTCATTTGTACTGTCTCTTTAAAAACACAGATGATGGCTCTCCATTGTGTTAACTCCGAGTACAGATATTGATGGTGGTTACTACATCATAGCGGACATTCATGGCATTGCATACAATATTCGATCACTCATGGGTGGCCACCACCGGGACTATTCTATCACTATATCAATGGTAAAAACAGAGTGCTTCCCGTCTTCGGACACGGTGGTGGAACGGTGCAATGCCAAGGTAAGTCCAACATTGCATACTAACGTGAATTCTCTAGGGAGTGAGCGAGTGAGCCGAGCCCCCCGGAAAAAAGACGCCGAAAGTCTTACTTAAACCACCCGCCGGGGTGGTTTAAGTTTATGCGCTTTTCTTTTTGGGTAACAGCATGAGGAGAAGAATATACAGGAGAGTATGTATCTCTCTTGTATGTCTCTTTTGCGTGGTGGTGAGGGTGTGGGTAGGTATGGGGGTGGTGAGGAATAGGGAGGAAGGGAGCTAGTGGTGTATTATACGTGTGGCACGACGAGTGTGAGGGTTCGATTCCGGGAGTGTCACCATTTCCTTTTTGGAAGGAGAAGTACTTTGGAGAGATTGTGAGGTCGTATGTGTGCTCAATTTCAAGTTATTCGGGTTTTTCAAGCATTCAATCACTATGGCATTGGTTTCATTCCTCAAGCTGTGGCTTCGGTATGAAGTTGGTGATTTTCCTCCCTCCAAAGTCGCGGGCGTTTGCGAACCTCTTCAAGTATTTCACATCTTTCCTCCTCCTCCTCCATTCCTTCCATTACCTTAACCACAACCTGCACAGCATGTCTACGAGACGGCAGACGCCACCCACAATGGCAGAAAAAGCGGCCTCTGCGCTCTGGACTCTTTCAATTGAAGGCTGCATCAGGAATTGGTCGGCCGATGACCTGGACGCTGCGGCTGCTCTTCAGGAGGTCAGCCAGCAGGTTTTTCTGGAGGCGGGACTGGTCGACAAAGAGAAAGAGGTATGGATCTTGCTGCTAGGCGTTGATTAGATTGAATTTCTAGTACAGCTTCCTCCCAATTATCGCCCCACTTCAGATCTGCTTCATACTTCATCCTTCCTACGAGCATGGAGTTGAGCTCGAGATTGCCACCTCTATCAAACATTCCTTGCGCGATCTATGCCCTTCTTCCTATACGCCACATCTCCCTCTTTCTCACGCACAAGTACACACACATGTACATATACGAGTAATGCAAGCGCTAGGTGAGTTATATCGCAGTTGCAAGAAGGCCCGATATCAGAGTCTCTGCTCTAGATGCGGAGTTTTGATTTAAATCACTCTAGCCAATTTATTGATATTGGAGGAGCTGGAAGCATTGTGCCCCCATAGCCGAGAGGCATGGAATGAACAGCTGCAAGCATGAAGCTAAGGAATACTGCAAGCAGTCGATTCCGCCTCACCTCCACCATTAACCTCCCTCTTGCCAGTTGAAATTCGGACGACCCCTGTAGAATATCAAGCTGGAAAAGCTATAGAAGTACCTCTTGAGCCTACTCGTAGCCTCTGCTACTCCTGAATTAATCTATGGACAGCAGTTATTACTTGAGTACATTTGTTATAAAGCTGCCCAGCGGGCTTCTAGACTTCTAAGATTCTAGATACATCCCACCTCATTTGGCAAGAGGGAGTATGAATTCTCATTATATCTTAGATGCCGCTTCGAGAGCAGCAATGGCTCCTCTTACAAGAACCAATTTGGCAAACAACATGGCTAACCACTATACATCCTACTTTGCATCTGTTCCAACACTCTTGTCGTCTTCCATTCCTCTTTTTTGTCAGTCTATCACTTGCTTTACATCTCAACATCAGTCGAAATTTGCACTCTGTCCTTCCTGTAACATATTTCTCAGCACTGTAGCTCCGTCAATTTTGGACGGACAGCCTAGGCTAACACTTTAGCTAGGTGCTTCAGAGCCTTCTGAAGCTTTCAAAGTCCTCCTAAGCTAGGAATAATTGCCATGGCGCAATTTCCTTGTGAAAGCCTCTTATACGATCTCTCTCAGCTTCAGACGAAAATTCACACAAAGCTCTCCGAGAAGCAGGATTGTACGCCTACAGGGTTGAGGACGAAGGTCTCCAAACAGCGCCCTTCTACAGTCACGAAGTCGCTTAAGGAACCAAAGCCACACGAAAAGCCCGTTGCAAGCGTCGCTATGCGTGCGCATTGCCGACATAGTAACCTGGTCTGGGCTCCTTCCTCATTGGCATTTCAGGGTCTCCTACCCGTCTCTGGCTCCACTACTTTAAAACAACACCACCTTCCGTCTCCTCTCCTCTTTTCTTCATCTCCTCTCATCCAAATCTACTACTTGATACCAGCTCACTTCCTCATTCACCTTTTACTTCACTTCACATCATACCTCATCAATCTATCACGGGTAACACGATGGCTACCAAAGCAAAGAAGAAACTCGAGCAACAAATCAAATGCACTTACGCTGACTGCTTCGAGCGCTTCAACACAGTCACGGACATGAAGAAGCACAAGAAGTACGTCAACAAACACGACTACTGTCACCTCTGCGATAAAGACTTCGATGACTGGGACTTATGGGCTGCTCACAATGCTGAGTGGAGCGGCAAAGATATTTTCGGTAAGACGGCTAAGCAATACGCCTGGGAAAAGAGTGAGGACAGCGGCGTGGAGCTTAATGGAGCAAAGGGTGCTGTCTTTGGCCAAAAGAAGTCGGAGGCCATTCAAAAGTATGGGGAGAAGAAGGGTGAGAAGTATGGGAAGCTGAAGTTCCATGATTATGGTTGCAAGTTCTGTGGAGAGAAGTTCAAGACGCCTGAAGGGCGTCAGAGTCATTACAATGCTGTAAGTTCTTTCTATTCCCCTTGAGCTTACACGGGTGATCTACTTTGGCTATCCGCCTACCATCCACCCCTGAGGAAATTGCTTACATCAACTAGCACCATCCCATCGACCAGAACGTCAAATGCCCCGGCTGCCCAGAAGTCTTCCCACGCGCCTCCGGTCTCATCTTCCATTTCGAGAAAAATCTTTGCAGCAAAATCTCCGCCGCTCGTTTCCATGGATACCTCCAGCACAAGGAGATCATTACCCGCCTCCTGGAAGATCCCACTGCTATGCAGGCTATGGCACTCAAGGACTGCACCCCATATATTGATGCCGCTCGCGATGATGATAAAGGCGGAGGTGCAGCTTTGAATCTCATGGACAAGGGGGAGGATGACGATGATGAGATCACCTGGCTTGACTCTTATGAACCATTAGCACCAGACCAGGCTCCCGTGGCACCAATGATGTCAATTGATCAACAGACATACCCGACTCTGGCTGCTGCTGTTGCTAAGAGGAATGCTTCTGGAGGAGTGAGCCTTTCCGAAGAAATGCAAGCTCTCAACATCAAGAACGGAGGTGCTGTCAAACCACAGCAGGCGAAGATTGAGGCCAACCCATGGCCCCTACCAGCTGACTACAAGCCAGGCGACCCACTACCAACTAAGCCGCCGGTATGGGGCGGTAGCTCCTCCAAAGAGTTGTTCAAAGAAGCGAAGGCCACGCCCATGACGACTGATTGGGAGAAGCGCCTCAAAGAGCATTCGGAGAAGGACCATAAGTCCAACATCCTCCATCATCAATTCTGGAATCCTACCCACGAGGACTATGACGCCGAGCGTTTCTACGACCCCATGCTTGAGAAGTACAAGTGTCCCTTCCCCGGCTGCGAGTAAGTTTGCTCACCTACTTACCCTAGACTTTCCATCTGCTAATGAAACTCCAGTGCCGCCTTCCTAACCCCAAACGACAACAACTGCCACATCGCGGAAGAACACGCCGTTAAAGCCGTCCGGTGCCCCTCCTGCTTCAAGATGTTCAAGACCTACACAGGTCTTATCTCTCACTGCGAATCACTAGGCTCGAAATGCCGTCTCACACACTCATCTAAATTCAATCAAGCTATCGATTTGTTCAGTGGTGGGTTCTTAGCTGTGAATGTGGTGGATCGTCCAGACATCAGTCACAAGGAGGATGGGTATAAGGCGAGGTATATGAAGTATGAAGCTACTGTCCCACATGACTTCATTGGGAAGAAGAGCACTACTATCGGGACTAAGTTGGAGGCTTGAGCGTGTTTCGGTGGAATACACGATGAAAATGGGTGTGAAGGTTTGCATGATTGAGGCTTGAGTGCGTGGAAATTGATTGACGGTTTCATGACTGGAGAGGTGATGGCTTGAAGGCTTGAAGGAAATGGGGATGGAATGAGCAAGCAGTCTATTTGACCGATGATGCAAAAACAACTCTATGAATAATATTTGAGAAAATGGAAAGTCCATTTTCCTCGAACTTGAAAAAGAGTGCGAATCTTTAAGAACATCAGTCCCATCACCATCAATCACGTACCTGTACTCTCTCCAAATATAGTGAGGCTCAACATATAATAATAACCGTGCCACACTGATCTAATTCTACACCTCCTTGAAAGATGCCCATGCCAATCTTAGCAGATCAGATATCAGACTGGCGAAATTTGCACATGTAGTCACGCAGTCATTCGATGGGGAAGAAGAATAATATATCGGAGGATAGGGGGTCCTGGTATTTTGTACCGAGCTACGCACCATCACTTTCCCAGCCCTAGGTTCACTATACCTTCTTCATGGTAGACCCATTCTCAAATACACAAGGTTCGCGACAGCGCAGAAGGGTTACAGGAGACGTGGCTGAGTATGAATCCCCATCTCCACCGCCAAGGTTTCCGACAAGATCAAAAGAAGCCGCGGAAGTGGTCCAGTAAAGCGGTTGTGGCGTTTCAAGATCTCGGTCCTGTATTCTATTCAGGGATTATTCTTCTCCTCGTTGGTTCGTGAAACTTGATTCTTGTGCCTGTCAGGACGCGGCTAAGCAAACACGATCGTCAAAGGCCTGTTGAAACAGGTTGAGGGCAGCGACGACAAGTGAACGCGCTCTCTTCTTCTACTCCCCTCACTGTATCGAATAATATAATACTGGTGGCGAGGAAAGAGGGACGATTGATCGGCATACGAATACTTGCATACGACGCATCCAATACTTTCTCCAATTCAGGGTTTCCCCACAGCCACAACGACGCCTTGCTCTCTTTTTTTTTGGGATTTGCGACAGTAACAAATGCTGCATACCGGCTGAAGACCAGCGTGAAGAAAGAAGAAAACCCACACACTCGTTTTATTGAGGCACTCGGAAGGTCGCATTCACACGTAGCAGTCGTGGTCGATACATCGCCTTTCCCGCTACAATCACGCATCTACAATCCGACAAAGAGCACGAGCTTGAATTACTCTTGGGAACAAAGGAAATCCTCCATTCCGACCTGCATCATGGCTTCCAATGACTACTACAACCAATTCCACCAGCAGGATACATCCTACCACAACCACCAAGCCGGCCGAACAAATCAACCCTTACCACCAATACCCTCCTCACCCTCCACACGGCCCCCAAACCCCTACATAGACACTACAGGTATCGCCCCCGTCACCTCTCCCTTCGAAGACACCACATACCCAGCCTACCCGCGACCAAGCCAAAGCTACAATCACATGCCCGACTACACAGACTCTCCACCACCTGGGAATGCGAAACACCAACCTCACGATCCGTTTAGAGATAGCAATGCTATACCCTTGCAGTCGCAGCAGAGTTTGAAAGCGGGGGGGAACGTTGCAAGTAGTCCTACCAGTGCTATGGGGGAGGCAGAACAACAGTATGGTTCTTCAGAGAGGAGAAGGAGGAGGAGGAATAGTCGGAGTAGGAGAGGGGAGCGAAGGAAGAAGGATGGCTGGTTTAGAGGGAAGATTACTTGGGCCGTGTTCTTTTTGACACTCGTTCAACTCATTGTTTTCATTGTAGAATTGGTGCGGAATGGTCAGTTCTACTCTCTCTACTATTCTTGATTTTGGAAAACGAGAAAGCTAACGACCCATCAAATAGCGCAACTCACAGGGACCCCCATCGCGATCCGTCCAAATTTCAACCCCATGATAGGACCCTCCCCCTACGTCCTCATCAACCTCGGCGCACGCTACGTCCCCTGCATGCGCCGCATAAACGCAACAATCGGCGGCCAACAGGTCAGCGTCGCAAACTCCCTCGTCTCTTTCCAATGCCCCAACACCACCACCACAGCAGCGGATTGCCACCTCGCCGACCTATGCGGCTTCGGCCTCAATTTGGACGTAAAACCCGATGGGACACAACCCCAACCGAACCAATGGTACAGATTTATAATACCTATATTTCTTCATGGGGGGATAATACATATAGGATTTAATATGCTCCTGCAATTGACGTTGGGGAGGGATATTGAATTACAGATCGGAACTCTACGGTTTTTACTCGTGTATCTCTCCGCGGGGATATTTGGGTTTGTGTTTGGTGGTAATTTCGCTGCGAATGGGCTTCCTTCGACGGGGTGTTCAGGTTCCCTCTTTGGGATCATAGCGCTCGTCCTACTCGATTTGTTATATACATGGAAAACGCGCACGTCACCGTGGAGGGATTTCCTCTTCATAATGCTCGACATTATAATCTCATTTATTATAGGACTCCTCCCCGCTTTGGACAATTTCTCCCACATTGGTGGTTTCCTCATGGGGCTCTGCCTCGGAATCTGTATCCTACACTCTCCAAACTCTTTACGCGAGAGGATCGGTTTGGATGAACCGCCGTATGCGGAAATTAGCAGGGCGTACTCGGATGGGGCACCCGATCAGAAGACTGCGGCTAGGAATTTCGTCAAACAGCCCGTTGGGTTTTTCAAGGGCAGGAAACCGCTTTGGTGGGGGTGGTGGTTGCTTAGGGCGGGGGCGCTGGTTGGGGTTTTAATCGCGTTTGTGTTGCTTATACGGAATTTTTATGTTTTTGAGCAGAAGTGTCGGTGGTGTAAGTATTTGAGTTGTCTGGTAAGTTCGATCGCCCTCTTTTTTATGAAGGGAATGTTGTGCTAATGTGTTTTTTTGATTTAGCCTATTAAGAATTGGTGCGAGATTGGCAATTTGCAGCTTACGGATGAGAGTACTAGTAAGTCGAAGAGGGTGTTGGGACGGCTTGTAGCGGATGCGCTTTGGTGATGAGTTGTATTTTCTACGTGCGTTTATGGGACTTGCAGCAGGGGAATGAGTGTGGTTTACCGTACTATTTGATTTTTTGCATATACAGCGGGAGTTGGGATCAACAACTGAAGCGTTCCTTGTATATCTTTGGCGTGCTTTCTGGATGGGTGTAGGTTGCATTTAGCATGTATATTGTGTGCAGTGCTATGAAACTTTGCCTGAGGTTTACGCGTAGGAAGGAGACATCGATCTGCTCGAATGAAGGCGTTTCCATCAGTTTGGTCCATGTGTCGACTCTGCTGTCGGATTTTTGTGCTAAATTTCGAGTGATGTGACTCGGATTATGAAAGTCCGTATATTATGAATTGCTCTCAACACTCTTGAGTATTCAATGCAGTTCCCGGCGATGCTCCAAGGAAGGGCTGGCATGAAGATAGGAGTACGACCGTTGAATTCATAACAAGCCGTCGTTGTATATACCCAAAAGAAAAGGATGGAGAGGGGAATTAGACAAGCCCAGAAGAGATAGAAAGGCGCGGAAAGAAGAAAGCACCTCTATATATATATACAAGTTGAACCCACCCGGAAGCTGCCCAAGAAACATCACCCAACATAAAGTGCACTACTTCACATCAGCCTTCGCAGCCGCAACCGCAGCCTTCGTCTCCCTCACAACCCCACCCGTCCCCCTCCACCAAACATCCCCACCCCACCTCATCACTCTTGCAACAGCCGCACTCGGCGTATCAACCGCAGGTCTGACATCCAAAAAGAAAACAGGCTCCCCCGTCGGTTCAGGCGGCCCGCTATAATAATCAATAACATACCTAACCTCCTCCCCCGGTTGCCCCTCCCCACCGTACCTCCTAACAAACCAATCATGCCTATCAAACGGTGGCTCACCACCATACTTGCCTGGCCAAACCCACCCCATCGTCTGCAAAAACTGCGCCTTGGGCGTCATATCCGTCGGCCGACCCATAAACCGTATAAGTGCCGGTGGGGGCGTAGCTGCATCATCCCACGTTGATCCTTCAATCATAGCACCACTTTGGGAGGCTTGTTCACCTTTGCGGCATTCGCGCCACCCTCGAGCAAGACCGTTGCCGAATCGTCGCTCCCATTCTAAGATCTCGGCCCAGGCGCCTTCGTTTAGGAAATTGTGCACCGCGACCATGGATTCTACGGCATCTTCCGGTGTGTCGGTGTAGCCCTTCCGGAGCATGGCGTTGTACATTTGTTGGGGGGAGGGGTATTCCCATTTTGAGTTTGCAGGGTCGCCTTTTGGGATTGTGGATGTTTCGCGCGAGAGGGGGAGGGAGATCTTTTGGGTGCTTGCTCGTTGGTTGGAGAGATTGGTTGGCATGTAATTCAGTGGGTTTAGTTTTGAGAGGGTTGTTGATGAAGAGGGGGTCTTGGTTGGTGAGGTGTCTGGGGGGACGTAGGGGCATGCGCTTGAGGAGTCGGATGGGGAGGGTGGTGGCGATGAGGATAGAGGTGGTGTTGCTTTGTGCATTGGACAGCTGGGCTGTTGGGTTGTTAGATGTGTATTTTCTGTAGATATCTTTGGTATCAGACGTACCGGAGGAGAGGCATTTGAAGAGGGTATGGGATGCGGCGCTGTAGGCCTCGACGGAAGTGTGTTGTCAGCCCAGAACCAACCCATTGTGAATCAGTTATAATATAGAATTGGAGTTCTAGATGTGGCAACTCCGTTGATGTGGTTGAAAAGCGGTAGAAAAGTTGAGATGAAGTTCGGCGGCGATGATGCGGAGTGGATCGGGGGTTATGAGATGGGATTTGTGGCGTTTTCCAGACCACCAAAAGCCAAGACCTGGACCTGGACCTGGGACCTGGGACCTGGGACCTTCTTAGGGGACAGTCTTTCCACTGAAGCCTACTAACAACAACTGATATAAACACATCTCCACATCTCCACCATCTCACAACACCTTTTCCGTAGACCCTCTTGAACTAAAACCTCGTAATTCAACCCTCCAGAACTACATACTGGAATAAAAACACCACACCCACCGGCCACGATGGCCCAATACGGATACAACCAAGGCCCACAACCCCCATACAATACAGCACAAAACCTACAATTCTACCCTTCCTCCTACGCCGCTCAACCCGTATCAGGCCACTCAACACCCTTTCAAGCATACAGCGGCAGTGCACCGCAAAATGCCTACGATAATGCTGGTTTCGGCGGTGGATTCGCGCAACCAGGAGTTAGTGGGCGGATGGGTGAGCAAGGTGGATTGAGGATGGGTTGGCTTGCTGCGTTTGGGACGGAGGGGTATGATGGGGAACCGCCGCTTTTGGAGGAGTTGGGGGTTAATTTCTCGCACATAAAACTGAAGGTTTGTTTTCTTTAATTTGGAAGTATAGAAGATGGGACTAATTTCCGTTACATGTAGACATTTACGGTGTTGAATCCACTTGCGCGGATCGATCAGCATATCATGGACGATTCCGATTTGGCAGGTCCGATATTGTTCTTCATACTCTTTGGTTTCTTTCTCTTATTTGTACGTTTCTCCCCTACACTCTATACTTCTACCTCCCCTGAGACAGCATACAGAGACTAACATCGATCTGCGCAAAGTCCGGAAAAGTCCACTTCGGGTACATATACGGCCTCGCCGCCCTCGGCAGCGTCGCCCTCCACACAATCCTCTCCCTAATGTCCCCGCCCATCTCCCCCGCCGACCAAGCCGCCGCCTCCGCCCACCAAGATCCCCACTCCCACGGTTCCAGACACTTCTCCTCCACCCTGACAATAACACGCTCCGCCTCCGTTTTGGGGTATTGCCTCTTACCATTGGTAATAACATCACTCGTCGGCATCGCCGTACCCATGGATTCGTTATTCGGATATGTACTTACGGCTGGTGCTATTGCTTGGTGTACGTATAGTTCTAGTAGTATGTTTTGTGCTGTGGGGAGGATGACTAGTACGAAGTTGCTTGTTGCGTACCCATTGGGATTGTTTTATGCGGGTTTTGGGATTATGGCTATTTTCAGTTCGAGGGGGAGTGGGGCGTTGCAGGCGAAGACTACGGGGGGTTGATGAGTGTGCTTGTGGAATAGTTCGTTTGTGGGGACTGTGTATGATAGGTATGATGCAGTAGGTAGTGCTCGTAAAGTATGTCCATTATGTGGATGAGGGCATCGTCATTGCTTACTATCTAATAGCAGCAGTTGGCAAGCTTTACCTTTATCCTTTTCTTCATTACCTTTGCAGCAAGCTCTAATGTGGCAAGCGCCCGCAGGGCAAGTAATACCTCCATGTCAAATCAAGATTGTAGTAATGTACGTTTGGGCTTAGTTTTCACCGTGTTCGCAACGCAAAAGCATCCCTGGTGGCCACTGTTAAAACATGATGTACTATCTTTGCGCTGTTTCCAACGAGGGAGAATATAAGGACACGGGGCAAGGCTGAATATACGTTGTAGTTTGGTTGAGGAACGGTCAACACTTCAAACTCACCTCAACATATATACCTCTGCGATGGAATTTAATTTTTGGACCGTAAACAAAATCGCAAAAACCTCGACTGGGGTATAACTCTCTCCATATTGTTAAAAGACGCAGAAGGCTTGTGCTGTCAAAGTTTAGTAGAACTGTAAGTGAGTCTTCTCTTTTTTATTACAATCCGTGGTCATTCTCCCTAAAAGTGTCTCTCTGGGAACATGCTCTGGTTCGATTTAAAAATCTTTTATCTCTTTGGCTTTCTAAAATTGCAGCAGAGAGATGATCGGCAGAAGCTGTGAGCATTTTAGAAGGTTTTTTGTTCTTGGTTCTACCTTTTTGGCACTCCCAACTCAAAGAGGTAGTAAAGATTGTCTACTTACTATAAATTCTTACTTCAGCACAGCACAGGCGTGCGACGAACTTCCAAAACTCTGTTCGCTTCAACCGACGACAAGCACTGCTTGTCAGAGACGACGCTCCCACTACTAAGGACATAAAAGGATCTCCTTCATTCAAGATTTCTCTACTCTTCACATGAAAAGCTCTGTTACGCACATGCAAACTCAACCTCCACCACCTATACCAAGAAAAACTCAACCCACCACAAAATGAACCTCTACCCAGGCGACGGCCCAAACCACGAACCCAGCAACCCGCCACCTTCACCCCGGCGCGAAGACGATCCTGTCCTGAGCGACATCCACAACATTCGCCCATGGCAACCCCTCCCCACAAACAAAGATCTCCTCTCCACACTCAAAGTCGTACCACCAGAATCCATCCCCAGCATACCCGACCGCGTCTGCCCAATCTGCTACCTACTATTCTGCTCACCCGACGAAAATGGTAATATAGAAAGGGGGTCCCGCATGCCCTGCTGCGGAAAAATTCTCGGACACTCATGCCTACAACATTGGTTAAATGAAACTGACACTTGTCCTATTTGTAGGAAAGTGGTTTGTCTGCACCCCCTCGGTGGTAGCAGTACATTACGCGCCGAACTTGAGAGGGTGCGTCGGGAAATTGTAGTGAGGGAGGCGGCGCTGCGGAGGGATCTGGGTGCTTCTGATGAGCTGAGGGAGGGGCAAAGGCAAGGGCAAAGGCAAGGGCAAAGGCAAGGGCACGTTGGGGGAAGAACCGTGAGGATTGCGAGGGGATTGCCTGTTGGGTGGGATAGCGGGTGGGACTTACCTGCTCCCCCGACGATGAGAATGATGGCTGAGTGGAGTGAGGGTATCAGTCCTGGAGGGAGTAATACTAATACAGCTGAGACGTACTTCCCAACAGAGGCGGAACGAGCTAGGTTCATCGCGAGGCATCGCTCTAGAATTATTATGATGCATCATCCGTCCAGGGCGCTCACTGAGAATAGTCCCGAGTTACCACAACAACCGCTGAATATGGTGCCTAGGGCACCTTTTTCGCATGAAGCGCTGATGCAAGTACGACAACAGGCGGGAGGTCTGGCTTGGGACGCGCCTCCAGCTACTGGAAATAATTGGCTCTGTCCGCGTCCGGGACCGTTTGCTGAGTCGGTGAGGTCATCACTTGTGGATGCTTCTATTGCATCCTCACCTGCCAATATCACTGTCAGATTACCACCTCCCAGTGTCGTTGTTAGATTACCACCTAGCAATACGACTATCGCTGCGGCCTCTGCACGGGAACCTATGATGACGCCAAGGCCAAGTTCAGGAAACCGAGATCGCAATCGAATACCGAGAGCCGAACCCCGTCATTTCCCCGTCAATCAACCCGCTGAAACTGGCAGGAGCTTGCCACCTACATCTTGTGAGAGATATCACAGGCTCCGTCCATGGTTTGAGCCAAATGCGGGGGTTCCGATTAGTGGTAGTAGTGCCAGTGCCTCCACTTTGCCAAGTAGCCACCGCACCAATACTAACACCAATACCAACACTAATGCCACAGCTACTACAGCTGCAGTTTTAGATGGCGGTTACATCCCACCGGTAGATAGACGTTCGACCACATTTGCGTACAGTCCAGTGCGGCCAGGTGGGGTTAGTATACGGGATGGAAATCCTACAGGGCGGCCGGTTCTGGCATGGCGACCGCCGCAGGATGCGCCAGAGTGAAGGACTGATAGGGAACGAGGAGATGGAATCAAAAGGTTTGAGGTATGGAAAAGGGAGTAGAAAGTTGGAAGTGGAGATGGAGTGGAAAGGGAAGTTGGGGGGGGGGATGGACTGGGAAAGTGGAGATGGAGTGGAAAATGAGAAACGGAGTGAAGGAAAATGCCCGATGTTACAAGAAATTTGACAACTGAGTTTCTGAAAATGATTATGATATGATGCGCCTCTGAAATGATGATGATGATGATGATGATGATGATCGATGAGTTCTTGACTGAGATGATTTGACTACGATGGGGTGTTGACGAGAGGAATTAAGGAAAGAGCCTTGGACTGACACAAGGATAGGTTGAAATTTATCATCTTCAGGGAGAATCCGTATTGTTCCCAGACGCTATCGTGCGAGTGAACATTAGCACTAAACGCAACGTGATACGGCATCGGGGTATCACAGCTTCCTTTGGAACCATTTCTCAACCCTCCACTGTAATCGACGGGAAAGTGCCGCACAAAGACTGCCCATCGAGAAAGAACCCTTCGTACACAGTCGTAGAACAAGCAGCAAAGGGGAAATGAAGTTCACTCTCAAACCAAGTAGCACCAATCCCCCTTTTCCCTACAACGAGGAATGAAGACTCACATACACAGTACTAACCCTCCTTCATAGCATTCCTCTCCCTAACCTCCTCCTCCAACTCATTAAGCACCTCATCCAACATCCCCTCAATCTCATCTTCCTTCACACCAATAGCTCCCCGTATCAACCTCTTATACCCCTCCTGCTTCTCCCCTAGACCCGCACTACCCATCCCAGCGACAATATCCCTAACAAGTCTCTGCCTCTCCGCCATGGCAATAGATATCTTCTGCGCTAGTGCCCTCGAATCTAAATTATTCACAACACCATTAGAAGTAGAAGTAGTACCATTAACCATCGACTGTCGAATATTCTTCCGTAAATCTTCAAGATTATCCATTTCGATGAGGGCGAGTGCTTCCGCTTCCAGTTGCCGTAATTCTTCTTCTTCGGCTAGATTTACGTCTTCGGGTATGGAGTTTAGTAAATGGAGCTGTGGTTCCAAATCTGCCAAAACTCGCTTGAGGCTCTCGCATTCGCGGTAACGATTTTGCATCACTTGCTCTATTTCGCGCTCCTCTTCGGTTTTCACTTCGAATTCCGTTTCGTATGCTTGGGCTAGGGCTTTACATCGCTCGATTATGTTGGGGACGTTGCGCGTCATTAGTGCGTTGGCTGTTTGGCTTTGGAATTGGGGTGGTGGGATCAGGACCGGACCGCCCCCGCCGCCATTGATGGGATGGCTTTTATCACCATTTATGGCGCGGCTCTCGGATGGAAAGGGTGATGAGGAGGCTCGACCGGCTTGGTGAGTCCGTCGCCGGGCGTTGAGTTCATGGACTAGTTCATCTGCCGTTTCGCCTGCTATGTTTGGTATTCCAACTTGGACGTTTCGTGCTAGCAAGGCGCGAACACATTTTCGCGCGCCATATCTGGCTGCGATCATGACGGCTGTGTCGCCGTCTTTGTCTTGCATGTCGAGTAACTGTGTGATTGACTCTGGAATCCAGGTTTCGCTAAGGACGTTGATGATGGTATCCATGTAGTAGCGAGCACTGAGGTATTTGTTCTTGGAAGATGTAGTGGCGGCGATGTGGTGGAATACTGTAGAGCCGAACCAATCTGTTCGTGCGACTGTGGGGGAGAGGATACGCACCAGTTTGGCCATGGTTTGCTTGTCAAAATTGTTGGTGAACATGACTGCGCGCATTAGGGGTGTGTCTAAGTTATTGGAAAGACAGTCTATCCTGGCACCCGAGGCGATCAACGTCTTGACAACCTCGATATCACCCATCGCAGCGGCCCAGTGCAGAGCCGAGTGCCCCTTTTCGTCAATCGGCCGATCAAGGTCCACACCTGGCGGAGGTTCAGGGGGTCCAGGAAGGCTATCTTCAGATTCAAGGAGCATAAAATAATCGAGCAGCTGATCAGCCCATATCTGGTGCATCTGATCCTGCTGAGACATTTGATCAACACCTCGTTTCCGCTTCTTCGAATTCCCATACTGTGAGTACGGATCGTCGTCCATCATGTCAGATATAACGGTGACATTATCAGGAGTTTCCTCCTCGGCGTACTGGCCTACACTGGCTACATCGTAGCGGTCTTCACTAAGCTGAGAGGCTGTAGCTGACATCTTCAGTTTCTTGTTTGTTTGCGCTTTCTTGGCAGGTGAAATACCGGGCTGAGCCATGCGTCGTCCTGCCGCTGGTTGGCGTGGGACTCGCGGGCGATTTGAGGCGGCCGTTGCATGTTTCGGCGCTGGAGGTGGACTGCGATCACCAGGGACGAAGTCAAAGATGGCAAGGAGTTTTTCTAGAACTCCGTTGCGTTCGGCGAGAGCACGTCCGGCGGGGAGGGGTATCCAGGTGCCTGTACAGTTAGCACATGTCTTAGGGAAATTATATAGCGCATTGTGGTTGGGAAAAGCGCACCCTGATATTTCCCATATCCTCCTTGCACTTTTTCATGGAGACCCTTTTGAACCTCACGCTCTAAAATTCGTGTTCGAGCGGGTTTGTCGTAGGCGGCCGCTTTGAGAATGTGGGTTGCGTTGATATAATCGTCTAAATTGGTGAGGGCATTAGTTTCGGATTATGAGAGACATTGAGGTGGTTGAGAGGGGTTCATACCAGCTCTCCGGCGCATAACGTGAATACCCGGTGAGACATTAAATTCATAGACGGGGACATTACTATAGCAAGCAGAGTATATTTTATTTGCTTGAGCCATAATGTGTTGCGACAATGACAATGAGGTTCTCGCGTTCGCTTTTTGCCGGTTCAGAGAGGACGCGGAGGGGACGCGCTTGTGATCTAATTGGATAATTAATGCCTGAGGTATTCAGGCTACAAAGGGCTCACATCCGACTAAATACACGGGAATTGACTTGAGATTGTTTGCTTCACTAATACCACATAAACATGACAATTGTGGACAAGCTCAAAGATGCTGTTGGCCTCGGCCATGGCACTACAACTCTCTCAGGCCGTACGAAAGCTCTCCTACCCCAAATTGTAGCTTCAATGCTAATAAACATCTCTCAGCGGCCACTCACGAACAGATGTCGGCAGCCAAACTCCCACTCGCGTACAGAGACACTTGCGCTCACCTCCTGATACCGCTGAATCGATGTCGGTACGAAGAATACTACTTGCCATGGAAATGTGAGGTAGGTCAAAGATGGCCCCACCTACAACAAGTATAGATTCGGGGATCATAGCTCAAGTTTATCGATAGGATGAGCGACATACATACGAGAAATGCCAATATATCGAGTTCCAAAAGCGTGTAGCGAAAATGGATGAATTGAGAGCGGCAAGAGCTGCGGGAAACACCGCCTGAGCGGAATGCTATGTATGGAACGGATTGATGGGGTGGAAGAGGATGAAGGGACCGCAACTGTATATTTCGAGATGGATGGTCCCTAGTATTGAATCCAATGCCTTTTACATCCTCCGACCATGCCACTAGAGGCTCTCGGTACTTGGAGATTTTACACATGATATTGTTTCAATGGCTATTCGAACTATTACTACCAATATCGGACTGAGGGATTGATTGGCCATAGCAGCTCCGCATAAGTATGACATTTCATAGGTTATGAGGAACATTCAGGCATTGGATTCTGTGAATCTTTATTGATCATGTACAGTTGAAATTATGGAAGAATGTCTTCCCTTAGAGCTGTTGAGTCAGGTTAATCGAAAACACAACCTCAAAACTGGAAGGCAAAGCAGTAGAAACGACTAGACCCCAATACAATGAATTAAAACCTGGCAAATACCATCCTGACGTGTCATTGCAAGATGGAAGAAAAGCTCCAAAACAAGAAAAAGCCCGACAGTCAACCAGATCAAAGCAAAAAAAACATGACATTACCGCAAAAGGCAAAAACATACAGCAACGGGGATTCGCTAGTGGTCACCCACCTAACTACTAGTCCGTCGGTTGGCAGCTTATCATCAGTGAGCGGACGGGGACTGGAGTATTCTGCCACCTATGGCCGTATGTACTAATAATGTTGTCTTTGGCCATACATGAATCTAGGTAACGATGTTGAATCTCAAGCCTGCTACCATTTATGTTGTTAGAGCATGAGGCCAGAAGCTTTAAAGTATGTGATCGCAGACGAATCGTCCCCAATACTCATTGCTCCTGGGGTCCGCTCATGCAGAAAAGCTTTTGGAAGTGGTCGTCTAATGAATATAGTACTCGGACCCTGAGTTTCGCCGAAAAGGGCAATTAGAATAAGGGCACTCCACCTCCACGTCCACCTCATACTGCAACCCCGACAAACCCACAGCAAAAATAAGCTATGCCTCTCGAAATCGCATGCTTCAACGTGGAATCCGCATTGATAGCCGTTAAAGCTGGAGCGAATCGCATAGAATTATGCGCTGGTGCTTCAGTAGGCGGCACAACACCTTCATTAGAAGATCTAGAGTATATCAAAGCAAGGGTCGATATACCAGTTAGTGTCATGATCAGGCCGCGCGGTGGCAATTTCGTCTATTCAATACAAGAATTGCAGCGAATAGAAGAAGACATAAAACAGTTCAGATCGCTTGCCGATGGATTTGTATTTGGAGTCCTTGATTCCAATGGCCATGTTGATAAGACGGTCAATAGGAGACTTGTGGATTTGGCAGCCGGGACACCATGTACTTTCCATCGCGCATTTGACGAGATAGCAGATTTAGTCAAGGGGGCGGAAAATGTCATAGAGTGCGGATTTGCTGCGATTTTGACGAGTGGAGGTGAAATTGATGCTGTGAAGGGTTCGGACGGTATTGCAGAGGTAGTGAAGAGAACGAAGGGGAGGTTGGATGTTATTACGGGTGGAGGAGTGCGGTCGAGGAATATTTGGGAGATTAAAGAGAAAACTGGAGGGTATTGGTTTCATTCATCTGCAATTACGGATGGGATAGACACGGCGAGTTTTTGGGAAGTGGAGCGCTTGGTTGACATGTTGAGGTGATGATATTATGAGACATGTGGTTAAGCATGTCATATCTTTCTATATTAGACATCTATGTTCAATACCTTCGACTCTGCAACTTCCGCTTACTACCGCAAATCTTAACTATACGGATCCGTGCAGATAGTATTCGTCCCGTCGCATCGGATGGTCCGTGGGGTATATGCAGGTATGATTTCTGGGATACATACCATAATTCAAACGGTCATCATACCATTCGATGAATAGCCTCTTCTGGAGATGGCCACGATGAATTATTGGTAAGACAGCTGTAATGATATGTGCGTGATCTGACGCGACATATTTGTGTAGTTTCGCTGTCTGTTGCATGCCCTTAAAAGAAAGAACCAATGAAAGACCCTACCAAAAGAAGGCAAAGTGTTAGCAAAGTCCGATGCAACTGTCAACACAAACCATTAAAGTAGCATGCTCAGGAGCACAAACAAAGATGACACACGTACCCTACCTGTCAGTAGCTTCTTCATCTCTACAACCGATATTTCTCCGCATTCAGCTTCGCAAAATGCAAGCCAGAAGCCCAATGAAACAACCTCGCATCCACAATCTTGCCTTCTTCCTTCGAATACGCCATCAACCGATCATAAAGTTCATTCAATGGCACAACAATCCTCTCAATATGCTCCCCATCTTCCAAATGCTGCTCCGGTTCCTCATCCCCCTCATTCAATTGCACTTCCACAATCGCAAGTTGCATATTCGCAGTCGTCAAACCCGGATCCGCAACAATCGTCGGTGTAATATCAACAATATTCCCCTCATAACCAGTCTCTTCTTTGAGTTCACGTATCGCAGCTTGCTCTGGTGTTTCCTTCGCATCGATGAGACCGGCCGGAAATTCTACGCATATGGCTTGGACTGGTGGGCGATATTGTAGGATTATAAGTGTGGAAGCTGGTTTTGATGGATGGAGAAGGATTGGTGCGATTGCTACTGCGTCGATGCCACTTGCGCCGCGTGTTTTGCGTGAGGCTGCTTCCCATATACGGGAACCGCCTGTTTGGTCTGTCCATTCTATTTTGTTGAATTCGATCCATTTGGCTTCTTCTGAGGAGAGGGCACTGATCTTTTTGATTTTGGGTTCTTGCATTTTGGATGACATGGTGAAAGGCCTACTCGTAGTCCTTTTTGGGAAGGAATTGCAGAAGGCGAGGCGGGTTGGTGAAGGGATTTTAGGTCGGCAATTGCAGCTGAGACGTTTGAGCAAAGTTGGGGGCATCAACGTGCGGGATTGAAGCAAATTGAGTGTTTATTTGAGTCTACAAATCAGCGAAGAAATTAGAGAGCCCGAGCATGAGCCCGCTTTGATGTGTTAAAATCGTCCGGTGTCGTCATATATGTACAACTACCCAAAGTGGTTAGGCTGGGTTCCACCTTTCCAAAAAGGTAGCCGATTTTGGCACCTCGCGAGAGGTATAGCAACAGCAATATTTCAACCACCAGCACGTAAATAGAGTTAAAATTTACACGGCGTGTCAGCCCAACTTAGAAGAGCAGATTGACCAAGTATTAAAATTATTTGATCGTTGTGGGTGAGGATAAATATCGAAGTTCAAGGTAGCCTGAGGTGTCAAGATCGGCGATATTTTAGTCATACGTAGAGACCACCTCACCCCATCACTACCTGAAGTCTCAATTCCTACACGAAGCTCCGCCAAGGAACGCAAATATATGACAAGTGGATGTTTATACTCCATCATCCAGTCGATTTTATACTGTACAAAAATATCAGAGTTCATTGAATATGCAGAACTACAGATCCGGAAACGACTTGTTATGACACATTCATCACAGCCCACCAAGCTTTCCTCATTTTAAAAATGGGATTCAATTAGGAGAATCCAGCTTCGTATTTTTTATAATCATCGTGCTTGATTCCGTCGGGTATGGCTATAGGGCGATGTGTGCTGCACGGCTAATGCGACCATGGAATTGCATCAGTCAAGGTCAATTCTAGATGTACACGGCTTTAGATTATACCATGCTTGGGTGAGAACTGCTTTAAGAAGGTTGGTTACGGGTAGGATATCGTCAATCTTTCCTTCATAACAATGGCTCCCTTCCATACTTGGAAGAGCTGGCACATGGCAATTACTCAAGTGGTACCATCATATTTTCTGCGTCAGTACTGTACCACTTCATTCAGGAACATCCGATGTTACGTGTCACTGAAGCTATCTGAAAGCATCCAAAGCCATTCTATTAGGCTTTACGATAATGCCACTACAAATCAGTGTTATGTAAACAAAGCACGACACAAGGTGTATGCGATGTGGACGAGAGGAAGCTACCAACTTCTGCTTGTCATCTACGCGAGTACCGGACTTCAGCAAGTCCGATTGCGGTGAAGTAAATACATCAATGGCCCGCCTGTTTGTACCAAAATTTATGCGGTGCTTGAGACGAAATCTGCATGATGATCGAGAACCTCTTCCCTTATGAGGCAGCGCCAGACACTTGGGTGGGAGCTTTTTGAATTTATGTTCCATTCAATGACCAGTACATGTAAATCCGAATTCGGTTTGTATAAAGCGGAAAGTGAAGTCCGTCATTTGGACGTAACACTCATTTCACTGAAGACTGCTGGGACTTTCTGTGATATCGGTATCTTCTGTTGGAGAATCCCACGGCTCCTTTCTCCTTCAAATACCGCAAAGTCAACCCGAATTGAAAGGGAGGCGAGACATTGCCACACTTGACCCAGACGAGAGAGCTGGTGTTCTAGCTTACACGATTGTATCACACTTGCATTTATATGGGATAGGGACGCCTTCGAAGGCCAGGAGAAGTGACATGGCCGGTGGTGGTGAGATTGTGCGAGTTGCCAATCGGCCTGACCTTTGGGATGTCCGTGTCAGCTCTGCCGGACTTTCCAGATTTTCGAACACATGGGTAGATGGCGGTAAGTTCACCTCACAATCGATATCATCAAACCTGACTTATATTTCAAGCTTGCGGGGGTCTGCTTTATGCTGATAACACCGCCGAAAACACAAAGCGCTGCGAGACGACGATCGATGCGGTCGTGGAAGGACTTGGAGCACAAATGCGGGAGTCTATTGAAGGGATAGCTGCTACTTGGAAACCTACTGAGCCTGCTCCAATTCTGTTGCAGCTCAAATCGATGTTCCTCAGTATGCCATTTCCTATATCCTCAGAGCCGATGAATTTGAGCGCAGCAATACCATCCTTGCAGAAAGAAGTCACAAAGTATACGAAGCCTGATCATCAATTTACATGGTTATCTACCAAATCTGTTCTAGCAACATCGAAAATCAACTGGTGTCGCAATTGGTGATTGGGTTTGATACAGTCTCGTATTTCCTTAAGTCAACCTAATTGTAATTTCCACAATGTATCCTTCGTATGCCCTGCCGTGGAGGTTTGAAGTGATTGGTAACTGGTAACCTTTCGGAATGTCCCTCATGATTCTCTCACCTCTTGGGATACCCCGAATGAAGCTAAGTACGCTCTATGCTCAGGTTTCGAAAGGATGGGCCGATCAAGTCAGCCCAAAAATTTCATGTCACAGCAGATGTAGGCTAATACGCAACTCTAGGGCTGTTATGATGACTGCCAGGCAGGCAAATCGGCACAGTGTAAGGCGCAATGCTTTGACGCAGCAACCCGAGGAAAGAAAGATTTGAGCAAATATGGGAAGACTGCTTATCCCATAGAAGACATTGAGAGTTACTCCTATAGCCTGTATTCTACGGGGAAAAAAAGCCGGACTCCAGGTAGAGTGATACACAAGCTTTTCATAGAAGTCGTATCAACTAACTTGTCTAGGCGAATTTGGAATCAATCCACTGTCTAATGACAGCAATCTTGTTCTACCAACCTTGGCTGTTTGTGTAACACCGGAGAACATTAAGCAGGACTGTTTCCCATGCGTATGTGGCAACCGACTTGGGGGTGAGAGTTTAGGTCTGTGGAGGTAAATTTGCCTACGTTTGCTTCTGCGACATAAGTCGAGAAACGTACTTACCCATTTCCTTTAGAGCCACCTCTCAAGTCCACCTCCCAAACACCGAAAAGCTGATCCGAAACTGCTTCAAGGATCTCCACATGGAAGATCATGGTATTAGCTTCTTGGTTCGTATTCATTTGACCCAGTATGCAAGTACAATGCTTACTTTAGCCTTAGGTAGTAAATATGTGCAAACTCTACTTTCATGTCGCGTGGCCTTCCTTAGATCCGCAAAAGACCCACGGGAGTCCAAACCATACCCACGTTCTGAAGGGCCAGAACACTGACCGCCACATAAGATACAAGCGCTTTTGCGATCATGTCTTGAAAAGGATCAACGACTCCATGGGTTAAGAGGAGGCGGATGCCAGAGTCTGCAACATATATCGGAGTCATGGTGGAATGCACACATACCAACCTCTGGTATGGGATAAGGATCACTGGAACTTGGGACATGTACTTTGGCACATTGGGAAGAAGAAGTGGTGCGAGGGAAGAAAGGCGTTGTCACCTGCAGAAAAGAAAGGTGGTGGTATGCAAGACAGGTAATGCCATGAAAGATAGGGGTGGGATTGAGACTTTTTGATGTTAAACACAGTGTTCAAAGTTTAAAAGGGCTTCTAGCTTTGTTCTCTACTCCTCAAGTTTTTTGATAGCCGGACAAAGTCTGGATTACCGAGTATTCGAATTCACCTAACTTTGTAAGATCAATTTAGTATACCTACCCACTCCTCTAGTAGCTATATTAATTACAGCCGGAAGCCGTTAGTAGAGTGATTTAGTTCTAATATAGCTAGGAAGTTTCTTGTATTCTATAATCCTAGCGAGAGGCATATTCGGCTTTCAAAAGACCCAATAAGTATCGCCTCAAGACTTCGGGGCACAATTTGGAGGTGCTTCAGCCAGTTTTGCCCATTGTGCAAATTTATCTGACTTTGCGGCTGTGATATTTGGGCTGAAATAAAGCACAGCGCGATCGGTGTGCTCAGTCAACGGTGCTCCCTGATAGTGACCTTCTGGTGGTTGAGAGCCCTGAGAGATGGTCAGCTCGAAAGTACAGCTCTACGAAGGCCCAGCACGATATCAACAAATTGTGTACCGGTAACGAAAAAGACTTACTACTACATATGCGAGCTGCATGGTCTCCTCCTTTTGATCGAGAGCAATAGTTGAATTTGCCATACAATTCTGGCAAAGAAAGGTATACTGCCATATATCTCCTTTTTGGAATACCCCTTTAGAGATAGGTTTGCTTAAAACTTTCACAGCGCCGACACCAGAATACATTTTCACCTCGCTAGTAGCATATCCCCTGACCAATAGAATTATCAGCGTAGTTTTTCGACCAGACAGTCTCCGAGAGCGCATACGTAGCTAAACGGACATCACCTAGAGGTATTTTGCACTTGGCTGGCACAGGTGCGGCTTCAGTAGCATTGCCAGGAATGGTTGAGTTACCAGCTGCGGTAGTATATGGCCATGCCGTCACGAGAAGCTGTATGCATAAGCGGTGATTAGCCATACTGACAGCAAGGTTATCCTGATATTCCACTAACATTGCCTAACATTATTGAGCCTCCTATATCGGCCCCGGCCCATGAAACGTCTTTGACACTGCCATTCTATTGTAACAATGATTGAGTTAGAAAAACTTCTCCATGGCTTGAGGATCCAAACCTACAAAAAAGCCAATAAAGTCATTCCCAGGCGTTATTGGTAGCGCTATACCGAACTTCATACCCGAACCATGTTCAGAAGTTTGAAAAGTTATTCCGGTTGCCGTGTCGGTAAAAGTCGTCGTATCGGTCTGGCCATAAGCACAATACGGGGCCAGGAGCATAACTATGAGCAAAGAGATTTGCATTGCGAGCGCAATTGATCAAGGCAACGTAATTCGATTCGGTTTCTTTCCAAAATGATTCTCAAATTGGTTATAGTATGATAGATTTTAAGCTCAGAAATGAAGGTTGTACTGAAAAAAAAGAATGAATAATGAATCTCACCCTACTGGTGGAGAGTAGATAACTTCATGAGCAAATGCGCCTCAAGCCAGATAAACTCTCAGTATAATCATTGTATGGAATTGTTAAAGTGGTAGTCGTGCATGGCGCATAGATTGGATATCTCAAGGTATAACCGTCTATATTAATATTTGATCTTATTATTCGAAACTGAGCATGGGTGTTCATTGGCTCAAGCTATTGTCGTTTCCGCTTAAACGACCAGAGGGAAGAGTACAGGCAACCCTCTGTATAACGATATTTTGGGCGGAGTGTTTTATATCGGTATACAGAGGATATCGGTATAACGAGGATGCATAAATGGATAAAGTAGGGATAATTACATAAATACCCCAACTAGTAGCCCCTAATACCCCCTGCTTAACTACCCCACTTAGGTAGCCCCTAATCTACCTCTAAAAGAGGGACCTTTTGCTAATAAAAGTTATACCGATATGCCCCTAAATCCTTCCGATATCGTTATTAACCCTGAACATCGGTATTTACTAGTAAATCTACCCGTACCCGCGAAGGGTATCGTTATAAAGAGGATATCGGTATTCAGAATATCGTTATATAGAGGGTTGCCTGTATGTGCTTCTAGAATTTTGGGATTTGCTGAATCCAGCATGGCAAAGCGAAATGTGTTTTGGTGTTTTGTGATAGAGTTGTGGTTCCACTCGTCATGGATCTCTCCACCCTTTGCAGCCCTACAGGTGGGTCACTGCGGGGAAGCATTTCAAACCACCGCAGGTGATTAGGATGCGATAGCTAATATAATAAAGCGGGACTGGTAAGTCAACGTGAAGGCACTCATTCGGATTGCTCGATTTCTCCATACCATTTTGAAATCAACACCTCCAAGTTACATTTCATAGCAGTACTTTAGCTACATATTCACAATGCCTCACGCAACAGCCAAAGTCAACGGCACCTTGATTGCCGATGCCGATAGTTACGAGGTCGTAGAAGGCAACATCTACTTTCCTCCATCGTCCATAAAGTCCGAGTACTTCAAGAAGACTGACACGTCAACGCACTGTCCTTGGAAAGGGGATGCTTCATACTATACTATCGACGTCGAAGGAAAGGAGTTGAAAGACGCCGCTTGGTACTATCCAAGCCCACTCGATAAGGCGAAAAACATTAAGGACTATGTCGCATTTTGTACATTTCCCGGTTTCCGTTCCGATTACTCAGAGCTAATAATCCTCCAGACAAGAACAAGGTTGATATCTCCAAGGAGTAGACAATAATGCATTTGGTCAGATAGGGAGACAAATGGGGCAACGGTGTCTTAATTTCGCACTCCTTGCAAAATCTGAAGTCACTGAAAGAAAGGGACCATCTGAAATGCTCGTGAAGATGGAAAAGAGGAGAACAGATTGCAATCCATAAATTTCAATAAATAACGTGTTTCACAAGCGAGTGTGCCACACAAGCGAGTGTGCCACCCTCATCAAAATTTACCACCTCTTTGCTTTTAACTGCGATGCAGGCTGCAAATCAACTCTAATTAATAAATAAAGAAGGGAAGTTACTTCTTGCCCTTTAAGCTCTTAAAGAAGGTCAATTTCAGAGTGTTCGGGCCGCTGCAGGCGCGTTCGGGGTGTGTCGAATGACCTTGGGCCGACGACGCGACGGAACTACTTCAAGACGCGATTCTATTGTGAACTCACGGAATCTGAGCCCACGAGAGGAAGAGGTGATAATTCAATATATAATTAACCTCGACTCGCGTGGATTTCCCCCGACACCCCAAGCTGTGGCAGATATGGCTAATACTTTGCGTCGTGAGCGCAATCTGGCACAAGTTGGCACAAACTGGGCCACAAACTTCATTAATCGGACTCCTGAGCTTAAAACACGTTTCTCTCGGAGGTATGATTACAAGCGAGCCCTCTGTGAGGATCCAAAGGCTATAGAGGCGTGGTTCGCGCTTGTACGCAATACAATGGCGAAGTACGGTATCCTAGAAGACGATATATTCAACTTTGATGAAACTGGGTTCCAAATAGGGGTTGCATCGACAACAAAGGTCGTAACGGCGGCGGAGAGGCGGCGGAACCCAAAAAAGGTCCAACCAGGCAACCGCGAGTGGGCTACGGTGGTTAAGTGCGTGAATACGGCCGGGTGGGCACTGCCGCCGTTCATCATCCTTAAAGGACGTGTCCACCTTATAAACTGGTATTCTGAGCCACTACCAGACGGCTGGGTGACCGCAGTAAGCGAAAATGGTTGGATAACTAATAAGCTAGGCTTTGAATAGCTTCAACACTTTGAAAAGTATACAGCAGGTCGGAAATTAGGTAGTCGGCGCCTCCTTATCCTAGATGGCCACGAGAGCCACTAATCGGTCCAGTTTACGACGTTCTGCGCTGAGAAGAATATTATTACGCTTTATATGCCTCCCTACTTATTATATCTACTCCAGCCACTTAATGTCGCCTGCTTTGCACCACTAAAGCGGGCGTACGGGCGAGAGATAGGCGAACTAATGGCCTTATATATCCATCACGTGACCAAAGTTGAGTTCCTCTTATCCTTTGTGAAGGCGCATAACAAGACTTTTACAAAAGAAAATATCCAGGCAGGCTTTAGAGGGGCAGGCCTTGTCCCTCTAGACCCCTAGAGTGTTATTAAGAAGCTTAATGTGCGCTTACGGACGCCGTCTCCTCGTCTGGGCCAGATTGAGCTATAGCAGCCCAAAACACCCTACACAGCGACCGAGTTAGCCGCTCAAACCGACTTCCTGAAGACACGGATAGCAAGGCATCAAGATAGCTCACCTAGTTCAATCAATAACGCGCTGAATCAGCTATCAAAGGGTGCGGAAATCATGATGCACTCGGCAGCTATTTTAGGGCAGCGAGTTGCCGCCCTTTAGCGGGCCAATACAGCCGCAACAGAGCGAAAATCACGAAAAAGACGACGTATCCAGGTAGGCGGGACTATAGTCAGCTAATCTTAGACAGATCAAGATATGCAGCACAATATTGGTCAAGCAGAAGCTATTTTGCGCCGGAAAAGTCCAGAAAAGGTCGTCGCATCCCAGAACAAAAGACGTTGTGGCCACTGCCGCCAGACTGGCCATCGCATTGAAACTTGTGCCGTTAGAAAGGCAGAGAGCAGCTGATTATTATTATTTTTATTCAATTGTTGTTATCATAGGCAGTCTAATATTAAATACCAAAAGGTGGTTGAAGTTTTGATGGGGTGGCACACTCGCTTGTGTGGCACACTCGCTTGTGAAACACGTTATTAAGTCTTTTACATTAAAGTTGTGCGTGCGGAGCATTGTGCGGAGCTAAGAAATTATGTACATGAAAGGTATCGGTGAATACAGATCAACATCTAAGCAAGTTGGCCACGAACGACACCTGGCACATACTTGACGGTATGGCTGTCAGTGAAGAAGGAAGCGGGATCTGCCTCAATCTGCGCAACCTTGAATCCAACACCAGTATCAACACCGTTGGCCAAAACGCCTGTGGTGAAGGGACCTGTCAAGCATCCGACACTGCGGCGGATGACTTTCTTGTCATCGCTGACGGGGCCTGGATTGGGGAATGCGATACGTGGAGGGCCTGTGAGGCCTCTCTTGGCTTGGTGAATGTGGGTCGCTGTTCTCGCGCCGGATCTGTAGTCACCAGTGACTCCGAGGAGAGTGATGTTGTAGCAGATGGTGTCGAGGTAGCTGTTGATACCGTAGTTGAAGTAGCCGACAGCGCCGGGCTCACCAGGCGTATATGTTGCTGGTACCGTATTGTTGAAAACTTGCTCTGGGGTAGCTACGACGTGGAATGTGGAGGTGAACTCGAAAGGTGACCAAAGGTAAGGCTTCTTGTCGCCTTTCCAACCATAGCCCCAGTCAGGAGTTGGGTTTGCAACAGCGAGAGCCGAAATGGCTACAATTGTAGAAGCGACGGCGAAAGATTTCATGGCTCTGGTTGGATATTGAATTGGAAATATGTATGATTATGAAGTTGCAAAGGCTGTCGTTGATATGTAATGCTGATTTGCTGATGGAAGAACTAAAGGAGACGATATGCCTCAACTCTTTATACTGCTCTCGCAAGATTATTGAGCACCTTTCATTTCACGTCATATGGGTAATTGCTCATAACACTAACCTCTTTCAAACACATACTATATCGCCTACCAAGGATTCCAGCACGAGGGCACTCTTTTTCACCGTTCATAGGAAGGCTGTGACAATGCATCAACTAACTAACACCGTACAAAAGGCATGGCAAAAGAAAATTTCACGATGAGATTCATGAGATCTACGCCTTGGAAGAGGCCGCCAAGAGAAGCGTAGATGTATTTTTGGCTTTCCTAGTTGGGAAACGGTTAGTACTTTTCAAAGGTTTCCAAATTGAGGTAGTAGGCAGAGAACGCCACACCGTTGTCCTACGCAGATTCGATGACGGATGTAGTGAATTCTTGATTCCGATGGGCGTACTCATGAATACGGTGACGACCTAGAGCGGAAAGGTCCAGATGATTCCATAGCCAAGAGCGTGCGATGCAGACCAAATTCAAATCAACATGCGCTAGGCGTTATGGCGATCTCCAAGCTCTTGCTTTGATGCTCTATGTAGCTTCAGGGCAGTCTATGAAAGTATTGTTACGAGTATAGAAAGAGTCTGTACGAAAGATTTATATGCCAATACAGTAGCAATAGATTTCAAGCAGCATACGAACTTTTTACAGACAAGAAGGGCAGTGAATCGCGAACTTCCTCACCAATGCCATGCCACTAGTATTCTGAGCGGATGTGAGGACGTCCGAAATCTGGGGGCGCAGACGGTGCTGCCAAGGAGAATAGTAGGCCGATTTCTAGTATTCGGCCAATTGTACGTGAGCCGTACGGCCCGTGATCAGTTGAAGTTCAGAACGGATGATGGGATGGCCGGATGGCGCCTGGGAGTTGTTTTTTGAGGGGAAATCGATTCAATGTTGATGTGCCCCTGAGTCAAGATTGAACTTGGCGGCTTAGTTTACCCTTTCCTATTGGATTGGAAATTGCCAATTGTGAAATATCGAATTTGACGTCATCAACGCCAGAGAACACACTTTAATTATTAATTCACGCACCTCAACTTGTTGATGGCACGCTTGCCATCTAGCGCTTGCCATCTAGCGCTTGCCATCTAGAATGAACTGAAATCTGAGTAGCCTGGCTTCATAACAAATCCTCTCGGCATATTCAGTTCCCCTCCAGACTCGGATGCTCATCAGCGGAAAGTCCTCAAAATGCAATGCAGTGACGGGTACGGGATGTTACTAGATTGAAGTCATACTTCAATTCGAGCAATGCTGGTCTCAACTATCGCAAGTCTTCGGAAACACAAGAATCCCGTTGAATGTTTCCAGCTGGATCCTCAAACGCGCTGTTGGTTCGTACAAGAGCTTGGCTCGAGATCGTACAAATATTCGTCTTTGTGGTCAGCCTCTTGATCTTTGATGGGTGCCCTCTTAACTCCCAATTCCGAGAGTGGAAACCCACTATATACAAAGGAAGACTCACATAGTGCAAAACCCACAAGTAAAGAAGATTTGAAAGATTTGAGTGTGAGATATAGACGTACACCTCTTTTTGTAGGGATCTCGAGATAAAAAAACCAAACTCTGTCCCAAGTCTACCAGTGACTTTCTCAACATTGCAGGTAGTCTATTTGAACGCCTTCTCCAAAGTCTGGACGACTAGAAATCAAGATTGACTGTAATAGAAACGAATTATAACGGTACAGTCGGATTGCGCACGACCACAATCGGAGAGCATAAAGGGTAATTATGAGAATACTCTTCCCCAAATAACAAAACAGCTCGCAAGGCCTATGCGGCGTGAAAGGTGACCGATGGCATGTTGCGGCCCGTACCGCCCAACAGTTATGCTGCTGCAGTGAACCTCCAATACCATGACAGAAAAATTTGTCGCGTGGATTATTTAGGATGCTCTTGCTGTCACCAGCCGAGGAATTCAACAAAGAAGCGCTCAAGAGGGACATCAGAAGGTGTTTCGTCCGACGATATCCATACCCAGAATTCTCCATACAGGAACACACATGAATCTTGTCGCGGGCTGTGAGGAGTATTTGGGACCAACCAGAATGTTCTTCTCGCAACGAGCTGTTGATAGATCATGCATCGACCGTGCTTGTACTGTAGAATGAAGCATTACTGACGGATTGCTGGGAACATAAACACCAACTCCACGAGAAGTAGTGTTAATGTTGTCTCTCAATCAATTTTTGTTGTTAGACAGGAGCTGACGCCCCCTGCGTTGCCCCACTTTTCCCAAAATAGCCCACCACTTACCAGTTTCACATTATTGCTGCGCCTCACTCTGCATTTCTTTTACTGCACACCTATAAAGCAATACTTACACACCTTGACATCGCCCAAGGCAGCTTCACGATCATTGCAAAGTATTCCGGCCCCCTCATCTTGTTTCCACTGTGTTGTCGTGCTTTTGTCGTGTCGTGACGTGCGAGAATGGGCAACCCCAAGGCACCACCTCCTGCTTACAGAGACGAGCCATTGGCAGACGCCGTCTCTCTGCATACGACACAAGGAGACGATGACTACCAAGATGATGCCCCGGAAACGAGTGCTGCACCACCAGCGTATTCTGATAACGACGGAATCCAAACAGCTACTCAGGTTGGCGTGAATCCATATGTAATAGCACCACTCAAGACTTGCAACGGCGTTAATATCATCATGGATCCCCGATTCGATAGTGATCCTTTATACGCCGAGGAGGCGGTTCGAAAGTGGGCACGCATACGACCGGCGCAGATGATTCAGATCAAGGGAACACATACGCAAACTGTTAAAAATGGCAACAAGCAAGAAAAGAACACCATTACTGATTTCGATATCAAGCTTCGTCTGACCGAATACCTGATCAATGGAACCGGCGCTAATCCGTGGGCTCATATGGAGACGGTGAGTAACAACGATAAGGCGCATCGAGGTACCGTTTTCAAGTCACGAGTAAAAATGCCCAAAGGTGGTGCAGCAGACCTTTTAGAAGCCGGAAAACCGGAGCTCAATGAGTGGTGTCATCTGTGGTGCGCATCACACGCCACTCTCAAGAGGCTAGACGTTCAATACCTTCCAAATACGACTTATTACTGACTTGCATTCTAGATTCCGAGTCAGACGAACAGTCTCAGGATTAGACAGGAAATACTTGCAAGAGCAGATAAAAGCTCTTGTGAACAATACAAATTATCGAGGACACACATGCATCTCATTTCCTATTGAGAATGAAGCTGTGGAAGTATATTCAACAAACCGTATCAACACGTGGCGAAATACTACCTGGATCTGCATGATATTTTACATCACTTTTCTTTGGCTATTTACATGGCCGTACCTTTTCTTCGCCGAGAAGCGCTGGTCGGTCGTAAAAGTCGATTGGCCATTCTCTGTTAAGAACGAGTTTGACATGAACTGCTATACTTCGATCAGTGAGCAACAACTTTTCCAACGATGGGCAAAGGCATTGGAGACTGCCATTTTAGGGAAGAAGCAGGGAACTTTAGTGGAGGAGGACTTGCACAGAGTGGATGAACCAACGGCCGCGTTCCAATCAGGTCATTCGGATGTTGATCGCGCTGTGAGTTTCATCGGCGCGGGCATTCGTGGTTACAACGAGGTGAATCGACAACTGGGTTGGGGTGGGGATTGCTAGCTGTGGATGCCTCAGGATGTTTTTCATTAGTGTTTTATGATTTAGCCATTATTGCGGTGTTTATTGCGATCTAGAGTTATAAGCAACTAGAACTTATGTTCTGTTTCAGGGTCTCGCTGGGATCTCAAATTAACGCGTGATAGAGTAAATTGGTCCTTGGATTCCTCCAAGGACAATGTTATCGCTGAGATGTTGGCACATATCCATTACCGAGTCACTTACACCTAACTCTCACATTCACAGGGTGTGCAGGAATTTAGCGTGCAGGCCCTTGGCATGTAAACAAACACCTTTCATCTCAACATTATATATTAATTATGGCACCAACCACGCCTCCTAGCTCTCCTAAAAGAACAGAGTATACTACTATCGATAAATGCCGCTTTTTTGATGCCTATGATCGCAAGAAATCAGCCACCTCACTTGGTCAAATCTGCCGCCGGCGCGATATCGACATTAAACCTTCCACAGCGCGTACTTGGTTAAAAAAGAGGGAAATCCTAGGATCTGGTGCTCGCAGGCGAACGAGGAAGCTTTCAAATAGGCTAGGAAGAAAGAGCACGGTATCTGAATCAGTCCTTGATACTATAACTGACCAGGATAACCCGATCCACGAGGAATCATACGCG